>ML778836.1:1004773-1093653 GCA_009831015.1 Picea engelmannii
TTCAAACCAATAATCTAACTGATGTCATGAATCCTCTTATGATGTGTTCCCCATTGATATATCCATTTCATCAAATTCATAGTTTGCATCCTAATTTTTATGACATGATCTTAGATTGGCTTGAAGATTCGTATATGAAAAATATACATAATAAAGATAAAGTTGTGCTTTCTTTGTTTTTACATAAATATCTAGGAAGTAAGCATAACATGATTCTGTTAGATTCTTCATGTGAAGAAATTGATGAACACTTGGAGAATTGTCAGGAGGATGCGACACTTCGGTCTTGGTTAATGGTTATGTCAGGTCCCTATAATAATGACAAGTTTTCCAAACTTACTTACACTCTTCCATGCCATTATGACCCATATCATAACCAAATTGAAGAATGGTTGGAGGATTCATACATCAAGAAGTTTCAAAATAATGGTAAGGTCATGCTTGTTTTGTTTTTAAAAGAATATAGAGGAGGTAATCATGGCATATTTCTTTTTCATCTACAAATACTACATTCTTTTATTCTGATTTTCAATTTTCTATGCTGTGCAGGATTGAAGATGCTCTTGTGGCTGCATTGGAAATACGATTTTACTTAGCATTTTGATTTGTTTAGTAGTTAGAGTAGGTTTAGGAGTAGGTTTTATTTTAGTTTTATTTCTCATTTTTTCTCTTTGTAATAATGTAGTTATGAACACAAAAGGGCACACCAAGAGAACCATAATATGAATGTTGTCAAGGAAGTCCACTTTAAATATTTTTCTCTCTTCTTTTCGTTGAATATTTCTTTTCAAAAACGCAGTATCATCATGAAAATTTTAAATGGAAAGTAAAGAGATAAGTAAATTTAAACTATCAATTCAACCCTGACCCAAGGTGCCACGAGTAGGACTGCACTCATCTTAATGAGGATTTTTCTATTTTTAATCTCTTTTATTTTTAATAATAATGCTTGGTCAAAGTAACAACTTATGCATCACTATCTTAAGAAAAGAATTTTCTCGGACATTATATTTTATATGATTTAGTTCTTCCTTTATTTTACAGTGAGATGATAGTGGATACAAAAACTCAAGTTTATCTTTGGCCAAAATCATTTCTTGAAAAGTTTTCTTCTGTTGTTTTGATTTTGTGTACTTCTGATTTTGAATCCCATTAACAAAATTTGATTTGGTTTGTTGTGTGTTTTTGTTTTCTTTGATTATTTTGAATGAGTTTTCTTTTTATCTTTCTTTTTTGAATCAATATATTTCTGATCAAAGAACTATTGTTGAAGGAAGCATTTATTTTAAGACTTGTGTTTTTCAAGCAAATTGAAATAGTTCAAAGAGGTCCTGATATTAAGATATAACTCAAACAATTGATTTTTAAGTCAATTGCCACTTTCATTTTGTCCTCAAATTATCTTTGTTGGAGTATTACACCAGAGATATGGTTTAAATCTTTGAGAATTATGATGATCTTTAAACTTTTTACGCCGTCCATATTCTTAAGGAATCACTTTTAAGTGCTTCCCCATTCTCTAGTTGATTTCTTAAATGGAATCTAAAATCTCTAAACCATGATAAAAATTCCAGTTTTGAAAGAAAATAAATAACATGATCAACTATTGACATGTATTGCAATTAACCTCCAATATCACCCAACTCTCTTTGTCATCAATAAATCTATAATTGTATTACTATTTAAAAGTGGCATAAGAGGGTTGAAAGCACTTATGTGTGGGAAGTGTGTGTAAACCTATTGGGATACTAAACAGGCTTGCTGGCAGCGGGTAAATGCACACATTATACCAAGACAACTTCGTTGGGGTACTGAATAGGCCTGCTAGCAACGAAGAAATATCCGGTCGAGAGGTAGCAGGTATATGTTTTTAAATTAGCTTTTATGGAAGTATACATCATGTGAATACAACTATTGGATGTGATTAAAGCATTTGAGTGGGTTAAATGACATCCCTGTCGAGGCTATGGATGCTTGTTGGCAGCAATGGCTCTATCAACGGTATTGAAGTTATTTTATAAACATCGTGACTCTTTGATTAAGACATTATTTCAGGTTATAATCCTCTGCAAAGAAAATTCTATTGTCTAGTTATAACATTGAGCTTATCCTAATACTATATGGTCCAAGAGTGACTTTATTTCAGGGAGCTTAAATCCTTTTTCAAGTCTTATTATTTTCTTCCTAAGATGAAATATTATCAGATCAGAGATAACTTCTTCACCCAGTAAGTCGCCATTTGTTGGGCCCCAACAAATCCCCCTATATTTTTACAAAATATAAAGGGCCCCTATTAGAATCTTGATAATTATATTGAGCTACAAAATCAACCTTTTCAAATAGTTCCATTCCTTGGCTTGCTTTGAGACAAAATTAATACATTCACTTTAGTATGAGACATTTATTACAAGAGTATATGTCAAACGTTATAAAAGAGCATAAAAATCTCAATTTAAACAAAAACATTAATTTTTATCAAATGTTTACTTTCGTTTAAATTATGATTATGTGTTTATTCTTTTGCTCATTAGAAAGTTTGACTATTTTGAATAATGTGTTCAATACTTCATCAAATAATATCTTGGTTGGTTTCTCATTTTCATGAAATCATTTGGTGATGTTAATTAATTAAATTCTTTTTTCATTTTGCATCTCATTTCAAAATAATAATAATCAAAGAATTATCTATCATTTGTTTGATTTTGTAAAAAACTAAAATTAATATCTTTTCTCCATTAACTTGAATCTTCTAGATCATATTTGAAAACAAATTATAAATAATGTTTGTTTATAAGTTATAGTTAGTTTAAATTCATTTTTTATTTTTCTAGATTTTGTTTTATTTACAATTTGTAGGTTATTAATTTAGGTTTCTTTTTGTTTCACATGTTTCTATTATCAAATATTTGATATGGATCTGATCATGGCTTGATTTTGTTATCCAAATACGTTCAAGATGATTGATCCAAAAATAATTTTGGATTTCTACAAATAATTTTATGAGCAACAACAGCTAAAATTTGGAAAAGCATCAAGATCAGATAGATGATTTTGCAGAACTGATTACAGCCAAACCATGAGGAATTTGAAGAAACGGTTGAAAAAACAGAACCAAAATGGACCCATTTACCTTCCGCATAGATATTTTCCCAAACAAATGCACGATTTGAGAGATATTTGGGTCTCGTATAGAGGCAAATTTTAGGTGGTGGAAATTAATAGTGACGCCCAAACTATTCATTCATTTTATAAATATATGAGAAAGATCAGAGCCAAAGGGATCCAAGAATTGGAGAGGAGGATTTTAATCCTTTCTCTTTTGTATATTTTTGTAAACTTTTTATTTCTTTTCAAATGGAGTAATGGATGGATGGAATCTTTGGGAGAATGGATGAATATTTTCAAAGAAGAATATGGAATTCCATGTTGCTTAATGGATTTTGTCCTGTAAGTAAAATGGTTTTATTTTCATTATAATATATTCATATTATTTGAATAATTGATTATGCATTGATTTAAATAGCTTTAGTTTTTTTTATCAATACATGGTTAATTATTATCATTTATGTATTAATTTTTCCAATTTTTAAAGTCTATTATCCAAAACAATTCTTCCAGGACTATAAAATGGACAAATGATTCAAAAAACTTAATAGAACGACATATATGTATTTTGGCTTTTTCCTTTTGTTTATAATATTGTTATTTATTCTTTTTTAATCCTGTTACATGTGTAGGTATGATATCTTTAGATTAAATGATTTGTGATGTGTAGGAGGTTTATATTATAAATACCATCTATCATTTGCTTCATCAAAATACAAATGTTGTGATTATATCTTCGATTTAAATAATGAGATTTATCTTTGAGTTTTAAACTGAATGATAAAATGCATAGATTGCTTCCAGATTTATCTTGCTGTAATCATGTATAATTATGAGATCACAGGTTTCTGTTTGTGTTTCCTTTTCTGTCATTAAAACCCAAGCTGCCAATACATGTTCTAAATTTATTTAGAACAGTCATAAGGTTCATTGCATATTTCTCTCTTGGACATGGCAGTTGGATGTTCACCACTCATGCAGATGCTTGGATACACCTCACTAATTCAATGATAGGATAGCTTCTTTGTATTTTTCTGTCATTTACATATCATTGAAACTAGAATGTATGGTTCAACTTTGACTATCCACATGTTCATGTTTTATTAACGTTTTTTTGCAAGATGCTTTAAATTTATAAAAAAAAAAACAATAAATATTTTTATGTGCTTTCTTTATCTGCTTCCTAGAAGCAATCATTTTTCACATTAATTTTTGTAAGTTTCGATTAAAACTTGCATCTTGTAAATCATGTAAATAAACGAGACTCATATATCTTCTGCTTAAATACAACTACTATAGTTACATTTGAATATATGTACACATATATAGTGTGTTTAGTAATTAGTTAGTTATTTCTCTCTTTTATTCGTTTCTTTTAGGATTCTTAGATTGGCTAACAGAGCCATTAAACCTGTTAGAATGAGTTACACCAAACGGCTTGGGTTATTTAGACAACCCCGGACCAGACTCATTCTTCCAATTGACAGACAGTCATTTTTGCTTGTCAACATGGCCGTAGAACTGTTGCTTTCCTTTTGTGGAGTTTCATCACTCGGCCTCGCTTCTGCTTCCTGTTTGTCGAACTCCCTTGTTTTGAGGCCACCTTTAGACCCTATTTATTTTTGTAAGGCTTGCTTGTCTTAGACCTCAGGCTCAGGGGAGACCATTTTCTTTGGACCCTTTTCCTCTTGGACTTGCATCGGGGTGATGTGAGAAGGTTTTGGACTCTCATCGTCGCTGTAAATATGTATGAGAGTGCTCAATGGATTGGGCTTCGGTGTCTCTATCGAGACCCGGCCTGTCTCTTATTGAGTTATCCCTTCTTCCGAAGGATCGATCAACGATGTTGCAGGTTCAAGGTTACCTAAACCATTGGCGTTGTCGGGAACTATGGACCCAGGATCATTCGATTCCACCGGGACACTTTGAACAACAGTTGAAATTGCAGGTCCTATGAAAATATACGGGTCATCTCGCATCCATTTCATTAGCAGCTTGGTTTGCTGAAGTAGAGGCGTACCCCTTTCTCGTGCAACTTGATTTTCTGGAAGATCCTTGATTTGTACCAAGGATTCTTGGTGAGTTCCCGTAGCCTCAATGTCTTCTTCGAGATCACTTATTTCCTCATCCAATTCATATGCAACTTCTCCTCCCGGGTGTCGACTAATTTCCTGAACTTCCTGCTCTAGAGATGTTGCCTGTTCTTCATGGCTCATAGCTCTAAAACTGGTTGCTCGAGGATCAACTCTCCTGGATGCCACCATATTCCAGTCTTGGGTGTTTTCAGTAAATATTTCATCTTTGAATTGGTCGTGGGAATAGGTCCAACATGATGATACCTACGACGGGCGATGTAGAACCAATCCCTTGGGATCGTGTTTGCGAAATCGACCAGTTTGGAACCAAAATTCCAATTGACCTAGACCGAGTTGTTTAGCATGCACGATATCTTTGACCATGTAGAATCTGATATGAAAGCCATACAGTATGAAATCCTGCTTCTTGTCTTTTACCAAAGTCACATTGTATCCTTGCACGATGGTTTGATAGAAAATTTCCCCTAATACTAGTCGGTCGGGAACATAAATGGGTAATAAGTGGGGTGCCCCTGTGGCGCCAAAAACCTTGATGTAGGTTTCTAGTTCTTCCAAATACCAGTGGCCAATTTTGGTTATAACCTTCTTTGCTTCATTTGACAATCTAGGGCATTCTCTTCTGAAGAGCAAGGAGTAAACGTGTGCAATAAATTGATCACAGATAATAACATAGGATTTTTTGTACCTATTTTCCCATAGGATGCTGAAGTATACATGGACAACCAGTTCCGAGGGGTGCCAATTCAGGTTCATCCCAGCAAATGCAGTCCTGGTGCAGATGGCATCCAATAGATATGAGGCCATGTAGAAGGCAGGGGTATCTCCCTCCTTTGGCTCCTCAGCTTGTCTTATGAAGGTGCTCAAATGTTTGGAGATGATGGCACCCCAATTAAATCCTGTACCTGAAATGGCGATTGTAAAAGCTAGAGGCATCCAAGCCTCTAAAAATTGAGAACAATATTTTTCCCCATGTTACCTGCAGATTAAATCCATGAGGTATACTTATGGTTCCCTGAGGTTGACCATTGGGTACCAGCCAACAATTCGGTTCATTAATTTTTTGTCTTCTCTCCACCAAGACGACATGATTTTACTGGTATTGTGTGACGCATAGAAACTTAAGACGAAATCAGTGCTCAAATTTAGCTCAGAATCTTTGATCTTATAGTAACTCTGAACCTCTGATGGTAGGAAGAGTTCGACACATTTGCCGTTATCATCATTAATCAAACATTTTTGGGCATCAACGTGGTCAATGATCCACTTCAGGAGATCAATGCAAGGAAAGAATGGAGATCATCTTGCCACCATTTGCAGATAAGCTCTGTGAATGTTTGGGAGGACCTCGTTGTCAAGCTTCCTCATTTCTGATCGCTATGTGGGGTATATTTGAGGGGTTCTTCTTTCTTGATTTTCTTGAAAACTTCTTCCCAGTGAGGAAATTCCATCTTGGCTCCAATAGTTGCCTCTGTGTCATTGAAGGCTGGGGGCTGGACAAAGGGATCCTTGGTGATTCTCTTAATGAAGGACACTGGCTTGGGGGTGAAATCCAATTGTCTTGCGACTGCTAGTGATGAGCCCTCTCCTACTTCTGATTCTTGCATCTTTGGCGCCCTTGGCGATTTCCTGGTAGATGGCTTCTTTGGAGGCATTGTCCCTACAATAAAAAAAACACCCTTTGAAAAATGTATACAAATTAGCATTGGGTGAGGATATATAAAATGAAGTGCAAATCGGTAAGTGGACCCATACCTATAATTATTTCTAAGATAACTGTTCAATACTTACTGGAATTTGGATGCTTCCTCCAGATCGTTTAACTCTGATCTTCTGTCTATTCTGAATTCCTTGCTGTGCAAAATGGGATCATACACAATGACTTGAAGATAATATAAATGGGGAGATATTGTCAGTCATATCAATTAGTTAATACGAGTAATGAATTCAAATTCAAAATAAACCACTATTGGATTTTTGCGGATAAATCCCGACTGGTTGATGGTGGAGGCGCAGATGGAGATACATTGTGTCGATGAGTTTAATGATTCCTTTTGATTCATGTACGAGTCAGTAACTAATGTGTGATACATGAATTAACTGAGAACCATAAATGCAACGTACCTACTAGACTCCGGGATTAACACATCTTGTCACGTCACGTCACTTGGCGAATGGATCAGGGATCAGATAGTATCAGAGTGTGTACATACATTGATAAGCTCTTGGTGAAACTTCCGACATCGATGATATAGGGGTTGGTGATCGGGGGAAATTTCAGGTACACAACTTCTCAACGGTCCTCCATCTTGATGATCTTTTGGCGTTGAAAATATTTCGGGCGTCGGTAATCAGGGGTGTTACTCTTCCTTTTGTGCGGCACATACTATTGCCTCTTCCTTTTGAAGCCGATCGAATTGGTATTTGCTACAATCATTCCCGAGGTTTATGTATAGGAAATAATCATTTCATCAGCTGACGCCGATGAGGGTCAACACTCGGCTACTTTGAATCCCCAAACAATTTTCCCCACCATCATCTTCCACCAATGTTGAATTTCTCTTGTGAGTCGGGGAAAATCCTGGGTCACCGATTCCTTGAGTAGTCGTTAAGTATTTTAGAGTTAAGATGATTCTTCGCTGTATGTCCAAGTGAACTTTTAATCAATTAAAATGTGAAACATATAAGACAAGCGAAGGATTAGTTTTATGTTGAGGCAAAAACAATTCAAAAGTAAAATAAAGGGTGGTACTCAAAAGGAAATGGTCACAAACTTTTAGGGTGTGTTGAGTACTCAACAACATGCTCATATGTGTGGAAGCAGAAAACAATGTTAGAGTTTTTTGACTGTTGAATTCCAACACTAAATCAATTTAAGAGTATGGTTGGCTTATAATCATAGCAATTGTCTCCATTGCCTACATTATTGGCTGGTTCCCATTATACCATTCACTATCTGTTAATTCACTGGTAGTTATTGAGATGTAAACCTTGATATTTAACCTCATCCATTCACCTCTGTACAAAACATGGTGAACTTCCCTCGGTTCAAAAGGTGGTGATAAACCTACGACAACCCCTCTGGATGTGTGTGTGATAAAATGGCACTTACAACCATCGTGTGTTCTATCAAATAGTTGTTTCATATCTCCTATAATTATGAATCCAGGTAGAAATGAGAAGTTCTTGTAGATTGGTAGAACATATGTAAACGTATTAGTTGACGTAAATGGAGTTTGGACTTTGTTCACATAATGAAAATGCTATGTGGGAACCTTTAGTTAGTAGTGAAAACAGACCAGTCAAGTATTCAACCAAAGCAGGAAACAGAGCCTTCATTTGAGGAAATAGCAAGTGAACCAAATTCAAACCCCAAATCTAAACAGAGGTTGCAGAGAAGCATTGTTTATTTCCATAGAGTATCCATATTGATGAGATAGATGGGCCATAGGCCTACCATTTATGGATCACATATTTAAATAGTAAATACTTGGAAAAGGACAGTGTCTTGGACAATCCTAACTCAAGTTCTATTAATGCAACATAAATTAATACTGATGAAACCACTTTCTGATGTAGTGTTTGATATATTTTGAATGTTGAAGGATGATGTTAACTGATCATATTTGTTATATTGAAGGGAATTTCAATTCAATATGGTCATGTGATTCTTGTGCTAAGGAGTATTGGACTGCTTGCCCCAATGCACTGACCATGATAACTCAATTTTATCTCCACATTTGGCCACTAAGGCTACCAACCCATCATTTTGTCCTGGAAAAAAGAGCGTGGGATATTTTTCAACTATAAACCATCTGCAACTGCAGATAAGACCACAATTTTTTTTATAACATTTGAGTCCTAGTCATAAAAATCATATAACCATTAGCCTAGTGGGTTAGCTCAACCAGTTAAAATGGACTGTTTCAAGGGGGAGTTCACTATGAGGTCTCCCTTTCTAGTCTCACCGATGTTCAAGTCAGAATAGGTCCCATTGGGTTACCAACTGCTATTATGGTTGGGGGTTCAACCACCTTCCATCTAAATATATTTTTCCTTGGAGAAAAAAAATCACATAATGATTCATCCTACTTGGTATAATTACCAAAAGGCTATGGAGTCCCAAAAATTTACAGAAAAGTACACAGTTGTATAAAATTCTGGAATCTATTGGTAGCATGTCACCCATAACACCCATAAATACTCTATATATGTAGGTGGACAAAGCCTCTATGCACAACCAAAAATTCTAATAATAAGAAATAAACAATAAAATTAGAATGTAATAGTACGATATACAAAAGCGTAATCCTAGAGGAGGAATGCATAGTGGGATTAAAATCCCTTTTGCTGCTCAAAAAAGTAAAAAGAAATATCCAAGAGGGAGATGAAAAAAGTTGAACCTGGATTGATAGAGTTTACTTGGATACTAGGTTAGCATTCTCCTACAGCTGGGTGCAACCAACATACATAGTAGATCCTTGATGGCACAACAAATCTTTCTTATTAGTTTCTTGTGTGCAACAAAGAGAGAGCATAGTGATGGTGCAACACTAGTCTGCTTTGGGAAGTGTGTTGCAGTGATAAACAATGAGAAAGTGAGGATGCATGTATGCACTAGTATCATCCTTTTCCTAGATTTAGAACTATTGTTTAGATTTAGCATTCCAGTTAGATAGAGTTTTCTTTATTAGTTGTAACATGAATTTACTTAGTAATATCTTTAAATAAGGGTGTGGATCCATATGATAGCTAGGGCATGACATGAGACTTTCTAATATGCACAGATCTATAGGAGGCACCAACAGGTTTGAATGTTGTTGTTAATTTATTTTGTTTCTAGTATATTTGTTCAAGTGTGCATTTATGGGTTGCAACAATGGCTAGGTTTGGTCTCCAAGAGAATCACATGTTGGAGGGTGCTTCCAACTTGGTAAAGTGGAAATGCACACTATAGAGTCTAATGCCCTTGTAATGTTGTAACAAAGTGTCAATCTGTATAATGCCTTTGTAATGTTGTAACAGAGTTTCAATCTGTGTTGTAAAATTATTCTCAAGAACAAACACACTAGTGATCACATGAGAAAGACTGATACTGTACCAATCTATGTAATGAAGATCACAAAGTTGAGAGATCAACTCACTATCATTGGAGAAGATTTTGATGAGAGTGAGCTAGTTCACTTTGTAAGAATGTTATCTAGTTGATGAGAGTGAGCTAGTTATCTTTCTTATTTTTGGTTATATTACCTCAACACCAACAGAAAACACTCATCTATCGCAAGGATTTGGGTCTTCTGAAGGTCTCCCTCCCAACCCAAACACCCTCTTTCTCATTTCTAGTTTTATGAAGGTTTCCCTCCCAACTAGATCTTCTTTGGTGCATTCCATAGGGAATATTTTTATTCATTTTTTTACTCTTGCCAACATGTCATTTCGATTCTAGATTATCACTCTAAAAAAGTCATGCATGCAAAGACTCTTCTTCAAATGATACAAATTCCCCTCTAACTAAATTTTTGCAGGTACTAGCTAGTGCCATCACCGATGCAATATGTAACCATCCTAAGACTTCAATTTTTCATCTCGATACATGCATTTCAATACCTAAATATCATGGCCAAATGAATGATGCATTGTTGGATTCATGGATACAGAGTCTGAGTGAACACTTTAAGACTTTTTTGACATGAAACAAGCTTAGTGCTTACTCCTCACTAGTAATCATCTAGAAATTTTGGTTCAAGCTTAGAGGAAGTTAAAATTTTCCTCTAAAAATATATATCAAGATAAATGAAGTGACTTCTACTATTTATACTACAAAGTGAATTACTACTTGGTATTCCTTCTATTACACCCTTAGATAACATTTTTATGTTGGTGCTCCAAATTTGACCCATATGTGTGAAAAAAAAACTTTGTTATGTCTTTTGTAAAGTCAATTTTCTTGCAATGTGCAAGTACTACCATCTTCGAGAACCTATCAATGACAATAGACACTGCATTGTGGTTTTGGAATGTTTTTGGTAGGCCTATTAGAAAATTCACAAATATAGGCTCTTGTGGCTGCCTGGGATTGAATAGAGATGTGTGTTAGGGTCCTATAAGCTATAGGATGTCTGACTATGTATTTTCCTCTTGGATTGCTTGTTTTCCTCAGAGTTAATAAGGTCCTATACCAAATTTTCAAACAAATTTCCAAATACAATTTTGTCATTGTTTAGCATGTTTAATTCAGTGATAATCCCTTCACGTGTTCATGGTCATCATCATCTAGGTCATGGCTTAGAATTCAGTGTTTGGATATATCACATTATAAGATCAGTCATAAAAAATTAAAGTGAGTCATATTTATCACTTGGGTCACTGCCATGGGAATTAGCACCTTAAGGACAGGTTGTGATAAAGTTAAGGTGATGTTCCACATAAGAAAATCAAGTTGCAGTCACATCACATAATATCACTCTATTACTCAAAGGAAAATTGACTTTTCAAAGCTATTAAAAGGCCATCTTGGTATATTCAATCCTCATTTTATCGTTCTTAAACTCCTCTTCACCATAAAGGTCCATATCAACCATTAGAACACCTAAATTCACCATCAAAACACTTATTCGTAGCCCACGCTACGTTTCTGGCAGCCCACGCTACGTTCCCAGCAGCCCTCGCTGTGCGTCTGGCAAAAGTGCTATGCTTTTGAAAAGGAAGCAAATTAATTTGTTGCAGAGGTTTTCTTCATCAGGTCACAGGTCCATCTCATCATTAATAAGTAAGTGGGCCACATTTATGCCACCTTTACCATTCTTTTACTCATTTTCTTCATACAACTCAGTAAAAAACCGTCTCCTAGGGTTTTTTTGTGTCTTAATATTTCAGTCATATTATTCCATTTTCTGTTGTACAAACTTGCATCCTGTGCTTAAGCACCCTCACCTACACTCCCTGACACCAATCCCTACTCTCCACAATTTCCCCAAGAGTTTAGAAAACAGTTAACCACTTCTTTCCCTCCATCTACCAGACTGTCCCTTATCCCCTGTTTCCACAAATTATATCTTACCCCTTCCCTTTCCCACTGAAAATTAGGATCTTCACATCATGGAAAATATAAGCAGTGATACTCAGAAAAGGAGGTACAATAAGGGTGGGAAAGTGTCCAGGTATGAACCAACACAGATCAGAGAAATCATGGCCTCACCTTTCATTAAGAAATTATTTGAGGATGCTGGTTGCCTAGGGTTTTGTGAAATAATTCAAGAGGTGGGATGCCATGCTAAATTGACCAGCCTCTTTGCAACCAATTTCAAGAAGGATCAGGCCACAATTGCAGGGGTAGACTTCACTATTTCCACAGATGTCATTGCCACAACTACATGTGTTTCCAATCAAGGAGAAATTTGGTTTAAAGGAATGGATTTGGACATTGAAAATTACAAGGTTTTCCTGAAACCACACTATAAAGATACTCCAACTCATATTTTTCCTTTCATACAGTTGCTAGATAGATATGCCCTGTTGATGAAGATGATCATGAAATAATTTACCTATGAAGGGAGATTTTCAAGACTGTACCAGTATCGCATAAGGATGTTGATGCATTTAACTTCCATCAAGCCACTTAACTTGCCTCATTACTTATTCAGAAGCCTAGTAAAAATGATAGACGAGGTACAAAGAAAATGGAAATATCACAAAACAAATTTGTTTCATCATGGTTTGGTAAAGTTCATGGTCATCCAAAAACTTTTAGAAATCAACATGCCTTGGGAGGATTTCATCCGATCAGTTTCTCTTCTGCCTGCTACTAGTCAACCCAACAAGAAAAACACTTCATTAACACCACCAAGGCCACAGGAGGTTGGCACATCCAACAATCTGTTAACTAGAAAGACACACGTGGCAAAGATTACACAGACTTACCAGAAAGGGAAAAAATTGGTTTTTGCCCCTGAGAGCACCAAGAAGATGTCTACACCCAGAATGTTGACTAGGGCACAAACTAGGAAAATGCCCGAGGATAATACGGTGGAACAAGTTCAGGGAGAATTGGAGCAGTCACCTAGGAATGCAAATGACTCCCCATTGCAACATTTTGAGGAGAATATACCTCATGAGCAAGAGGTGTTTGACCATGCAGACAAATCAAATGAAGAAATTATCAAAGAGCAACAAGCACAAATACAAGAGCTAAAGGATGATCTTGCAAAGGCAAATAACATGGTGGCATTACTAAAACAAGAGAACAGACTTTTGAAGCTGAATGCAATGCATCAAAATACCTCACCAGGTCATCCATCATCCAATAAGGGAAAAGACAAAGGTAAAACATTGATGAGTCTAGAAGAATAGGTGGAAGCCAAGGAGCCAGTAAAGAAAAACCTTGTTCACTCTATAGGTGATTAGTTTGAGAAGAAAAAGGAGTATTGGCTTGGGAGAGTAAACCAATAATTGGATAAGCTATTGAAGAGGGCCAACAGAGACACCAAGCTGCAGAGAAACATGGCGAGACACTATTTCACCAGGAACCTGATTTGCAAAATTAGGTTCAAAAACATGAAAAAGAGGCTAAGGAAATCCATAAAGAAGCAAAAGAGGAGATATAGCCTTGATATATTGGATGATGCATCACTGATTGTGTAAACCCCTCACACAAGAAGTCCCTGAAACAAATTGCAAGGAATTTTGACAATTTTGGCAAATTTTTGAAATTTTTGGTATTTTGACAGTTTTGATGTATAGAAGTGCAGCATGGCCACGCTGTGCTTTCTCTCAGAGGATATAAATGATGAAAATGTTACATTCTTTGATAGGTATTGAGCTGTAATTCACATATATATACTCTGTTCTTGAGTTGGATGCACAGATAGAGAGAGAGAGTTTATTGAAAGTACCATTATGATACCATAATTTCTCTAGAACTTGAATTTTGTTGATCCATCTATTAAGAGAGCAGCTCTATAAAGGCATTGGAACTTGATGCTAAATAATAAATTGATCTTTCTTTGCAGTGTGGGTATTTTTCCCAAAAGGGTTTTCCCCAAAACATCATTGTGTAATTTTTGGATGTTTATGTGTTATTTGTTTTCTATGATTGTTTGTTTAGATTTTCTATACATTATTCTCTTGTGAATTATATTAGGAAGCATATTATATACTTTTGATTCCTTTTATTTGGTAGCATACCCTTATCTATTTAGATCCTAGTTTTTAGGGACAATGTTTTTTTATCTAACATTGCACAAAAGGAAATCATGTTTCAAGAAAATAGTGAGCACATTAAGGCTATATATCTTCTCTTCAAAGTCACTATGTTCCTATATATCTCTTCTTCGAAGTCACCATGTAGGAATGTTCTCTTCACATCCATATGTTATATCTCTAAATTAAAAGCTACTACTATAGATAACAAGAATCTAATAACCATGTAAGAAGGGATAGTTAGAATTGTTATTGATACCCAACATCATACACCTCTATCCGTATAAGTAATTCATATGTATATAAAATAAACTATTGACTTGGTACCATAGCATTCACTCCCTTTTCAAGGAAACCATATTGATCTTAATGGCATATTTCTACTATATCTTGTGTCATTATACTGAATTGTATGAGTGGAGGGCCCTCTTGGGATTTTTTTTTTGAAATTCTGATTTGTTCTTAATTAAGTTCAATCATTTTAGTCTCTTGTACACCCCCTTAATAAGGATATTAATCATTATGCACAATAGAATTTTTTTTATGGAAATGAAGATATTCTTGAAATAGAAACTAGAGATTCTCCTAATGTCTTTTAAACTCTCTTGAAAAGGATATTGATAATAGATATAAGGATATTAAATATATAAAAATATAGTATTCTTTATATTCCTCACATTTTTTTTTCATTAAATGAGATCACTAGCTATATTGAGTTAATTTTCCATATTCATTTGGGATTAATGAACTCCTCAACCCTCTAATTATTCTTAGAAATAGAGGTACCTTAAATAAAAAAGGGTGTAACAAAAAACATATGAATATTTAGTTTTCTCCATATTCTTTTACTTAAGGGGAATCTGTAGGTAATGAAGTTTCTAATTATAACCTTTCATGCTTCATGCCCTTCCATGAAATTGATGACTCACTAGGAACACATGCATGCTCATGTGTCTAGGAAGAAAAACTTCCCATTCCCCAGTAGTCCTTAGGGGCACAATACAAGATCTATATAACTCTATGAAAAAACTCCTCATCATTAGACTTATCCCATAACAAGGTCTTGAGTATTTGCTTGAGCTACTAATAGAATATGGTCGAGGGTACCCAGTAAGAAGAGTAGTACAAATGGGTGAAACCAAGAATTTGGTTCAAATCTAAATTGTACCTTCGAACATACTAGATCTCATTGGGGTTAGTTTCATGAAATGTAAAAGGTATCCCTAGAGATACAAAAAATTGCTCGATTTGAATTATGGTCATCATTTCCCTACAAGATAATCAAAAGAATCTCCCTAGCCCAATATAAGGAACTATGTGTATAAGTCGTTTTCATATTGGAACTAATAAAATAATTAGAAAATTATGTATGAAATCCATAATGTTATCCAAAATTTCCTTCTCTTTGAACTAAGGTAAGGAAGGAGTCATGAGAAAAATTCCCATTAATAAGATTTCCACCCTCAAGAGATAGTAAGGAGATACCCTTTTATAATTCCCTAAGCTGTCCTATTTTGAAGAATATATCAAATTATTCTGCAACCATAACATACAAGGAAGGCACCCAAATGAAAACATTGTGATCAACTTGAAGTGGACAATTTTATTACATCTTTCCTTGTTGAAAAATCATTGATCATGACAACAACAAAAAAGGTATTCACAAAATTTGTGAAGAATGGTTGAAACCAAAGACATTAAGAATGTTGATATTGAAATGAAATTCCACTATATCATATGAATTAGTGAAAATGATTTTGATGATCATGGAATATATAACCAAGCATCTATCCCATTCCACCCCTCCCCTATGGTGATGGCATTGTCCAAAATGTAGTGACATCTAATGAAGGTCACATGTCTTGATTTTTTTATGTCAACATCATTGGGTTTAGTTATATAAATAAAACGTTTGGCCAATATTTTACAAAACAAATTTGATAAAGTGGTCAAGGGTTTATTAGTGATTATATTAGGACCACAAATATTTGGTATGAACTTTATTTATAAATGTATTGGTATAATTAACCAATGATAAACTATGTAAGGCTTCCATAAACACTTAAAGTATGTCTAAACCAAAATATTCCCATGTGGACATATAAAGTTCACATAGATAGCCATATAATCCTAGGGACTTATCACCAACGATCTCTATCAAGGTTGTAAATGATGAAAAATTTACATGCTTGGATAGATATTGAGCTGTAATTCACATATATATACTCTGTTGGAAATTTTGGATCATAGTGTTGAAGAAAAATCCAAAAAACATGATAAAAAACAAGTCTCTGCCACTTTTTCAGGACCTTCATTGCGCTTCTGGGAGTAATTTTGGGAAAACATATTTTTCTCTGTCAAAAGGTGTCCATTTGATTTTCTTGAGGTTTCTAATGAGAACTAGATACCTTCAGGTTTCCATTGAGCCTTTCAGAGATGGATTTGGAGTAGTGTAAGGCTTTCGAAAGTCCTATCCAAGGTTGGCACTATGTTTTTGATTGATGTTGTGTTTCTGGGAAATATGACAACATAGTGATTTTTTGTTTCAGACATCGATTCTTGTTCCATCTTTCAATGCAAGTCCAAAATACATATCTATCTTATTTATAAACTTCTCAACATGGTTGAGTTCTATTATTCGAGAATATGTGTAACGAACCGCCTCGTTATGAAAACCATTCTAGTAACAGGTGCAATTTTTTTTTATTTTTTTTTGTGTGTTAAGATGTGTGCGCGCATGTAGAAGTAACAAAAAAAAAATAAAAAAATTGCACCTGTTACTAGAATGGTTGTCGTAACGAGGCGGTTCGTTACAATATGTGTATTAGTTTTTGATTTATTGCACAAGTAGTGTAATGATCTTTCCTTGCAAAATTCAAACCGTACTTCCCGCTTAATTTTGTTCTTACATGGAAAATATCTTCATGATCTCTACATTTTTCTCCCATTTGGTGTTTTGGAATTATGATCTTCTAGCAATATCTAGAGACATGAAGTTAACTGTTTGCCTCGAAACCTTATTTCCTTATGGACCATATTGATATGCACTTGCTTCTCAATATTTGTAGGTTCACTATATGTCAAATATGTATTTAAACTTATGCATATTTCCTCCGATGAACTTAAATCTATATTAGGGGTCTCAACTTTGTAGTGTTGAGATTTTGGAGTTTAAAACACAATTCAACTATAGTGATTTTGAAGTTAGCTCAAAAACATGAAAAAGAGGCTAAGGAAAGCCCTAAATAAGCCAAAGAGGGGAGATAGCCTTGATATCTTGGATGATGCATCACTGATTGTTTAAACCCATCACACAAGAAGTCCCAAAAACAAATTGCAATGAATTTTGACAAGTTTTTGAAATTTTTGGTATTTTGACAGTTTTGATGTACAAAAGTGCAACGTGGCCACACTGTGCTTTCTATCAGAGGATATAAATGAAGAAAAAGTTACATGATTGGATAGGTATTGAGATTTAATTCACATATATATACTCTGTTGGCAATTTCAGATCATAGTGTTGAAGAAAATTCCAAAAAACATGATAAAAAACATGTCTCTGCCACTTTTTCAAGACCTTCGTCGCGCTTCTCGGAGTAACTTTGGGAAAACATATTTTTATTTGTAAAAAGGTGTCCATCTTGTTTTATTGAGGTGTATAATGAAAACTAGATACCCTCAAGTTTCCATTGAGCCTTTAAGAGTTGGATTTGGAGTAGTGGAAGGTTTTCAAAAGTCCTCTCCAAGGTTGGTGCTGCATTTTTGATTGATGCTGCGTTTCTGGGAAATATGACAACATAGTGTTTTTTTGTTTCAGACATCAATTCTTGTTCCATATTTCAATGCAAGTCCAAAATACATGTATATCTTATTTATAAAATTCTCAACATGGTTGAGTTGTATGATTCGAGAATATGTGTATTAGTTTTTGATTTATTGCACAAGTAGTGTAATGATCTTGCCTTGCGAAATTCAAAATGTACTTCCTGCTTAATTTTGTTCTTACATGGAAAATATCTTCATGATATCTACATTTTTCTCCCATTTGGTTCTTTGGCATTCTTCTCTTCTAGCAATATCTAGAGACATGAAGGTAACTATTTTCCTCGAAACCTTATTTCCTTATGGACCATATTGATATGCACTTGCTTCTCAATATTTGGAGGTTCACTATATGTCAAATATGTGTTTAAACTTATGAATATTTCCTCCAATGAACATAAATCTATATTATGGGTCTCAACTTTGCAGTGTTAAGATTTGGAGTTTAAAACACAATTCAACTGTAGTGATTCTGAAGTTAGCTCAAAAACATGAAAAAGAGGCTAAGGAGAGCTCTAAAGAAGCTAAAGAAGAGATATATCCTTGATATATTGGATGATGCATCATTGATTGTGTAAAAACATCACACAAGGAGTCCCAGAAACAAATTGCATGGAATTTTGACAATTTTTTGAATTTTTTGGTATTTTGATAGTTTTGATGTACATAAGCGTAGCGTGGCCACGCTGCGCTTTCTCGCAAAGGATATAAATGATGAAAAATTTACATTCTTGGATAGGTTTTTATCTTTACTTCACATATATATACTCTTTTGGCAATTTCAGATCACAGTGTTGAACAAAAATCCAAAAAACATGATAAAAAACAGGTCTCTGCCACTTTTTCAAGACCTTCGTTGTGCTTCTGGGAGTAACTTTGGGAAAACTTATTTTTCTCTATCAAAACGTGTCCATTTGATTTTCTTGAGGTGTATAATGAAAACTAGATACCCTCGGGTTTCCATTGAGCCTTTCAGAGCTAGATTTGGAGTAGTGGAAGGCTTTCAAAAGTCCTCTCCAAGGTTGGCGCTGTGTTTTTGATTGATATTGTGTTTCTGAGAAATATGACAACATAGTGCTTTTTTGTTTCAGACATCGATTCTTGTTCCATATTTCAATGAAAGTCCAAAATATATATCTATATTATTTATAAACTTCTCAACATGGTTGAGTTGTATGATTCAAGAATATGTGTATTAGTTTTTGATTTATTGCACAAGTAGTGTAATGATCTTGCCTTGCAAAATTCAAACTGTACTTACCTCTTAATTTTTTTCTTACATGGAAAATCTCTTCGTGATCTCTACATTTTTCTCCCATTTGGTGTTTTGGCATTCTGTTTGCCTCAAAACCATATTTCCTTATGGACCATATTGATATGCACTTTCTTTTCAATATTTGTAGGTTCACTATATGTAAAATATGTGTTTAAACTTATGCATATTTCCTCCAATGAACATAAATCTATATTAGGGGTCTCAACTTTGTAGTGTTGAGATTTTGGAGTTTAAAATACAATTCAACTGTAGTGATTCTGAAGTTAGGAAAAAATGTGAACATTGAGAAACAACATAAGTAGAACTTGGAACCCTATAGAATTAATTTTATAAATTTAATTATGTTATAGGAATGAAGATTTCCTTAAATGAAAAGGAAAAGCAATTTAAAATTTAAAAAAATGTAAAAACTTTGAAAAAACAACAAGTGGAGAACTTGGCTTGTTTGTTAAGGTGAGGGTTAAAGTCTATTAGTTTAGCATTTTTTTTCAATATATATTTACTTCTCTTTTCACCTTCTGGTTATGTTTAGGTGAGTTCTCTAGGGATATCCCAAATAAATTTAATGAACCCATGTTTGTTTTAGGTCTGTATGTAGAATCCAAGTTTGTCCCAAGAACCTGTTACCAAACTGAGAGAAAAACTTGAAAAATTGGCACAGGTTGTAGTACCCTCTATTATGTTTGTAAACCTAGGAATAGAGGTTCTAAGTTTATTGAACTCATTGTAGCCATAGCCGAGGTTCAGATAGTAGGTGATAAGTCAACCTTTTTGAGTTTAGAGTTGTGGATCAATGAAAAGCCTCATTATACATTTGCCATTTACAGATGAGTGGGTCATATGACATGTTTCAGTTTGACTATATCTTTGTACACAAATTCAACTTGTACTCTAGATGATCTTCATTTCATTTCTGGTATACAACTATCATATTTTACCTTTTTGAATATACTGAACTATTTCTTCTTATAGTTTGGATCATGAAAATACAAGTACCTAAAAGATAGACCCTTATGAAACACTACTTGGAGTGAAATATCTTTATTTCATTAAAAAAAAATCATAACATTATCTCTCTGAGTATTCTCGATTCAAATATCCCATTTAGATGTTGTTGATAGTCTAGCTTCTCTGAACTTTGAAGACAATGGAATCTTTTGTAAGAATATTTCAATGTTATTTTCATGGCAAAGGGTCACAAAATATTCTGTAGTGTCAACATTGCAGTTTCCCCTAATGCACTTGGTAGCAAGGATTGACATCCTTGGCCGTTGTGTCTGGAAACCAATTAGAAATTGAATTGAAGTTTGAAGTGATTTTTGAAAGGAACTGCCTTTCAAAATGTGTTTTTTCTATTATGTGGAAAGGTGTACTCCGAAGTGTTGACTTAATGATAATGTACTTAAGTTCCTCCTGTAGTCTCTTAAGTTGGGTAAACTGTCAAATACCTTATGTGAAGTACAATACTGTATTTAGTTTCTCTACTTGCAAAAACAGGAATGACTCCCCTTAAAAATGTAACATGCATTGATAATCAAGGATTATAATGGGTTGTATTGAATGACCTTGTAAAGAGAATAGTATCTCAATATTCGAAGTGAGAAATATGTTCAATCTGTTATGTATTACCTTCAAATTCATTACATTTTAGGTTGGAAACTTTTCAATTCATTCAAGAAAAAGAAAATCCATGCGGACTGTCAGGTTTTTCAGAATTCTATCTTATTTGATTTCTTTAAGATCCCTAAGTTTTGGCATGCTTGTAGGGAGGAAGTGGAGAACAACTTTACAAATCTCTACACTCACAGGTATTAAAATCAATTTGCATGGAACTTGGTAATTACAAACTGCAGAGGAAGTTGGTATGCAGATATGGTAATTATAGTGTGCATCTTTCACTGCCCATAACATGATCTTTCTTCCTGTGTCAGATTTTCACATTGACAAAGGACAGATTATTGTTTCCTGCTCATGACTACAAGGGCCAGACAACTAAATGTTGAATTTCTATGAAGGAAAATGAACCAAAAAAATCATCCTTTTGAGGCCCCATATTTGACCTCCAACATTTTGCTTTACTTTTTGGCATGTATTGTCCCTTCTTCTCTTTGTTGGATATTTTTGTAGGAATTTTCAATGTTTCTATCATGGTCATTGTTGGATTCATTCAAATTTTGATGGATATGGATATACTGAATAAGATATACAAATAAACCAAGTAGCTACCATCACTGGTACTTGCTTAACAAGTCACATTGCCCAATGTGTGGAAGCATATTAAAATGTAATGTGACTTAAATTATTAATTGTGAAAACAAAACAAAAAAGAAACAAAAAATGAGACAACAAAACCAAAAGAATTGAACCCAATACAATTCTAGATGTGACTGAATTATACAATTCTACTTTCGTTACAATGGATTTACAAAAGATAGACATTGTTCATTTTCCAATAACAAAATTAGAATTGTTTCTCTATGAAGGGAAGACAATTCAATTCAATTTTATTTCAGTAATACAAGTATCTCTGTTTACAAAATGACATGCAGGTCACAAGCTGATAAACACTACAATATGGCCATGCAATATCATAATTGAATATAGCCATAAAGTGAAACATTAGAATTACATAAACCCAAACAACTGAACGATGGTCCAAGTCTCTGCAAATTTGATGCATTTACAACCAATTAAGATATGGGAAAATATGGATTTTTTGACATAATGAATGTTGAAGCATCTGGAAGATGGATTTTTGGACTTCTGGGGTTCAAATGTCCATGTTTTACCTATTGACATATACAAGAGTTGGGTTAGTTTTGATACCAAAAATAATATTTTTCTAGCTTGCCTTAACTAATTATTTGACACACAAAATATAATCTTCATAAAGTTGATAAACTTAACAACTTACAAAATTATTTGGAAGAGAATACACTTATAGGAAACTTGAATGTCTTGTGGAAGGTCCCATTGATAGAGGGTCACAACTACAAAAACAAATATGATAATGAGACTTTAAAAACAATAAATTATTAAATTAAGAGGGTAGAAAAGTTAACATACAAATTGCATACCTAGCACTTGTACCAACTCCACCTTCAGAAACATTATATATCTTACATTTTCTATTTTTCTCTATTTTTCTTATCACTATACTAAGCTCAATTTTTTTTGGAAGGTGGTTTTTCTTCTTAAATCCATCTATTTTACGCCTATAAAATGCTTGACCCATTTGCACAAGAACCTCTGAATGATTGGAACCCCCTCCTTTCTGTGTGCATCTATGGTAAATGGTGCGAGCTAGATTATGTGATTTCTCCATACCCTGTGTACCCCAAATGGCCAAGCTTCCATATTTTTCTGCAAACCATGGTCCATGTGCAAATAATTTTTTCTACAAACATTGGCATCAATCTATCTTAGAATACCAAATAAATGTACGAAATGAAGTTAATTTACAATAAATTATGTAAATTAAAGAAACACACAAAGGAAAGTACTAGTGGGATGAAAATTAATATGCATACCATATAATGTGTCATATGGTTGTCTCCCCAGGCTTCTATTATTTCTCTTATGAAGTTTGTAATAGCTTCTTGAAAGGTTATTGCATCACCTTCCATGAATGTTTCCTTATCCATCAGTAAAAAAAAAGATGAAAGTGACCTCCAAGAACATTTCTTCTTTCTAGTTGATTCACTCTCTTAACTAGTGTGATCATCTTCTGCATCAATTAATTCTTCATACAATCCCCAACATCCATGTCCACATTTGTTTTCAAGAAAACGATGTGCCTTGACACCTGACATTGATGGATTTGCTGGAAGATTTCCTCGTGTACCTAACCTCTTAATATATTTTTTCAATTTTAACATGTCCACCATGCAAACCTGATTTTGAAAGAACACGTTCAATTGCCTCAATTGACTTTTTACTTTCATCCTATGGGGTTTTGTTCCATGCAAACAAAATAAATAAATACACCATATTATCAACAATTCTCACAAATGCATGCAAAGTGGACATGTGCACCCTAATCAATGGTATAGGAGGAACCACATCTAGTTTTGGATCAAGTTGATCACGGTTGGGAGGAAGGTTTTGATGACAGGTCAAAATACTACCATTCCAACTTCAATCTTTTTGTTTTTTCTTCATGCAATATAAGCAACTATGCATTGCATTTGCACCATGAGAAGTGTTGTACATACACTTGAGAGTTTTTAAATCAGCTGCAAGGTGCCATTCCACAAAATATGAACCATATCCTTCCACATATGATTTCCCCCCTTCATCATGTGAAGACATAATTGATGGAAAATATGTTTTGCTGAAAACAAATTTCAAGGACTCATGGGACTTCTTGTTGACACAAATAATTCCCAACCAAAAAAGGTGATCTTTAGATTGAACTTGAAAATATTTATCGCTTGTCTTATCAAGGTTTGGATCTAATGTACGATTCATTAATGTGATTGAAACTCTTTCACATTTTTCATTATTGATTAACTCCATCTCATCCAATTTTAGGACAACAATCAATTTCCCACATGCCTCCTCAATAGAGATGTCATAGTACCTCACCATAAGCTGTAATACCTACTCTAGGTCATACCACACGTTATGTTTTCTCATTAATGGAATAATTTTACCTGATACTTTCTTTTTATTATTACTTTCAACTTCATGCACTGCTTCTAATTGATATGCATCTCCCAAATAATCAACAATTTTTTTGTTTCGTAGTCCAAACTCTTTTTGCGCATGAAAAGGGCGAGGAACCAAAATCTTCTTAATTCTGACATTCAACATCCCCTCTCTCAGAACTTTAAAAAGACTTGCATATGATTCCCTGTTGGTCCCTCTATCTTCACAAACTCCTTGAACATCCTTTACATCAATTGTTAAGTTTGCAATGAATTGGTTAACTACTTCTTTCCTCAAAGCATCAAATTCTAGTTGTTTGAGCATTGATTTAATGTCACTTTTCTTCAACACAGTTTTTTACAAATCCATAATATCAGTACAACTTGGATCTAATATGGAATTCACCCCAAACACCCTTTTTTTATAGGCACCTCCCCTCTTTACCATACATGATAATGGTTTCAACTCTTTTGATCTATTCCTCAACCCCACTGGAGTTTCCTTTATTAAAGAGAGTCTCTTTTGGAGATGATAGATATCATTTTTCAACATTTCAATTTCTTTTGTTGAGCTAGATTTCACTTGAAGCAGTTCATCCACATGTATTTGATTCAAAATTTCTATTATTTGGTTCAATATTATGATTTCATGATACTTAACCATATTTGAGTGATGGAGATGATTTAATTTGACACTAAGATCTTGGATTTTTTGTTAAAGGGAAATCTGGTTACCATCCAAATTTTTACAGTATCCTAGAAGATCATTGTTTCTATGCCATACAAAATGGCATAGTCCTATTATTGTTTTGAAATCAAGATGAGATTTGGACACACGGTCAACTGTATAAAGTTCTCCTTTCACCCAAAGATCTAAATTTTTAGCTCCAGATTCCCTTAATGCACTGTAGTCAATGTTAGGAACCAATTTCTGATTTTGTTTATGGATCGGTGCCATATCCTAACTTAAATTTATGTGGGTAACATGGTGATAGTTTCTTACACCATTTTCATCTATAGAAGAGTCTTGTAAACAAACAATACTATGAAAATCAAAACATACTAGAAAATCCCACAATGAGAAAATCAACTTGTAAAATAAATAATTTCGGAGATCTTCTAAGGAAAAAACAACTTTTCAAATATTGAGGCATACCTCAAATCTATCAGGCATCTTGTAGACTATTGTAAATTCAGCTAAGCTTGTATGTTTGCATCTAAAGACAATATATATTAAAAACTGGTGATTAGAATATAAGAAACCAATCTTATAACAATAGACAATCTAAGTGAATAAATGCCATGTATCCCACTTGGGTTTATTCTCCCTCTAATATGAGCATTTTCTAATTAGTTAGATATATTTATTCACAACAATCAATAGACTTCTAAGTTTTTGTCATTAGAACAAAAATATAATCACCAACAAAAGTAATAGATGGTTTTGTCAATGAAGCATAGAGTATGAAAGTTTCCCTTTCACATTTGTCTTCTACATTGTGAACCCAATACCTTCATCTCCTTACACCTACTTGAGAAATATCTAAAGTATCTCACCACAATTTTGTGAAATCCAACTTTAAAACTGCCATTTTTTGCAAATTTAGGGGATATCCAAAAAAGGAATATAGTTGTTTATTGTAGAAAAACAGTTTGGTGCGCTAAATTTAAAATTTAATATTATCAGAATCTGGTAGGGCACCAACTTTTAACACATCTGGTATGGGTTCAACACATCCTTTAATTCTATTAACTGGAATAGGATGTTGACTTGTTTAGTCTCTTATGTTGATATGTTCAGACTAGATTACAACCTTTAGCTATGAGGACAATGACAACTTTCATAGTGCCTCATAGGTAATTAGACACACCTGTTATTGAACCAGCTAACAAGAAGGGATCTCTCAAAAATAATGGACTAGTCAGTGCTCAGAAGCCATCTAATGTTAAATATGGCCGAAATAAGAAAATCAAAGAAGCTCCATTGGCATCACTAGAATGTGGTGCTAAAAATCTTTCCATTTCCAAAAGACCCCAAAAACCAGTTGAAGCACTGCCTATTGAAGACATGCTTGCAAGTTATAAATTCTTTGGGCAAAAACTATTTTCCTCATAAGATACTTGTACCTCACCTGAAATGGTAAGACTACATGCAAACATATTAATCTATTTATTTAACACAACTTTTATTTCTGTTGACTGAAATGTGATGCTAACTATTTTATTCTCTTGTGTTGATATGTTCAGACTAGACTACATCCTTCAACTACGAGGATGATTCCACCTTTGACGGTTTCTCAAGGTTTATTGGTCACACAAGTCATCAATCCAGCCATCAAGAAGAGGCAAAATAATGGGCTAGTCAGTGCCCATAAGACATCTAAAGTTAAAGACAACCAAAGGAAGAAAACCAAAGACAACCCACAAAAGCCCATCTCACTTATAGAGTAAATGGATGTGGGAAGTTTTTGGGACAATTAATAATACAAGAGATGCCATTTTTACCCACCCAGATTCCATCAGTCTGTTTTTTTTCGAGCATCCTCAAGGCACTCCAAGGGAATTATTTGGGAGATTAGAGTTCTTCATAATTGTATCTAACTGCGTTGAACATCAATAATCGTTTTTTCAGTTCTCTAGTTGTACAAAATTTATCAATAATGTTGTTCTTATTTGGACTAAAAGGATTGTACAATGGGAATTCTTTTGAAACAAAGATCTCTTCGAAGCTAAAATTGTGTTCTTATACCCCTCAAAATAGATTGTATATTTAGACAGAATTTCATCAATCTATTTCTCAGCCCAAACAGGTCATCCCAAATAGTAGTTTGTTGTTTTTTGTATAATTCAAATTAGTTGCAGAGGACATAAATACTCATCGATGAATGGAAGAATCCACCCTTAGTAAGTAAGGTGCAGAAATTAGAAGGCAAAAAAATTGACAAGTATTTTTCCTGTGGCTACAATTGTACATGAAAGAGGGTTGGAGTGAAACCAGTAACATGAACATTTAGTAAGCCTTCAGGGACACAATTACATGGTTATTGTCTTCTTTGAGCTTCCTATAAACTTTTATTATTGTCTAGATTTTAGACATTCATGTATTCCTATGCAAAAATAAATGTTGTAACAATGGATGAGTTATTTCTCAATATTAGGTTGATGTGGAGGTATGAACACATTTCTATTCTTGATTACCATAAATAACTAAAACAAATATGAAAACACGAGAATGTATCCACACACAAAGAAAACTATGTTCAAGTCTTACCATGCAATTTTTGAAAATGCCAATGTTTGAGTAAAACAATTACCAGTGTGACATAGTGTACTAATCTAGGTTGCCATAATTATAGAGAAATATTATGAAATCTCAAAGAAATCACCCATACACAAAACAAAACGTGTTGAAATTGTATTCCTTATGTGTGACCTTCAAAAATGCCAATGCTTGAAACAAGAAACAATAATGAACTTGAGACAACCTACCCGGTTGAGGCAGCCTTCCCGAGATCTTTTTCAAATAAAAAATTCACACATGCATGATCTGAAAATAGAAGGCTGACTTGTTATGCTATGCAAGCACCCCTACTTCATTAAAATAAACTTTACAGGACCTTGCTTCATGTGTATAAATATGCAAGATAAGATTATGTGTTAAGTTCATGCATCTTCTTGTAAATGTTTATGTGTGAGGAATTGTTCTTTTAGATGGTTAAATATGTACTTTAAACAAATACATAGAAACACAACTTGCAGAAAATAAACCATCAAACTCACAACAAGAACAAGCTAATAAAGGAGTTCACCCCCCTCCGGGCTACATCTCCTTGAGCCTCCATCAATGGACTTGGCTCTCTGGGATTAATTAGTCAAAATTTCTTTTAAAAGATGCTGCTCAACTCCAATGGAAAAATATATTGTACCATTGAGATCAGAACACATAAAAACCCCAAAAATGACTAATAGAACTCTGAAAACGGATCATGGCTCATCTGGGCATGACCTCTTCTACATGTGGCCATAAGCTTCCCTGAGTTTCTCTTTGGAAAAAACACCTGTAGAAGTCCTCAAAAGCCTCTGAAACCTGTCCCAATGTATTCAAAGCATATCAATTAGCCAAAAATGATTATTCAATCATAGAAAACAAACATAGGCTCACCAAACCATGTCCTCGATCAATGAGGGCTTCAAGCTCCCTGGAGCTTCTTGAAACTTCAATGGTGAAAAACTTGCAGAAGAAGTCTTCAAATGGCCTTGAAAATAGAACCAATGGATCCATCATGTCCAAAAACCCCTAGTTGGGCTTTTACGACACCTCAATCGGCCAAAAGATGAAGAAGTTAGGCCTCCTCCATTTTCCTCCTTCAAGCTTTCTGAAACTGGTTCGCCAAAATGCACCTCTGTGTGCATGAACCAGGAACACGCTCCAAAATGCTTGTTAAAACCTAGCACCGGGTGCAACCGTGCCAATGGTGCAAACCGTAGAACGGTTAGGGCGCCTCCAGCCCCTAACCGCCTCGGCACCTGGGCATATGTCCATATGACCTCGCGTTGGGCAAAAAGGTGGTTAAACCGTTTGAAAACCGTGCAACTTCCATTTGGGCCCCGTGCCAACACTTAACACACGGGTCGTGGTTTCAAACCCCACGCCAACATTCAACACACGGTTATATATATATATATATATATATATANTGCAATGCAATGTAATGCGCGTGCCAATGGTCGGGCCATAATATATGTGGGTCATATGTAATACAATGTGTCCACGGGTCACATGGTTCAATAGAACTGCGGGCCATAATATTAAAAAAAAAAACTCCTGCGCCAACCGTCCATCCGCGCTCCCGTCTTATGGTCATATGCAATGTTCGTTAGACCGTGAGTTGGGGCTAAGCCCCGGCCCATACCCCCGCCGACTTTACACTTGTTTAAAAACATATATATTATTTCACATATTCATAACAAGAACCACATGGCGGTGCAACGGTTAGGCGGATAATGTTAAAACTCTTGGTCGGTGGAGGAGGTCACCGGTTCGAATTCGGTAGACCACAAAAACTTTTGATAACTCCAAAACCAATAGCCAATTATGGGATGCCACATGGCAGCCCATGACTGGGCCACGTGGCACCTTACCATTCGCCTAAAATGATTCCACGTGTCAAACACCGATTGGTCCACATGCCAGACACGTCACTTCACCGTACTACCCAGTCAACGTTTCCACGTCATCTGCTAACGTCATCGTACGGTTGCCACATCATGTGCTGACGTCATCTGTGCCACGTGTCACCCTTGTAGTGGTGACATGTGTCACCTCCAAATTGGTCCAACTGTATGCCCAAAAATCCAAATCTTCCTGACACGTGTCACCATCTGGAGTTGCCACGTGTCCTGTACTGACCTGTCACGTGTCATGTATGAACTGTACGGACTGTATGGACAAGTACAGTCAGCATCCAAAAAATTTGCCTGTTTGGATTGACGAACAGATCGTGATATCTTCTCCATACAGACTCTGTTTGAGAAAGTAAATATACCTCCAGAATCAGGAAGACGAGACAGATGCAATGGCACTGTTTTCATTGCATTCCGAGCACTTTGAAATTTGAGCAAAATTTTGACCCCTGGTCCAGATTTTGATCACACCTTCCCACTGAAAGGCTTTTGGACCCACAAAAGCTTATGATCATCAATCTGCTTTCAATTTATATCAAAAAAAATTTCGACAATCACCTGAATACTTTGACATGCCGTGCACTGCAATTGGTATGTCCTTCAACCACTGCTCTTTGGCTGCTGCTGACCCACTGCTCTCTCTGTGCTTGGAAGACTGCCAACCTTCCCACTGAGAATCAAGTCCCTCTTCAAACTCTTTAACGTCAACAAAATCAGCTCTCCAATGTCTGCAAAAAACCTTCCTGCGACATCTTGTCACAAGACAAGAAAACCATCAATCTTGAAAACAAATCATACAAGATTGAAAATGATGCAATCAAAATCTTTTGTTCTTCAAACAAACTGTTGCATCTCGTACTTTACATGGCATTTTCAAAATCAACTTTCAAGTCAATAAACACCATCGACTAAACACAAGTCGAACACACGATCGACACACCATAGTCGTTAGTAAATCATCAACACCAGTCGAGACTCATTGAAACATCAACCTTCCCAAACTGACAAGTCGACAAACATGATACATAATCATGTAACAATCATGAATCACTCATGATGAACCATCACCAGGTTCACTACTTACACATACATAAAAACAAATGCATGTTCATGANNNTTCAACTCTCCTTCCAGTACAAACATAAGTACAACCCCAAAACATATGGGTACTTAAGAGTTGAATACAAAAAATATAAATGGCTGCAACTTATCATGCTTCCCATAAATGCACACATAACACTGGAAAGTGCATTTACAACAGACAAACGCAAGCCTCACTTGCTCAAGAAATCCAACCATTTCTTACCAAGCCAACTCAACGGTGACTTTTTCTACTGAACATCGTCCTCTTGTGAATCATCTGGACTCACATTGATGATGGAATCTCCTCTTCCATTCTTGCCAATATCCTTATCCAACTGCTTCTCAGGCTGTGGACGAATAGTTGGATGCAATGTCCAACATTGGTCAATGAGATGACCCCGCTTCTGACAATGAGTGAAAATCTTTTGCATCCTCTTTTCACGCTGTCTTTTCTTGGACAATTTCCTGAAAGCAGTTAATCTTTTCCAACATTTTGAAACATGATGGTTATACAAACCACAATATGTACATGGATTCTTTCTTCCATTTTTACATATAAATTTATCATGCTTAACATAATCAAATGCAACTGAATGATAAGGAGAATGATACCTTGAACATTCACCTTTATCCCCTCTTTGAGGAGGTGAATCTGAAGAGTTACAAGCTCTCATTTGAAGACCATCAACAATGTTCTTGTCCTCATCACTGTTACAACTCTTTCATTTCACACATTCACATTCATCCTGAACACAAGCTTTGCCTGCTGGAGGGATTGAACTTTCAACAAAAGTTCTTGAACTTTCACCTTTAAAGCCTTCTTGAGGAGGTGAACTTGAAACAAAGTTTATCCTTGGAAATTTTTCCCTTGTCTCCTCGACTTTGGAATTTGCTCCATCTTGTCGTTCATATCCAAGACCACAATACCTGGGTCTTTCTTCAACAACAATAGGCTTAACAATGCCTTGTGCATGCTTGCCTAACCCTTTACCTTCATAGCCCATTTTTAACAACAACTTGGACCCTATTCCTCTTGTGTGACTTTCAAAACCAGCAAAACATTCATCTTTAGAGGAATTAGAAGATAAAATAACACTACATACCTTATGTTCATGCATGTACTTGGTAAGGGTTTCCTTTGCCTCATGGAGTTGAATCTCCATCTCATGCAACCTTGCAAGAAACTGTTCTTTCTCCTGCTTCATGGCCATCAATTGCTCTTCAAGGGAAATGTTCTTATTCCTGTCTTCACACATCTCTTTCATCAAATCTCTCATGATTAACAACTCTTCTTTAGATAATGAAAATGTATGAGAACTATCAATACTTGAAGCTTCCTCCATCCTTGGAAGATATCTAACTTCAACACAAAATTTGCACAAAAACTAATAGCTAAATCTTCAAGCTATTAATGGCAAACACATGAGCAAAACAAACTATGCTTTGATACCACCTGATCTGAAAATAGAAGGCTGACTTGTTATGCTATGCAAGCACCCCTACTTCATTAAAATAAACTTTACAGGACCTTGCTTCATGTGTATAAATATGCAAGATAAGATTATGTGTTAAGTTCATGCATCTTCTTGTAAATGTTTATGTGTGAGGAATTGTTCTTTTAGATGGTTAAATATGTACTTTAAACAAATACACAGCAACACAACTTGCAACAAATAAACCATCAAACTCACAACAAGAACAAGATGATAAAGGAGTTCACCCCCCTCCGGGCTACATCTCCTTGAGCCTCCATCAATGGACTTGGCTCTCTGGGATTAATTAGTCAAAAGTTATTTTAAAAGCTGCTACTCAAATGGAAAAACAGACTGTACCATTGAGATCAGAACACATAAAAACCCCAAAAATGACTAATAGAACTCTGAAAACGGATCATGGCTCATCTGGGCATGACCTCTTCTACATGTGGCCATAAGCTTCCCTGAGCTTCTCTTTGGAAAAAACACCTGTAAAAGTCCTCAAAAGCCTCTGAAACCTATCCCAATGTGTTTATAGCATATCAATTAGCCAAAAATGATTATTCAATCACATAAAACAAACGTAGGCTCACCAAACCATGTCCTCGATCAATGAGGGCTTCAAGCTCCCTGGAGCTTCTTGAAACTTCAATGGTGAAAAACTTGTAGAAGAAGTCTTTAAATGGCCTTGAAAACAACACTAATGGATCCAGCACATCCAAAAACCCCTAGATGGGCTTTTACGGCACCTCAATCAGCCAAAAGATGAAGAAGTTAGGCCTCCTCCATTTTCCTCCTTCAAGCTTTCTGAAACTGGTTCGCCAAAACGCACCTCTTTGTGCATGAACCAGGAACACGCTCCAAAATGCGCGTTAAAACCTGGCACCGAGCGCAACCACACCAATGGTGCAAACTGTAGAACGGTTAGGGCACCTCCAGCCCCTAACCGCCTCGGCACCTGGGCATATGGGCATATGACCTCGCGCTGGGCAAAAAGGTGGTTAAATCGTTTGAAAACTGTGCAACTTCTGTTTGGGCCCCGCGCCAACACTTAACACATGGGTCGTGGTTTCAAACCCCGCACCAAAATTCAACACACGGTTNGTTATATATATATATATATATATATATATATATACATATATATATATACATTGCAATATATTGCAATACATTGCAATACAATGCAATGCAATGTAATGCGTGCGCCAATGGTCGGGCCATAATATATGTGGGTCATATGTAATACAATGTGTTCACGGGTCACATGGTTCAATAGAACTGCGGCCATAATATTAAAGAAAAAAACTCCCGCTCCAACCGTCCATTCGCGCTCTTGTCTTATGGTCATATGCAATGTTCGTTAGACCGTGGGCTGGGGCTAAGCCCCGACCCATACCCCCACCGAATTTACACTTGTTTAAAAACATATATATTATTTCACATATTCATAACAAGAACCACATGGCGGTGCAACGGTTAGGCGGATAATGTTAAAACTCTTGGTCGATGGAGGAGGTCACCAGTTCGAATTCGGTAGACCACAAAAACTTTTGATAACTCCAAAACCAATAGCCAATTACGGGGTGCCACGTGGCAGCCCATGACTGGGCCACGTGGCACCTTACCATTCGCCTAAAATGATGCCACGTGTCAAACACTGATTGGTCCATGTGCCAAACACATCACTTCACCGTACTGCCCAGTCAACCTTGCCACGTCATTTGTTGATGTTATCGTACGGTTGCCACGTCATGTGCTGACGTCATCTGTGCCACATGTCACCCTTCCAGTGGTGACACGTGTCACCTCCAAATTGGTCCAACTGTACACCCAAAAAGCCAAATCTGCCTGACACGTGTCATCATCCGGAGCCGCCATGTGTCCTGTACGGACCTGTCACGTGTCCTGTACGAACTGTACGGACTGTACGAACAGGTACAGTCAGCATCCAAAAATTTTGCCTGTTTGGCTTGACAAACAGATCGCGATATCTTCTCGATACGGACTCCGTTTGAGAAAGTAAATATATCGCCGGAATCAATAAGACGAGATGGAAGTAATGGCACCATTTTCGTCGCATTCCGAGCACTTTGAAATTTGAGCAAAATTTTAACCCCTGGTCCAGATTTTGATCAATGCAAAATTGAAACAAACAAATACCTCCATTTAAAAATAAATGCATCAAGAAGTGGTTCTCCAAAACCCTCCATTATAGTAGCATTAGAATCTTTCTTGAAATAAAATTTGATCAACAAAAATTTCAAGTACTGGAACTCATACAATCTACGACTTTTTCTTGTAGAGTACACATATATTTGTTAAACAGTTTGTGAAACTACATGCATTATATATATCCATGAGACCTCTCTATGCATTCACCATAAGTTCTTTAATGTTGAAAGTAAACACTTACAATTGATTATCAATGCATGCCTCATCTCCATTCCCCCCAACATGAAGATAGTAATCTGAATCAAGCTCCCACAAAGCAGGCTTCCCTTCTTGTGGCTGAAAATATCCAAAGAATCTATTTTCAAATACCCACATCCAAAAGAGTTTTAGAATATTGGTTATAGCTTCGAAGAAGTCCATGCTCACTTCATTGTTTCATAAAATAAATATGGTGAAAATTAGGAAGTTAAATATTGGATATCCATGTGCCACCATTGTTTCTACTTGTTGATACTGAGAGAGGGGGGAAGGGGGGTGAATCAATATAAAGTATAATTTATCACTTTTTCATCTTTACTTTTCAATCAAATAATATGTCCAATATACAATAATTTATGGAATCCTTCTTACAAATTTTCCCCATTAGTATAACCATTTTTGTAATATCATTTGATTGATTTCAAAAACTCATGAGCTTGTGTTGTAGCTTTCAACTTTTGTGACCTCTCTATGAAGACCTGAAAATTATGTGGAGGCACATTTTACACCTACAATAGTAGATTAGATAATATTCAGACGTAAAGTAATAATCCTAAAGTAGAACCACCATACTGAATTGCAAGAGCATCACCCATACTCTGGTACATTTTACATTAGTGTAGCGGAAATGCCACTATCAAGATCGACTTTGGGTCCATTTGACAAGCCCATAGCATACAACTGACGACCTAAAGATTCCAGACGATATGCAAATTGTGCAACAAGTGTATGATCTAGACAGTTAATGCAATTTGTATGAAGCACTCCACTCTGACATATGGGTTCTCTTGCATTGTTTGCATTCTTTTTGGGTTGTTGTTTAACATCACAATATCCATCTCATGTAAACAAAAAGCTTCCAGAATCATTTATATTTCCAATCTTTCTAGGATCTATCCTTGATGAATTGCATCTAAAATAAACTACAATAGTATCTCCGCAGTTTAAACATTTTTTTGGATAGAAATTTTGAGATATATACATTTGGATTTGCACGAAGAAAAAGTACCTCATATTCATTACCCTTTCCTGAGAGAATCACAATTCATGCCTTTATGCTCCTCGTCAAATTTTGTTAGCGTCAAAGTCCAGTTTAAAGGCACACTTTCAATAGACAGTAATCCATGCCTCATTATTGGCTTTCTTTAATACTCAGAGGATTTGGGAAATTTTGTTGGAAAACCAATGGAAATTTGAAGAAATCTTCATTGTTCTGGTTCAATATGCCAGAGTATACATTTGAGGCCAGATATGCCATGTCTATTTATAGGGAAGGTGTTTGAGGTAGATGATTAGGTTAAATTTCATGTTCTATATGATGATGGAGAGCCTTAATCTTGATGAAGTTAAGAATTGGAAGGGTTCCCTCAGAGGAAAGAAGAGCAAGGATGGTAAAGACACTATTCTTAAAGCCATAAAAGAACTACTTACACCCTCCATTTTTTTTGTCTTCTTTTAGATAATGAAACTCTTTTGCAAAAGTATCACCATATAATTGTGATCCTGGATCATGTATTGTGATATTAACCAATTTACCACAGTTTGTCTATATACTAGCAATTTTGCCAATTACTTCTCTATTCTCATTACTAAAAGAATCATTGTAGAAATTTTGTACAAACATTATATCTGTAAATACTAACCTTGTACAATGTCTACTGTAAACAGATATTCAGAAAAGAACATAAAAGATACAATGGCAAATACAAACATTGCATAGAGATTTTTCCCCTGGAAACCCAAATCGGGAAAACCAACATATATTATATTCATTCATTGTGTTACATTGTTTACAATAAAATATAAATATAGGAGCCAGCGTCATCCAAAACCCTAACCCAATGACCTGGATTAGCCCAAAACACTAATTCCTTAACCGGAAATAGAAAACCATCAGCAAAAACCACGTGCTGAAAAAACCACCTAAATACATGACACATTTCCTAAGGTAGGTGTCACGTTTCCCGAGGCAGAATTTTTTTTTCCGGGGGCATTTCCCNNNNAGTGCCCCCCCCTCTAACCCCCCTGCGCATACACTCAGACACTACTACTCGTGCAAAGAATATAACACATACCCAACATTCTCCCACTTGTTGTTTTCTTTGCATACAGTGGGTTACAGGTTTACATAGTCAAAAATCCAGGGCAACAATGCCCATGGATCCTCTACACCAAGAGAGCTTCTCAGTGCTCACATATTTTGTTAATGAGTCTGTAACATTCTTCAAAGTGTCCACCTTCATCAGTGATACTTTCTTTTCTTCAATCATGTCTCTCACAAAGTGATATTGAACATCAATGTGATTTGTCTTTGAATGATAAGTAGGGTTCGTCGCCAAAAAAATTGCACTCTGACTGTAACACTCTATCCTTATAGCTTTTTGTACCAACCCAATACCTGAACATAATATTTTTAACCATACTACTTCCTTACTTGCATGAGTGGCTGCCATGTATTCAGATTCTGTAGTTGAAAGTGCCACTACAACCTGTCTTTTGCTCATCCAACTTATTGCTCCTCCAAACAGGTTAAACACATACCCTCTTGTAGATCTCCTACGATCCAAATCTCCAGCCTAGTTTGCATCCACAAAGCCATGTATATCAACCACTCTGTCCAATCTCGGTCTTCCTTCATAGCACAATCCATAGCTAGCAGTGCCACGCAAATGCCTGAAAACCCTTTTTACTGTTGTCCAATGCTCCTTCCCTGGTTTTGACATATACCTACTCAAAAATCCCACTGTATGTGCAATGTCCGGTCTAGTACAGACCATTGCATACATCAAACTGCCAACTGCACTCGCATATGGAACATGAGACATGTCCTCCTCTTCTTTGTGTGTCTTGGGACACTGATCCGCCGATAAGTTTACACCAACAGGAATCATAACCTTGACCAGTTTACATTCCTGCATATTAAACCTATGTAATATTGTCTCGACATATTTTCTCTGATTTAACCAGAGTTTCCTCCTTTTTTGATCTCTTTTAATTTCCATGACCAAAATGAAATTTGAAGCACCAATATCCTTCATGTCGAATTTAGAGGACAACTAAGTTTTCACATCCTGGATAATCTCCTTGTTGTTTCCTATCAGCAACATGTCATCCACATACAAGACCAAATAAATCAAATGATAACCAATTAATTTAGAATACACACAGTGATCCTCTTTTCTTCTTATGAAGCCAAGTCCCAGCATATAAGTATCAAATTTTTTATACCAAATCCTTGGTGATTGTTTTAAACCATACAAGGACTTTTTCAGCTTGCATACTAGCTCCTTCTTTCCTTTCACAACATAACCTTCTGGTTGCTTCATAAATATTTCTTCTTCCAGATCCCCATGCAGGAATGTTGTCTTCACATCCATCTGTTCTACTTCAAAATCAAATGCAGCAACAATAGATAACATAAACCTTATAGAGGTTAACTTGGCAACATGAGAAAAAATCTCACCAAAATCAATTCCCTCAACCTGGGAATAACCCTTTGCTACTAACCGAGCTTTGTATTTCTCCACTTTTCCTTTTTCATTCATCTTCTTTTTAAATACCCATTTTCTTCCAATGGGCTTTCTTCCAATTGGCAACTCCACTAGACCCCAAGCCTCATTCTTATCCAAAGATGCCATTTCTTCTTCCATGGCCCTTTTCCATAGATTTCCATCCTCTGAATCCACTGCCTCCCTGATAGTTCTAGGATCATCATCAATAATAGACAAAGAAAAATTTGAACGAAAATTAGATGGACTATACCTTTCCAGTAGCCTTATTTCTCAATTTGATCTCCTCAATACTGGAGTATGAGGATCTTCTTCTTCTGATTCATGTTCTTTTGTAGAGTCTTCTTCATCATCCTTTAAATCAAACTCTATCTTCTCTAGTTCTTCCTTACTTGGTAGGACTTCATGTTTAACAACATCCTTCATTTCTCTAAATACCACATCTTGGATATACACTTCCTTCTTAGTTTATGGGTTCCAAAGTTTATAACCTTTGAGACCATCTTTATATCCAATAAAGATACATTTTTCAGCCTTCTTATCCATCTTACTCCTGTTTCCCTTTGGAACATGAACATATGCATCGTAGCCAAATACCTTAAGATGTGTGAGAGAAGGTTCCTTACCAGTCCATACCTCTTGTGGAGTCTTGTCACCCAACGCTGATGAGGGTGATCTATTGACCAGATAACATGCAGTACCCACTGCCTCTACCCAGAATTCTTTCCCTAACCCGACACCACTGAGCATGCACCTTGCTTTTTCCATTAGCGTCCTGTTCATCCTTTCTGCAACTCCATTCTTCTGAGGTGTATATGGAGTAGTATTCTGCCTTGCTATACCACACTTCTTATAGAATTATTCAAATTCATTCCTGCAGAACTCTCCACCATTATCTGTTCTCAACACCTTAATCCTTTTCTCTGTTTGATTCTCAACAAGATCCTTAAACTCTTTAAACATGTCAAAGACTTCAAATTTCTTCCTGAGGAAATATATCCAAGTTTTTCTTAAGAAGTCATCTATAAATGAGACATAGTACACAGATTTTCCCAATGATGGGACCAACACAGGTCCAAAAACATCATTGTGAACTAGTTGTAAAATTCCTTCTTCCCTCGTTACACCAGAGGGGAATCTTACCCGATTCTGCTTCCCATATAGACAATGTTCACATAAATCAAAATCCAGAGAGCAATTAGACATACCTTCAACCATACCTTTACCGTGTAGTAGTCGAAGACCCTTCTCTCCAATATGCCCTAGTCTCTGATGCCACAACATAACCTTTTCTCCAAAGACTGTAGGAGTTCTTTCTTCTTCAACTCCAATATCAAGAACAATGGAGCTATTACACCCATCACTAATAGTCCTTCTTATAAGCTTATACAAAGTTCCAAACCGAACTCCCTTGATCAAAACCATTGCTCCTTGAACCATCCTGCAAGTTCCCTTTTCAAAAATTGTTTTTACCCTTGCATATTCCATTTTGCTTACAAAAATCAAATTTTTGGCCATACCTGGGATGTGTAGAACACTAGGAAATGTTCTAATCCTTCCATCTATGAGTCTCAACTTGACCCTTCCTCTTCCTATGATTCTAGTTATCGAATCATTACCTAAGAAAACATTACCTCCATCATACTTTTCATATTCATAGAACCACTCCCTGTGGGGATTCATATGAAAGGATGCACCAGAGTCAATCAACCATGCCTCATGATCTGCATGTGTTCTTGAAGAGGCCAAGTACACATCCCCTCCTTCTTCCTTGGAGGTCTTTTCTTATGTAGAAGAAGATTCTTCAAATTCCTTCTTTTTCTCAACTTTGGATCTACACTGCTTCTTGTAGTGCCCTTCTTTTCCACACCTCCAACATACCCTTACAAACTTTCTAGAAGATTTAGATATACCCTTAGACTTAGACCTCCCACTTGAGAAATTAGATCTATTTCTTTCCTGGGAATGTCCTCTTGAAAATAATGCGTTTGTGCTATGTCCTTCCATATTCTTTCGTCTCATCTCCTCCGACAACAAGGATGAGACCACTTCTTCAAACTTCAAAGAAGTTGTATTACTACCTATGGCCACAACCAGACTATCCCACGAGTCTGGTAAAGCACACAACAAACTAATACATTTATCTTCATCTGAAATTTTAATATCAACAAATACTAACTGACTTACCACAGTATTGAAGGCATTCAAATGCTTTACCACCGAGTCTCCATCTCTCATCCTCAAGTTATACAACTTTTTTCTCAGGAATAGTTTATTTACCAGGGACTTAGACTGATACAACTTCCCCAAAATTTCCCATAAATCCTTGGCTGTAGCTTCCTCTGACACATTCAGTAATACTGAATTAGAGAGACACAGTCGGATTGTGCTCTTTGCCTTCTGATCCATCTTTTTCCAGTCATCTGCAGAAGTTCCTGTAGGTGCAGTACCTGGATCTACCGCGATCCACTCATCTCTGTCCACCAAAATATGTTCCATCTTGAGCTTCCACAACTCAAAGATTTTCCCATTAAACATCTCGATCTCCATCTTCGAATTGCTTGCCATTTCTTTTCACCTGAAAAACAATACCCCAGATCTCCTACTATAACAAGGCTTATCACAGTCCCGAGCCAAATGCTTGACCACAAAGGCATCCCCCTGAAGCCAATAAATCTTTAATACCAAATGTAAATACTAACCTTGTACAATGTCTACTGTAAATAGATATTTAGAAAAGAACAGAAAAGATACAATGGAAAATACAAACATTACACATAGATTTTTCCCCTGGAAACCCAAACCAGGAAAACCAACATATATTATATCCATTCATTGTGTTACATTGTTTACAATACAATATACATATAGGAGCCAGCGACATCCAAAACCCTAACCCAATGAACTGGATTAGCCCAAAACCCTAATTCCTTAACTGGAAATAGAAAACCATCGACAAAAACCATGTGCCGAAAAAACCACCTAAATACATGACATGTTTCCCGAGGTAGGTGTCATGTTTCCCGAGGTAGAAAAAAATTTAAACAAGTTTGATTGATCCTTTGTGTATTTATTTGATAATTTTTCTCTCTTATTAGTTTGATACATGTATCTTGCAAGTAATGCATTTGTCTAGCTTGACTGTGAGCTAAGATAGGTTGCTAGTTGATTTCCACATTCATCAACCTTGTTTAAGTGAAATGATTCATTCTAAATATTGGATCAAGTGTTGTTATATAAGTAAAGCATCAATTAGTTTGTAAAACAATTTTAGTGTTCAATAAATGCATGTTTATGCACCTTCAAAGTTAATGGGCTATGCTTATTATGCCATCATTCCCATCTCTAATATAGATTTTACTTGAGGATATGTTTATCCAAGGTGATTCAGAGAGAATTCAGTGGACCTGCATCTAGGGCTAGCAATCAACATCAACATTGTTAAATTTTAGTGGACTTGTACTTGTTGTTAGATTTCATGCATCAACATTGTAGTCGGTTATGTTATTCTTGGATTTGCCTTTCGAAGACACCCAATATGAAAGGTCTTCATAGAACTACTTCACTCAAGACAAGGATGCAAAGCAGCCTTTTGGGATTTTCCCTTGCCCTTGAGAGTTGAGACACTTAAAAGAGAGATAGAAATTTTCTTTTGGGAAAATATTTTAAAGGTATGTGTTTCCTTAATTTGTTAACGTTCTCAAAGTTCCATTTTCTACTACTCTTTCAACAAAGAAAAGGGTGGATTGAATGTCTACTACATAACTTCATTCATGATAGTTAAGTGTCCATTCTCCTAAAAATGAAATGAGCCTCCTTGTATCTACAGTAACACCTCTATTGGCATGTTCTCTTATCTTCTTACTTTTCTCTAAATATTTGTGACCCTTAACATTGATTGGCTACAAGATTTTTCTGTATCCAACTCCCTTCTTTTCATCTATCTCTGAATCCATTACAATACATGTTTCCTTGTAGTTGGGCTTCTATGAATCAACATAGTTTTAGTTTTCTTCTATTTTCATCGTAGAAGACCTCATGATTACAGGTTCTTCATCAGATTACATTCTTGCAATGAAGGGTGAACTTAGTCATGCATTTCAAATGATGATACTTTTGTCATCAATGGACACCTTAGTTCTGTCTATAAACCAAACAACTTTAAGGATATTAGTGGGAATGGTTGGCAATACTTACAAACACGCACCTTTTGTTTGAGCTTGGTTCAACAATTCATCCCATACTACATCTACATTAGGCTTTATTTTATAGTAGTTTTCATGGTACTTCAACATTTTCTAACTTGTATCACTCTACCAGGGAGAAGTTAGCTTTCTTTCCAATTCAGTTCCCCTAATCTTGCCACATAAATCATTTAAATGATCATTCCCTGTGAATGAATCCTTCACGTCTCCTGCCTATACCATTGTTTCCAAAAACCCAGAATTGTATAAAGGACAACTAATTTTATCTTGTTTGATGTCGATGATGTTGGAACTGCCAAAAATATTTACTCATGGAAGAGGAATGTCAAATCAACAATTTTTCTGACTCAAAAAAATTATTGTCTTTCCTTCATTCTCCTCACGATGTCTATAAAATATAGATGAAATAAAAATTACACAAAACAAGAAAATAGATATGACACTTGTCTCAAATATTCTCTCTTCAAAAAAATGTCCATTAAAATCTGAATGAAATGTATCTAGCAACAAACATCTATTAGAGTTGTAAAGACTATATAGGGGTTACCCAAGATTACCATGGAATATTTACCTTGGATTTTATTCACAAGGGATCTTTGAACTAGTAACTACCTTTGGTGTTCTATTTGTAATTTTGTATAGGCCTATAAAATATTTACTCACTAGGTCAGGGCTCTTCCATTCTTTTTAGCTTACAAGGATTACCATTTGTGTTTTTAAAACACTAATAGACACATTTGCCTCCACTTGATAGGTCATTGATCATTGGGACATTCTCTTCCTATTCAAATGCTATTGCTTCCAACCATCAACTAGCAATGGATCCCATTTGCCTCCCCTCACAAGAAGTCATTTTTCCTCTTGACAATACCAATGGTAGTCCACCATGCATGCAAACTTCAAAGGAAGCCTTTAAAATTTTAATTGGCCATTATAAGCACCAAATATCAATCAGGTTGCAACACAGTTGACTAAATTTCATGGAATCTATCAAAAAAAGAATAGAAATGACCATTTAAATGTGGTTTAGCATTTTTCCATGCTAATCTAACTTTGTCATAGACCTATAGGAAATATTGTGTAGAGTAGATTTTAGAGTAGTTGTCTTCTCCAAAATAGAAGTAAAGGGCTCCAATAATTCCAGAAGTTTGTAAATTGTAGGTGGCTAACTGAAGGAATTAATATCATCCACACAATTCTGTTCTTACTCCATTTGATCAAGATGATTGGCTTATGGAATCAACTAGGTGTTCTCATTCTAGGAAGATAGCATACTCAATTTGCAAATCTAATCAATGATATCAGTAAACCTTCTTATTTATACATCAGATGCTTTCAACTGCTCTGGTAAAAACAATAATGTTTTCTGCTTAAGGATACTTTTGGCATCAATGGACACCTCAGTTCTATCTATAATCTCAACAACTTTAAGGACATTAGTTGGAATGGTTGGATGCTTCCAAATGAGCACCTTCTTTTTGAGCTTGGTTCAACACTTCATCCCATACTTCATCTACATTAGACTTTATTTTATAGTAGTTTTCATGGTACTTTAACATTTTCTAAATCATAGCACTCTGCCAGGGAGAAGTCAACTTGATTTCCAACTCAGTTCCCCTAATCTTTCCACATAAATCATTTAAATGATCATGCCCTGTGAATGCAACCTTCACATCTCCTGCCTGTACCATTGTTTCCAAAAACATAGAATTGTATAAAGGACAAATGGTGTTATTTTTTTTTTAAGTCGATGATGTTGTAACTGCCAAAAATATTTACTCATGGAAGAGGAATGTCAAACCAACATTTTTTCTGACATAACTGAGGTGTACATTCTGATTCATCAAATTTATTTTTCTGATTCAGACCTGAGGTGTCTAGTAATGTGTTCTTCTTAAGGATACTTTTGGCTAATATAACTTTGTACATGCAAACACACATAGTCTTACACACAATACACCATACCACCATGGCTTCATGTCTTTCTTACTGGTTATACAGAACATCCTCAAATCCCAAGTAGTTTCCCCCACCATCACATAAAAATGAATTGTAATTTGCAAGTTGGATATAATTTTCCAAAGCAACAAAATAAATAGTGAAAGAACAATAACAAACATACCTATCAGAAGAAACATGCCATGTGTTTGAGAAAGGTATCAATTGGACCAAAGAATGTTGTGTTGATATTATGGTAGCTACGGGAGGTATTTACCTCCACGTGCAAACCTAATGAGAATAGAATATTCTGGGAAGCAAGAAGAAACTCTAATGAGTAGGATAATAACCCTAGAAGATAAGTCGGCTCAAGAGAATAATTTGTATTAGGTTATTATCCTCCAAGAGAAGAAGTCGACCAGAAGAAATATTATATACTAAGTAAATAGGCACCTAGAATGAGAAGTTGTCCCAGGCAGTTAGCCAGAATTAGTATAAATACAGGAGGCTGGTATTCATTCTGGTAGGCATTCACAGAACTGTAGAGCACACTTGCGCACAATGCAATTAGTCAGTTTGTGTGCAAGTTTGGAGGATAAACTGTCATTGTTGTTGCTGTAGCTAGAAGATTTCTTTTTGGCTTGGACTATATCTTCGTTATGATTTGGACTATTTGATCAGCTCTTGTTTGGTGCACTATCCTTGGAGAAAGGTGCGCTACCTTTTGTTTTGCTATATAGCCTGGGGTTTTCTTCCAGAGTGATTCTTTGTCAAGGTTAAGGTGCTCGGAGGGTGACTTCGGCCTATGGTTGGGTGACGATAGTGACATTGTCTATGGAAAAATGAGAACATACATCATATTCTAACAATTTATGGGCCCAAACCTCAATTCAATATAACCACTAGAAGGGAGCATATCCATAAGTATATTAAGCTCGTTGAAGAATTGCCTCTAGGGTTTCTAGCAGGAGTAATCACCAAAGCACTACCGCTAGTGTTACTAGCAGGTGTAGTTGCAAAAACCCTAACCCTCTCGTTTAGGCACCTTTAGTGAAGAGATTGACCTAATTTCTAGATAGACTAGTGTGCCTTATCCTAGCGCATCTGCTGGTACTCTCAACAAGCCAAGATGTCAAGTTTGAGTTTTTGGTCAAATCTAGGGTTAACCAAGTCAAAGTAGCCATGACTTACTCTATGAAGTCATAAAACAAGTTAGATGAAGCTTCTAACTTCAGAGCATGGAAAACAAGGATTTACCTCATCCTTGCCAAGAATAAAGTGTTGTATATCGTGAAAGGAAAGATCGTGGAACCAGAGTTTAAAGAAGGAAAAGAGAAGGAACCGCAGAACATTGCAGTTATGGAGAAGTTCAAAGACGGTGATATCAATTCCATGAGTATCATAGTGGACTCTATAAAATACCACTTGATACGCTACATGTCCCATATTGACTCATCGAAGAAGATGTACGATGCCCTAACAAACCTCTTCTCAGTCAAAAACATTGGACAAGTAATGAGTCTGAAGAATGAGATCCGTGACATGAATATGAATGATCATGACAACATAACATCATACTTTGTGAAAATATCCCAGTTAAGAGATCATCTACAAGATATTGAGGATATCATTTCAGAGAAGGAATTGGTAAACATAGTACTCAATGGTCTTCCCAAAACGTGGGATGCATTTGCCACAAGCATGAAAACAAGGAAGGAGTATCCTACATTTGAAGAACTTTCTACTTGTTGTGCTCAAGAAGAATCAAGGATTAGTGCAAAAGAGAAACCCAAAAAGAAGTATGATGATCAAGCCGTCACAACAAGGTTCAAGGACTTCAGGAAAAAAAACAAGTTTGGCTCCAGGAAGAAAACAAATCAAGAGAAAGATATGTCAAGGATACAATGCTTCAATTGTCAAAAGTATGGTCACTACAAGAATCATTGTCCCGAGTTAAGGAAAAGAAAGGAAACAAACGAAGCATCAGTTACCAAAGAAATGGAACCCTCAAAGAAAGCCATGTAGGACAAAACATACTTCTTCTTCTAAGACTAGGTAACAATACTCTTCATAGTTCTTGTACATACCATGTTTTCAGTACATATATTGCATATCTATTTTTTAGAAGATAATATGTTAAAAAAGAAACTATGCTTATGGAAGAACAACAAGATAAGGACTGCTATCACTATGACTATAATACAAGCTGCAAGATAAGCCGAAATCAGAAAGAAACCTAGAATAAGTAAAGACAGAAAGAAGTCAGCAATCAAGAGGAAGTTGGAAAAAGATTTGTAACACTTTGCAAAAGGCAATAAGGATGCAGACAAAAGCGTGGACTCTCCTAGATGGAGGGAGCTGATTATATATTACCAAAATAAGAGCATGCATTCATACATGAAGCAAGGATTAGGAGGGAGATAATCATATGATCCATTAAAGGTGATAAAGTATATATCCATGGTAGCAGCCATGAAAAACAATACATGTTCAGTTTGAACTTAGAAGAAGTCTTCCTCAAAAAGAATCCTTAAAGAATCCCTTGTTATCCATCCACATCCATGATCCTACTATGAAAGGAAGAAGATGGAATCTACAGAAAAATCCATGGACCCAAGATCTAAAGAGAAACATGAGGAAGAACATGAAGATTCCAAGAAAGAAAGAAAAGCCAGAACAACCAGTCATTGTATCGAAAATCAAAAGATTACTAGCCTAATATGAACTCACTAAAAGAAATCAAGTAGAGGTACTGAAATTTGTGATGAAGAACAGTGTATGAAATTCTTATGAATGTAAGCATTGTGAGATCCAAAACTAGAGGTTATCCCAGATGGAGGGAGAAGACTATGATGATTACTTGTTCCAATAAACCAAATATATCTCTACATGAGCCATTATATCATCCACAATATCAATAGGTTGGAATTGACATTAGATGAATGCAAAGAATGTTCTCCAGAATAATTGAACAAAGAGTGTATGTATAAAAACCTCAATGCTTTGAGGTATACCATAAAGAGACTCTTGTATGCATATGGAAGAAGACAACTTGGTGGAGAACCTCCAATGCATAGCAGAAGCATGGTGAAAAATTTCTATAACAAGAGATATTGTATAAGAATGATTACTCAGAAGATCAGGATGATGGATTGCCAATCCATGACAAACATCTCATGATGAAAGAAGAAGTGCCACATCGATATGTTCCAGTTTGATCCTTGCCACGATGTTATGAGCTAATGGGGAACAAAATATGTATCCAATAATGACACACTATATTGATCAGAGCTATATGAAGCCTTCAGAGAAAACCAATGTTCTAGAAATACCAAAGTAATTTGAGATCAAGCATTACATTCTCCATGATGAAGTTTAGAAAAGAAAATTGGTTCTCCAATATATATATATCTCCACAAATGAGAAGATAAGCAAACATTTTGGTAAAACCTCTATCCAAGATGAAAGAGTTTGCGTACTCAAGCTAGAGCTTGTGGAGATGAATTCCCTATTGAAAAAGGAAGAGATGACTCCCAGGTTGGGAGGGAGCACTGATGTGTTATTGATTTATGGATAGTCATTTTTTAGTTCGAAAAATGGTCCAGGATGAGCAGTTCCTTTCCAGTTCAGAAAGTGGTTTGAGATTTCTGACAGACAGACATTTTCCAGTTCGAAAAATGGTCCAGATCGAACGGTCATTTTTGTAATGAAAATGGTTCAATGGATGGATGATGTACCATAGATAGCGATTTCCCATTGTGGTTAACATGGGGAATGGTCTAGGTCAGTCTCTCTTCTTGATGGTTAATCAAGAAGACTGGTCCGCTTGGCCAGCCAATCATTCTTTTGAAGCCCACAATTATGAGAAGTTTTGAAGAATGGTCCATTTTGGAGGTTGGTGCAGGATAGTCATTTCCTTAGGAAATGGTCCAGACAGTCATTCCCTAGGGCATATTCATTCTCTCCAGGTTGCACTTTATTTAGTGCCGAAGGAATGGCCCAGATAGGTGAATGGTCTAGGTTCAACAATCAAGACAGGCATTCCTTAGGGCAGACTCATTCTCTCTAGGTTACACTTTGTTTAGTGTCATAGGAATGGCCCAGGGTGGGGAATGGTCCAAGCTCAGAAATTAGAACAATTATTCTTCATTGCTTGAGAAGAATATTCCAGATATTTCATCATTGATGTTTGACCTTCTGAGGGAAGATTCTCTTCCAGGTCTCAGAGATGTGAGTGGAAGAATGGCCCAGATGATTCAATTTATATCATAACATTGTTTCTATGCAGGTTGATATCATATGATTGTTATGAAGACTGTATGTCTCTAGACAGTAGATGTATAACACTATGGTGTATATGTTCCACTGTTTGTGACTATACGTCACTGATCAATTACTTGTGTGCTACTTGGTGTGGTAGTGTACCAATGGATTGTAGTTGTGTACTACTATGGATAGACACAGTTGTGTTCTATTGAATGATATTGTTTCTATTTCCTTGAAGACTATCAATAATGTTGGAAGTGATTATCAACTAGATGGATGATCAATGGACACAGATTTCCCAGATGAAAAATGGTTCATGACATTTATTCTTCTAGGACATATGTTCGGATTAGAAGAATGGCTCTTGTGTCACTCTATGGAGTGAGTGACTTATCCAACATCATGTCTAATTACTTAGCTGGAGTATGGTTTTTAGATATGATGCAACTGATGACACTAATGGTGATTATGGTTCTCATGATCTATTCAAGAGATGGTCTATACAACTATGTTGATGCTACCAGGTGAATGGTATGTTTGTGCTCAATACCATTACCTGTAATACCTCCCTAGCTAGGAGGGAGTGTTGATATTATAGTAGATATGGGAGGTATTTACCTCCACGTGTAAACCTAATGAGAATAGAATATTTTGGGAAGCAAGAAGAAACCCTAATGAGTTGGCTAATAACCCTAGAAGACAAGTCGGGTCAAGAGAATAATTTGTATTAGGTTATTAGCCTCCAAGAGAAGAAGTGGACTAGAAGAAATATTATATACTAAGTAAATATGCACCCAGAATGAGAAGTCGTCCCAGGCAGTTAGCCAGAATTAGTATAAATACAGGAGGCAAATATTCATTCTGGCAGGCATTCTCAGAACTGTAGAGCACACTTGTGCGCACTATAGTTAGCCAATTTGTGCGCAAGTTTGGAGGAGAAGTTGTCGTTACAACTGTTGCAGCTAGCAGATTATGTTTTGGCTTGGAGTATCTCTTGGTTATGGTTTGGACTATCTGATAAGCTCTTGTTTGGTGCACTATCCTTGTAGAAAGGTGCACTACCCTTTGTTTGGATATCTAGCCTAGGGTTTTCTTCCATAGTGATTCTCTATCAAGGTTAAGGTGCTCAGAGGGTGGCTTCGGCCTATGGTTGGGTGAAAATAGTGATATTTTCTATGGTAAAATGATAAAATCCATCATATTCTAACATTTTTTACATAAAAACCCTCTGATTTGAAACCGACAAAAAACTGCTCGCTTTCTAAGTTGAAACTGACAAAAAACTACTCGCTTTCTGAGTTGAAACCGACCAAAAACTGCTCGCTTCTAGTTGAACACTGAACAGAATGACCACCATGGAATGAAATGGGGTTCAAATGAAAGGTTAAATAGAATTCAAAAATAATTTAAACCCACAAAAAATTGATCATTTACCTCCAAAATCTGAAATTTAAGGGTTTCTATTTCAATCGCATTCACACCAATTTTTGTCATCAATGATTGAGGAACCAGATTTGGACAGAAATTTAGAGAGATCCAGTCGAAACCATGAAATTTAGATGGAGTTTTGGAGATATCCATTGGAACTTGTGAATTGTTTAAGAGAACTAGGAGCATCAATCCACATTCGGCTGAATTCGAAAAATAAATGCCACGTTCAGCTGAATTCGAAAAATAAATGCATGATATCTTCGAGAAAAAATTGAAAACATGAGAGAAGGGTTTCCAATCCATTTCATTCGTGCCAATTTTTTCCAATTATGGCCGATAAGAGAAAGGTTTCCAATTCATGGCACATTCGCGCCAATTTTTGTGAACAATGGCAGATGAAGCAAGGTTGAGAGGAGCCCTTGTTGTTCGTTGTAACTTCCCCTGTATCTCTTAATTATTCTATTCATCTACCGATGCACCTACAATCTGTACTAACACATCCAACAAAAAATCGTTCCAACAGTTTAATGACATTTAATTCGTCCTCATAAATATTGATTTAATATAAAATATATATTTAGCCGTGTACTAACACATCCAACAACACATCGTTCAAACAATTTAATGCCATTTAATTTGTACTCATATATATTGATTTAATATAAAATAGATATTCAGGGCAGGGCAACTTTGATAAAAGTGAAATAATTCTGGGCAGCTTTGATAAAAGTAAAATATAGAATTATTATATTAAAAAAATGTCTACATGGCATTATTTTATCAATTTATTGATTTTTTCTTAGGAGGACCATTTTGAGTTGAAATTTCCTCTAAATGATAGATGTTGTTTATGTGAACCATACCTCTCATTCTCATGGCGTTGATAATGGGTTCACTTCCCCATATTCCACCACCTCATTTGGTAGTGTAGGTTCTCACATTCCCATATTTCATTTTGATGAATACATTTTGGAGTCCCTTACCATGCCATATTACCCTTGGGATGATATGCATCATCATTCCTTATTTTTACCACAACAACCTAGTACCTTCAACGTCCAATATGATATTGAATCAAAAGAGTTTCTATATGAGCATGTGTTTATCCATAGATGATCCTTGGTATGGTGACATTCTAACCTATTTAGAAACCTAGAAGTTGAGTCCCTCTAACTCATATGTAACATCAAACAGTTTGGAAATTCACCTTTTCCTTTCCAAAATTGCATCCAAAGTGTATACGTGTATGTATGTCATCTGGGTCATGCTACTTGCATGCTACATATCCACACAGTAGGGGGAATCATGCCTACCTACCCATGAGAAAAAATTTCTCCCCATCGTCATCCAATGGGGGGGGAACATCATGCTTGGGGGCATGATGGCCCCTCGGGTTGATTTTAAAGTTTATCATTATCCACTCTATGCCTAGGCCCTAATGGCCTAGGTTGGGTAGACTCTCCTCTCATTCATTGATAATTTTTTCTTATTGGCCTCACCAATGCAATATCTACACATGGAATATAGTTTATGATGTAATGTCCCCCATCATAACCGAGGGACATTACTTGCAGAAAATACACATAAATTCAAAATTTTACTTCTAATTAACTTTCTGTAACTTATAATCTATCAATTATATATATATTTAACTATTGAATGTCGACAAACTTGAATGGCGCATATTCACTAAGACAAAACATGCGCACAAAAACATTTGTACTGCGCGTGACAACTATTCATAGCACACGCACAATAAGATTGGTACTACACACAGTGACTATTCCCAACATGTGCGGCGATTCGAGGAATGTGCTAGAATCCTTTACTGTTACTACTAAAATCGACTAACATATTCATTGAAACATTGATTTATGAACAACGTGAAAATAAATCTCATGCAATTGTCCATACTAGTTAAAAATGTAAATGAAACTAATAATTTTCACCACAATAGCATATAATTCATTCTCATGCCCAAAGTAAAATACACAACATTTAAACTCTTAAATTAACTTAGGAAAAAAAATAAACACTTATATTTTTAAAACAGTTGTGCAACTAGCTTCTTGGGAAGGATGTTGCACCCAACCATAGACTTGTTATTCCAAATCTCAACAACAAGTCACCCTCAAGCTGAGGATAAAATTCCACAAGAAAAGGGTGTCTCTCATAGTCCACTCACAACTCGATATCCCACGACCCATTGGTATTATCCTACAACTATCCCAAATTTCCTTCAACTCTCTTCCTTTTGACCTTCTCAACCCAAGGAATGTACCCCTTCACTGTTCTCAATCCATCGAGAATCCCATTCGTTTATCAAGGTCTCTCTAGAACAAGTAACTGGGAATATCTCTACTGGAAACTCAAGGGAACTCATTGCCAGGAAAACTACCAGAAACAACAACAAACATTTGTTGTTACACTGCAACTCACACAAGTTTTCACTATTCAGGCCTAACAACAAGGCTCTCCAAAATTATCCCGCGTGCTCTGGAATTCGCCCAATATTATTTCTCTATCTCATATGATCCTTTTCCTTGCTCTCTCCTTGTTGTACATGTAAAACTCAATTTGTAAGAAAAATTTATGTAGCTGTCCATATGAATTTCCTCTATTTTGGCTTGTTTGCTTCACTTACAATCTTTCCAAAACTAATTGTACTCATCCCCCAACCATGATTTTCAATAAATAAGAGATGTGACTCTCACACCCACCCTCTTACATGAGTTTAATTATTGGGCTCTCATCACTCAAACATAAAAATAGAAGTTGTCCCCAATGATAATAAAATTCAGGAAAATGAGTTGAATTAATACCCATAATTAATTCCCCCCTTGGACCCCTCTTAGAAACTCTTTTATTGTATGAAAAACTCATCCCTCATCTCTTTCCATATCTCCTAGCAGCCAATATCACATTTTATTTATTTAAAAATAGAAAATACATTCTCATATTACATCGCTTGGTCATAGCCACATTCATATCTACATTATGCATTAATTAAAATCAGAATTATAGTGGGGATGTTACATTCTCCTCCCATACAATTGTGCACCATTCTTGGTGCACAACACCATGTTGAATACATCTACAAATTTACATCACATTAAAATATTCATAAAAGAAAGAAAATTTCTGCAAATTTTTTAATTTTATTTTTATCCTCCAACAACAGTCCCAACCAAAATATCATATTTCTCTCAACTTGCTGACCCAAGGAATGTGCCCCCTTCACTACTCTCATTCCATTGGACTTCACCATTCTTTTATCAAGTATATTGACACAAGTGACCATGATTCTGAGATGTGTTTTCAAAACTCTAGCTTCACAAAAATGGAGTCTTGCATTCGATTTCTATTTTCTTCAAAATTGACAAAAAATTGTGGGTATTCTTGTTGCATAGTTTCTTCATGTTCCCATGTTTCATATTCAGGACCATAGCAAGTCCATTGAACCTTTACCAACCCTATGGATCTGTTCCTGAGCACTTCAAATTTCCAACCCAAAATGCGTACTGGTTCCACTCGAAAATTCCCTTGATTTTCCACCTGGATCACAGTCCAATCAATTATGTGGTTAGAGTCAATAAAATATTTCTTTACTAATGACGCATGAAATACATTATGCACTCTCATGGATGCATGATATCCTAGCATGTATGCAAACATCCCTATCTTCTCTAATATTTCAAGATGCCTACAATATCTTCCTTCCAACTTTGGGAAACAACCCAATCTTAATGAAATTATTTTCACTTTCACTTTTGGAAAAACATGTTCGCCCACTTTAAAATCTCTAAAATCTTTTCGTGTCTGCCTAAATTTTCTGTATATCCCATGTAGCCTTTAAATTCTTCCTGATATTTGTCATTTGATCTTCCATTTCCCTCAACAAATCTGACCCAATGATAACTCTCTATGTTGGGTTATCCTAACTCACGGGTGTATTACACTTCTTGCCATACAAGGCTTCAAATGGGCTCATTTTTAATGAGGTATGATAGCCATTATTGTAATCAAACTCTACTAAGTGGATACAATCTTCCCAATTTGATGGTTGGTCCATCACATACATTATGAGCAAGTCTTCAATGATTATGTTAGTCCTGTTTGTTTTCCCATATGACTTTGGGTGATATGTTGTACTAATATTTAAGTTTTTCCCAAGACCTTTGAACAAACCTTTCCAAACATTAGATGCGAATTTTGAATCTCTATCTAAAATAATTTCCTTAGGTACCCCATGTAGTCTGGAAACCTCTTTCATGTAGATCTCTACAATATTTGTTTCCTTGTGTGTTGTCTTCACAAGAATAAAACATTTTCCTTGGTTAATTTATCTACCACCACCATGATGGAATCGAGCTGCTTCATTGTTCCGAGAAGCTTTGTAATAAAATCAATTGTAACCACTTACCATTTCCATTCAGGAATGGGAAATGGTTGTAGCATCCCTATTGGATGTCTAATTTTTTTTTCACCTTTTGGCATTCTAGACACCTAGCAATATAATTAGCCACTTCTTTCTTCATTCCTGGCCAAAAATATTGGCTTCTTACAACTGTAATTATCTTTTGATATATTGGATTCCGAACACATGGAACATTATGCATTTCCATTAGAACTATATTTTTCATCTCTATGGAATTTCTCACATATATTTTCCCTTTGTACATGAGGATTCCATCCTCTTTCAACTCATAATAATTAATTCTCTGTTGTAAATTTCCTTGTTGTAATGTCTCTTTTATTTTTAGATAATGATGATTTGAATTTGTTGCTTCAAGAATTTTATCTTTTGAATCTGTCCTTTACATGCTAATGGATGAAATATACATTTCATGATTTCTTCGGCTGAGTGCATTGACCGCCTAATTTTCCTTTCCTTTTATATGATTAATTTCAAAGTCATATTCGATCATAAATTCCAGTGGCCTAATTTGTCTGACATTTAATGTTGGCTATCCAAACAAATGCTTCAGACCACAATGGTATGTCCTTAGCTCAAATATTTGACCCATGAGGTAATGTCTCCACATTCTCAATGCATGAACAATGGCTACTAATTCCAAGTCATGTGTGTTAAGCCCTAGAAAAATCTCCATGTTATGTACAAAACCCCTTATTAAGCCCTACCACGAAAATCAGAGGTTATTCTGAGAAAATATCAATATATATGTGGTAAAAATTTCAGCTTCTGTGTCATCATAATTTAGAGATACACCTTGTGCATGATAGAGTATCTAACTAGTCCTATTAACTAGTCTCAAACAAGTGTTCTAGGTAAAATATTCATATCTTCTTCATCGAGGATCCAAATTGAGTGAGACTAGTTGCATTGGAAATCGAACAACTTGTAGTAGTTCAGGTACAATTTTTAGAAACATATATCAAATATTGTGCATGTGGCATGCTGTAGCATCCCTCTCTATTGAACACACTATTAGTGACTTATTCTTTGAGGACACTTTCTTGCAAGTGATCTGGGTATGGTACACTGTGATTTCATTCAGATTATGGGTTATACATGATGATGTTGAGGTGTTATGGCTTATTGATTATATTGATGTATGTATATATATTGACAGATGTGTTTGAAAAGTTGTCTTGAGTATGCAGTACACATGATAGGTTATGATGTTGATGGCATCAATGGACTCCCTTGGAACTCGGATTGAGTCAGGGAGTGGATTGTATTGTTTGAGTATTTAATTATTATGCACATATGATGTATGATGGATTTTAGTATGATTTATGTATATGGATTTTTGACACTGTTTTTTTCAGGGGATGCAGGCTTGACGATGCTTGCTAATCTGACTCACATAAGGAGTAAAGGGGCCTTGCACATAAACTAGATATTGAGGGAGAGGTGTGGCATCATCCCTATCATAGCCTACTAGCACTCCCGCCATGACCAAAACTACCAGAACTCCACGATGCCATGAGGGCAGACTGAGAAAATCGATCATGAATATTTCCAAGGGGCACGCAATAAGGTGAAGTCATTATTCCTTAGAATCCCTTAGTCTCTCACAAGGTTGACCAAATGGAGTTTTGACTCCAAGGGGTTGAACAAACTTCCATAACAAGTCAACGCGAGTGGCACCCTTAGAGCATGAAGATGCGTCTTGAATGGAACATCGTGCAATTGAAACCCGAGTCAATAAATATAGGTGGCCTAGAAAAAATGGAATGAGTATACCTTGTTGGATTAAAATAATTAGTTAAACAATAGATTATTAATTATTAAATCCTAACAAAAGTCTAAATCAAAGTCTAAAATTAAATAAAGGACTAATTGAATTGTGACATGAGTTAAAGATTTGAAGGAAATCAAATGTTAGGAAATAGTAAGTACAAACCTAAAGAATTGACAAAATGAACATGTGTGCATGAAATTATTAAAAAAGAATCTTTATCTAGAAATAAATAACAACTTGAGAGAATGGGTTGTGCATAGAATAGAATTTTGAGTCAACCAACCCTAGCCCAAATAGAATAAGACTCCTAATACAACTCTAACTAAAATATAGTTAAGATACACCCATTAATTAAGGGATTGGGGAACTAAGAGACAATTAAGAGGAAAAGTAGGAACACATGGGGAAATGTGAAGAAAAGTGGCTTTTAAATAAAAATAAAACATAAATTACTTGTGCAACCTCGGGAGAATGTGACACATGTAGTGGGTGAATAATCCTTTAACTAAATTATTAAAAATTAATGAATTATGCATGAGGGACATATGCCCGTGAGGAATATTTATATAAATCAATTGACATAGAAGGGAAGGGGATCAAAATTTTGGGGAACACTGTTATGCTTCCAAATTTTTGATTGACTATGTTTAACTTGTGAGAGTTGGGACTCTAGGCTTGTGAAAAGAGTGGAATCTCTTCCTTGTGAGGTAAGCTTGGAAGCTATTGTGTTCTAGTATTTTTCTTGGCCCCTTTGTGGCTTGGGGGGACAAGGGGGAAGAAGAGTACCCCTAGCATTGGTTGGGAGGTACTAGTGAAGTCTCTGTGATTATAATGAAAAGGAAAGGAAGGAGTGCAAGACTTGAAGGCCATCTTCATTACGCAACATTCATTGGTTATGGTATTTTTTTTATGTATTCTTAATTCATTTATATTACTAGTATATTAGTATAATAGATTTATTGAGTCACTGTAGAATCATTGGAAGGTTTGAGTGCCAAGTGTTGTGTTTTATAACAAAAATTTAATAGTTACAACATTATATTTTATTCCTCTCTATAATTTTAGATGTTTTTTGTACTCTAATCAAGCAGCCTGACCCTCATTGTACAATGCGAATTTTATTGTATATAGTTTATGATTAAAGTCTCTATTTTCATCCATAATTGAAGTATGTGTGAGCAAAGTTTTTAGTTGAGGTTATGTTAGGAAATTAACATTGCCTTGTTCTCCAATCAAATAAGGATTTGGTTCCGACTGTATCGTGAGTCTTTGGATAATATTCATTGAAATCCTAAATTAACTATATCATGTTTTTCTTAGTTGAATTCTTTGTTGAACGCGAATTAGCTACAACATGAATTCCTGTGTTAAATTGAAGTTAAATCCAAAGTTTCAGGATAGAGGGAGCCCTGTTAAAGTCTACAGAGTTGACTTCTAACATGTAGTGTGTAATCACTTTTCCTTAACAAATTCCTGCATGTGACGTTGGGATAGAACCTAGTGCTAGCCAAAGGGTGCTATTCGGAGTTTCAGGACTCTGGAGTTCCAGAGGTTTGTCATCCTTAACACTCCCTTCCACCCGAAGTGATTACCGACCAAATTTGGTCGTAATCCGAGTTGACCAACAGTTGTAGGTTAAACCTAATATTCCGCCTTCCTTAATAAATTTTATGATTTTAATCTAAGGGATAATGGATATTTTCCTCACGCGACAGTCTATGGTGGAGATCCACTTCAAAACTCTGGACTTTGGGTTTTTTCCTGTTTCACAACTTAAACTGGATCACCTAGATCGCTGAAGGGATCGGGTATCTAACGACTTAAAATTTCCTTAATCAATGACCGATATCTACTCCAAATTTCAGAACTCCAGGAGTTTCTCACTTTTCATAACAATGAATCCTTTTTTTTGAAGTACCGAATCCCGAACAATTTGGAGATCGACAGTTCTTGCACCTATATCTGATCTACAGATAGAAGAAACTTCGGGACTCCAGGATTCAAAAGTTTTTGCTACTTCAATTCACGTTACCTCTGAACTAGTGAAGGCCGAACTGAAAAATCTGGCAGTCTTGATTAACTATCATCCACGGTCATGATTAATTTCCGGCTATGAGAGTTCGAGAATTTTCTCACCAACACAACTTCAACTCACCACCGCCTGAATGGTCGAATTATGAATACTCGAAATCTACAGACACATGTACACAACGTTCTACGGTAAGGATTTACTCTGAAATTCAGGACTCCAGGAGTTCCTTAACTTTTAAACATCTCAACTCAGATTCGCCAGTGTCAAATTACTGAACCTCTGAAAATAAAAGGCTTGTAGATCTAACAGTTCTCGATCGATCGCTAGATCTACGACTGTCCTTCACTTCAAGACTTTAGAGCTTCAAGGTTTTCTTAGAATTAGTATGTTACAACTCAACCTCACCAAATCATCAAACCCCTAGAGGATCCAACGACTCACATTCACCCACTGATCTACAATGTAGATTTACTCCGCGACTTTAGGTTTCAGGGCTCACTTAGTACAACCAACTAAGGTATGTTGAAGTAACGAAGCCCGAATGTCTTAGGGTTTTTATAGTGCACACCTCCTGTCTGATTGGACGATCATGGGGATTTGACCCCTCACAGTCATATCCTAACCGCTACCTTCTTTGAAGGGTTTCCATTCATTTTATTTTCTCTCTTGAACTCTACACATGCTTCTTCTCTTGAGCTTCGTCCTTCCAATTTTTAAGACCTCTTCTTGGCCTGAGAGAGGTATCTTTTCACACCAAGTGTTGTTTCTCCTGAACCTGGGATTTCAAGGAGCCTATGTACGCACTTCTGAAGTTGGTTCTGGAAGGGTTACATTGTGACACCAAGAAGAGAGAGACTTCAGGTTCCTTACAAAACTTATTAATTCGTTCTCAGAACATACCTTCACTCGTTGTAGAACTGTATTCATCACTTTAACAGTTAGTTTACAAGGTACATAGTAAGATTATGATCTTTGTTATGCATTGAAGAGATTTTTCTATCCTACTCCTTTCCTCCTTCAAATTGTTAGGTGGATCAGACATCTATATACTTGGTTGTACCCTGTAGGGTTGTCACCCTCATTCCAGTAAAACCCAATAAGGTCGAACTATCATAAGGATAGATTGTTGATTAATGGTCTTTGGTTTTTACTGTAAGTTTCTATCCAGATATTAATGTAATCATTTTGATCCTTATATTGAATAAGATGATGACTTACTGTAATAATGCGCATTGGGCGTTATGAAATGGTGATCACGTGACTAGATTTTTCTGTGTTGAAGAAAACATAGCTAAGTATGTTGGTAAATATAATTGATGTTTGGATTGTACTAAAAATATGGGAATTAGATACTTCCTTGTTCCTCAAAACAATCGCCAGTCATGATACCTTAAGTGGTCAAATTCAATCAGATGAATTCTGGACTTGAGAGTTGATTATGTGTCTTGGAGGTCCTAACCTTGTAGGTAGATTGGATGGGTAGATATTCTTGATTTCCTTGTACGCTGATTTATTTTTTTAGAAGCAATGATGTTGTGTGATGAAATAGGCTGTGGTTGATATTGAATAATCGTGATGTCTTACCCTTGTTGTATGTGATAATTATATGATATGGCAGATCGTTAATACAACGATGTTGCATCTAAATATAGTTGTGCAATGAGATGAACGAATTAGACTGCATATGATTGAAGTATGTTAATATCATGTTTAACTTGTTCTAATGATGGTTTCTTAATGTTTTAAGGAAAGAATATATATATCTATATATCTTAGTTTATCAATTGTTTATGAAATAAAGGAGGGGATGTTACACACACTATCAAATTTCTCTCTCCTGGAAAGGAAAAAAATCGACAAGGTGTAGGGAAGTTACCATAACTTCCACTTGGCACATCCAATTTTTATCATACCTATGGAATTGATGAGAGGACATATCAGTGGACTATAGAAAAAAAATTCAGAATCAAAAGGGCCTAAATTTTAGAGATACACTAGAAGGAAGGTCATCCAGGAGGACAAACTCCAAATTAAGTTTTTAAAAGGTACGCAACTTACAATTGACATAACATTTTTTTGGAAGATCTATTTCTGGTGATTCAAAATTTGTGATAAATATAGAATAGAGGAGTATTATTATTATTACTCCATATGGATCCCAAAAAGGAGACAACACCTATTAAACCTCTATAAGTCTCATATATGACTCATGAATAAAATGAGGACATACATAACAGGTTGTCCAAATTGGAGCAACCACTTGATGAATTGAGTGACAGGTCTAATAATTGGGTAAAATTAGAAAGGAAAATTAAAAAATGAAAACAAATATGGATGATATGAAAATAAATATGGATGGAAACAAAGAAGAAATACAAAAGTATATGAGTTCCATAATCCTTCAGGCTCTATACGAGAGACTTCCTAAAGGAGATATGAAAATGCCAGGAACCCATGAAAATAAAGGTAGTATTCATGTTTAAAAACCTACTAATAATAAAATTTCAAGTGGATTTAACTCTAATAGTGGAGTTAATGATGGTTGGGGTCCTAAATTCAACTTTCAAAAAATTGAATTAAAGAAGTCTGATACTGAGGTATTTACCTAGGTGAACCAAATAGAGAAATATTTTGAACTACATAATATTATGGATGATAGGAAAAGGATTCACATAGAAACCTTGAACTTTGAGATAAAACCATATCAATGGTATCAATGGATAGTGAAAAGGAAACCCCCTTTATATCACTACACTTGGGGTTTATTTACAAGAGACTTAGAAGCACAATATGGGAAAGTTTGGGAACAAGACTACTTCAGTCAATTGACAAGAATGAAGCACGTAGGTGATATTGAATTATAATTCATAATTCTAGGTATTAGCCACAAGGGTGGATAACATAAGTGAAGAACACTTGTTGGAAGCTTACATGGGTGGATTGAAAGAATACATTAAACATGATATTTTCTTAAGACAACCTATAAATATTGTGGAAGCTATGCAAAATGATCGTTGTTATCACACACATTGTAGGTTGGGAAAATACCAACCCAACCACTAAATGGAGACAACTAAGAGGTCACCTACCCATTGTCACCTTAGGCAGGTGTCCCTGTCACTTTTGAGGTGAGGTAGTCACCTCAAGGGGGGAATCACGATGACCTTAGGGGGAATGCAATGAAGATGGAGGAATATGGAGATGAAGTCCCTAGAGGTCAAATATAAATTATTTAAAAGGATTATAATGAATTCTTGGTAAGTTCCAAGGGTTTCCAAGTATTTTGAGTAACCTGCAAATGGTGAAATACCTGCTTGAGACACAAGAAAAAAAAGCATGTATTGGAGTATAATCACTTGGAAAAGCAATTTAATATTTCTGTCCTTAAAAGAATATGTTAGTAACAATGTATATCAGAAATAAAATGACATTACAAGATGCAAAATAAATGCTAGAGATCAAGTAGAAGATACAAGAGAAAGACTAGTTAATGACTAGATAAACTCAAGATGAAAGACCGATATTATAGCATGGAAAGATAAGGTTGTTGTAAACACTTGTATACAGAAAATTATATCAGGCTTATGGATGTAACATTAAATGTATTACATCAATAAAATCAGTCACTGAAAACCCTCCAAACTTTTCCAATAAATGCGCTAGACCAAGAAGAATAAGTGTGCAAACTTTGGGCAAATTCCAACGGTTGATTAAGGAGTTATTCAAGCAAATGATTTAGGGTTCATGCAGCCCTAATAGCTGAAGATGAAATTTTATAACATCAGAAATAAGTATCCCTTTGATGGGGATGCCCTAGTGGTTGTGAGGTGCCCAAGGTACAAAGAACATAATTCAAGTTACATGAAGTAAAAATGATGAGAAATCATGTTTCCCAATAAAATATTTTGTTTCTCCAATGCAAGACTAGTGCCTTTAGTTATGGGTTAATGGGGTCAAAATGAAAGATCTAGGGTTACTAAATCCTTGAGGGTGTAAATCCTATTACTTCCCAAGTCAAGAAACCTAGATAGGGTTTAAATATGAGGGGTGTAAATCCTCTTACTTCCTCAACTAAACCCTTGCAAAATAAATTTAAAAGGTTAACATTTATGGTTGAAACTAATATAGGGGTGTATATCCTTATACTCCCTATCTAGAATTGACCAAAATGACCTTATCCTGAATTAAAAATGATAATAACAAAGTAGAGATACCATACCATTAAAAAAAAATCATTTACATGCCAAAGTAAACCTCCACAAAAGTAAGATAATGACCTCCCAGAGATAGCACATCATCATAATCATCAAACCATTACCAAAATGCAATATTCCATAGTACAAGAGGAAAAATATTCCAAGTGTAGTGAAAATTTCATACCAAGTACTACTCACAAGAGTGAGATTTATGATAAAATGAGATCTTATGATCTCTTATTTATACAAAATGTCACTAAGATAGTTTGTCCACATAATTAAGGGTAAACCACAAGAATAGGGGTCAACAACCCTAATCTTTCTCCTTTTACAAATTAATATTAAACAATTCATTTAAATTTCACTTTTGCACAAAGAGAAAACCCTAGTCATATGGACGTCACCCCTTTAGGGGATGTTTTGGCACTAGGAGGAGGTCGTTGGTGACGGAGGAGAGTGTAAAGGCTTCCCAAAGCAATTGTCAAGAATCAAAACAACTTCCTTCATGATCAAGGATAAATCCATTTCAAAACATCCTTGTTCGAATTCATGTTAACTCACCACCAAACCCTAACCCCCTAGGTGACGTCATGCCTCTAGAAGTGATGTTTTTCCTCTCCTAGGAAAATAGTTTGGCACGTGGGGGATAGATTATGTCATCCTAGTCATCTTCTAGGCCTTCCAAGTTTTATCTTTCTCATCCAACATGCGGTCCCTGGGCATCCACCTATGGGCTTCAAGCCCCATGGAAGCCCATGCTAGGATTTTTCTTCCAAAAATGTCCACCAACTAGGTCCTGCAAAGACAAATAAGAATGCCCTCCAAGGATCTCAAGCCATAACATCATGATAAGTGAATCCAATCAATAAATGATCCACCTAAGCATGTGCATAAAATATCATTATATCAAACAACTAAGTGCTCAAAGACATTATGAGACTTGTCAATCTTGAATATGGGAGGTTTGACGAGGTGTCCTATAGGGTGGATCTTTCCCTAGGTCAAGGAGAGTTTCCAAGATATCCCTCTCTAATCCATGTAAACTGGGTGAAGTGGTTAGGGTCAAGACTCAATGGGAATAGGGCTCATGACATATAAGAGGTTGTAATGTCTCATTAATGGGTGCCTTTGTAGAGGGTGTGTGGTACCTTCGTCCATAATGCACTTTTTCCAAGCCCATTTTTTTCCCATTATTTCATTATTTCATAAATTTAAGGAAAGGTTGAAGGCCACTTCCCTTGCGTGGTATCTAGATAATGACAATGTCACCTAGAAACACCTAGTGTAAATGAGAAAGTTGGCTCGTGATGAGAGCCCCTTTCTCTCATCCATGCAATTGATAGCCATTACCTTGGCTTGATGACCAGATGATGGTAATTTCATACCACTATATATTCATGGAAATGATAGGTCAGCTCATGATGAGACCTCCTATCCTCCAACTAACCTTTTAAGCATTCTTAATCATATTTTATTGTGGGTCCCCCTTTTTCTCAAAGATAAGCGCTTCATTTATTTCTTGGGTGATCCATAGGTGAATCATATAGAAGGTTCATACATAGGATTTTATCTTTTACCCAACATCAATCCCTTTGGGCCTTCAGCCCCTTCTTCCCATAGAATGAGGGACAACCCCTTCTTGGGTCAATACACCCTAAAATCCCAAGAGATAAGGAAATGGGGGGAAATAGTGATGGAAAGTTGTAAGTATGGTTGGGAATGGTATGATGGCTCTTCAAAAGAGTTCCTAGTACAAAAACCATCCCCAAGGAAAACCCCTTACTAGGGAACAATGCCAACCACCAAGGTGAAGAAGGGAAAAGGGAATAATTTCCAAGCATACATCATTAAATCTAAATAAATCTAAAATACAACATACTCAAATGCCTTAAATATTGAAATGATGCTCATGGAGCAAAGCCCACTGCCTTCTGGAAGCCAGCTATTGTGGTGGATGTCATATGAAAATTTGTGACCTCTATGGTGGTGAGAAGGGTATCCAACTATGCAAAAGGGTATTGTTGGTCATGTAGTCTCTTGACACTCCATATCTGCAACCTAAGGGCCTCAAGACATAATCTCCTTAGTTATCCACAAAATGGGGATAACATCTAGCTCCTACTTGGGGACCTGTGGTTGCCATAGAGTGCATGAGAACCACAACATCTCCTGGTAGACCTGTGCCTGTCAAAAAATCAGAAAAATGGATCAGAGAATCTAGGGTGGTTCTATCACCATTCATACACACACACACACACACACACACACACACACACACACACACACACACACACACATATATATATATCCAAAATGAAAAGATAATCTAGAAAAGAAAAATTTTGACATTTTTTCAAAAATTTCTAAACTAAGCATGAAATCAATATGCAAGTAGAGAAAAATGAAAATGAAATGCATCTAAACTAGTATGAGAAATCAATATGAAAATGCAGGGGAAACAATTATTACCTACCTACTTACCCGGGGCCTTGGGGATCTGGAGATCAGGCAATATATGATGTGAGTTGAAGTCGTACAACTGGTGTAACCGATTGAGCATCTCATCAAAGTATCTCCCCATGTGCTTGATCATGTGAAACAACAAAGATAAGTCCAGAAAAAAATGACCATGATCATAAATGGATATATAATACAAAAATAAATCATGGGGATGGGTGAGAGGGAGGTGTTAGCTCCCAAAATGAATCAGTCACTTGGTTTCATTTTTTAGGTGATAGCATGGTCATCTGTAGGTTTCTCTATCTGTTTTTAATTTCTTCTAGTGTCAAAACTTAGGTTTTAAATTCATGCCTTTGAAATAAGTTGATCCATTAAGGTTGTTTCTATAAAATTTCATGAAAAGACTTTCAACAGTTAACACATGTTGCAAGGTTGATGTTAGCTGGTGAAAGCGACGAGTTTCAATGGTCAAGGAGTACTTTCCCACAGACAGTTAGCTGGTGAAAGCACGAAACACATGTTTTTTTTCCATGATTTCAGAAATAAAAAAGATGACACGCTCGACACACGTCACATAATCATTATGAGGCACTCATGAAAGCAAATGATGATGAGGATTTTGTTATATGCGTCTAAATCAGATATTATGGTGGATCGTGTTCATGAATGCATGCTTCAACAATGATGGCGTTGGAGATGACGAATTCACATTCATCATCACAGGTAAAGGAGAAGTACTACTCAGCCGGCAACATCAAATCAACACTTCACATTTTGAACATGCACCGTTCATAGGCAATATGTTATGGTTCCATATTTGAATTGGCAACACCGAGAGTTTTCACCAGTGCCAAACCTTTGTTCAATCAGGAAACTACCATGACATTGTTTTCAAATTTTCTAAGTTTCGAGTTACAAATGGCAAGGAAACAAAGTGGTTTATTACTGAGGAAAGAATTGGACAACCTATCTTTTTTACAGTCACATCCAGATGTGAAAAAACGTTTCTCAGACACAGGATGCATGGGTTATGTTGAAAGGTTACAGAATGGTTGCCACCAAACAACAACTGAAGCGTTTTCTAAATGATATGATGGAAACAAAGCCAGTGTGGGTTCTGTAGAAATGATAGTTGATGAAGCCACCATTTACACAACAAACATCTTACCTAGATTAGGCTAGAGCTGGTTTAAGACAACAACAACCAAGAATCTAAATTTTAGAGCATACCTTAAGGAAAAATTCAGAAATATCACCTGGAAGAAAAGCATGCCAGTTTCTCATCTAGAGGACGAATAGAAAGACCTGTTCAAAGGCATTCAAATCTATATAACCTCAGAAGGCAGGTATGATAAGCTGATGCTATATCATTTCAAACTCTTAGATCATTTCATAGGGAAGACTCTCCTGAATTTACCTTTCTTCTTTCATAAAAGCCTAACCAAAGTATGTAAAAAGATTAGGGCTGAACCTATAAGTATGAAAAACACTCTTTGTCATTTTGGCTCGATCAAATTGATAATCCTAGAAGAACTAAGACAAAGAGGAAGGACGTGGCAAAATTTTCTTTTTTGGGAAGGCTTTGAGACCCAAACTCAACCCATGAATGAGCAAAAGAAAGATGGGAAAAAGCAATTAACTCCTTAGAGAAGCTCAAGGAGGAGGAGATCTCTTCCAGGACCACCAGAGGATAGCATTTCCAGCATAAAGTCTCAAAGAGCAAAGAAAAAATTAGATTTTGAAACAAATTCAGAGCAACCTATAGTAAAGAAGACAAATATTCTCAATCTACCATACACGGACTCAGAAACAGAGCCAGAGAAAGAAGATGAAAGTCCAGTCATTAAAATCCCTGAACACTCCATGGAAATTGCAAAAGACTGTGAGACTTTTACTCCCATTGATGAAGGTGAAACATCAAAGAGAAAAAAGTCAAAGAAATCACAAAAAATTAAGCAACTGAAAGAGGTAATTTCTCAACAAGAGGTTTTGGAGAGAGTAATCAAGGCAAGATACAAATCCCTGTCTGACAATTTCGCAGAGACAAATGCAACATTTGAGAAGTTGGCTCATGAGAGTGTCAAAGACAAAAAGATAAAGAAGAAAATCACCAAGGACTATAACATTTTATGGTGGTTAGCAAAACGCCTTAAGAGGAAAATTAAGAAATTGAAGCAGAAGCATAAGTCACATCTAGATCTATAGGTACTGGCCCAGGTTGTTGTGAATATGTAGGGAGATAAATCAAAGACACGCTAAGTTTTATGTAAAACAACAATTTTGGAGGTGGAAGTTTCCTTTTTGGCCAAGACAAAACTTTCACCAATGCAAAGGGTAAATTTACAACCAGTTAGCTGGTGAAAGGAAGAGCTTTCACCAGCTAACCAGCAGATCATAAGGTGAATTAGCTGGTGAAAGCACAAAAATAAATTTTTGAAAGCTAAGCTAGAGAAAGGCAATTTTCAAGTATTTAAAAGGGGTTTGAGAGCATCAAAGGATTAACCACTTAATCAAGAAACACTCAGCATCAGAGATTCGTGGAGATTTTGAAGACCAAATGCTAATTTGTTCAACTAAAGTTTCGATGATGGTTAATTAAAGGAATCCAGCTATAGAAGACAGGTTCCTTTACCTTTCCATGACACAACAGAGTCCTAAAGCTGATGAAGTACAGATGTCAAGATTGACATATAAGACAGTTCGAGTTCTAGGAACTAGTCTTTGTTTATCAATTGCATTTAGTTAGTTTTATTTTCTATTTTTAGATACAGATCCAAGTTTTCAGGATCTTAAGAACCGATTGTAAAAGGCTATAAATGCCTATATTTTCTAAGAGATAAAGGTTCAAACTGGGAATACATTTTGGCTACTGTATAGACTCTTATTGGATAATAGAATTACAATCTCTTTTTGCTTTCAATATCAGAAATGTGCATGCATCTTGTTTCTGTACTTTATTTCAGTTTATCTTAGCTTTTAAAGACTATCATCTCTTTATTAAGCTCATAGACTTGAAGTGAAGGATTTCTTAATACTTTGCATTAAGCCCTACACCTAGTTGTATTTGGCAATCAAGATTAGTATTCTTCATCCTCTTCTTTAAAAAAATATTTGGTCTGATTATTGTTTTCTAAAAGCACCTTTTCATTTGAATGTATGATGAGTTGTCTATTACATAAATCATTGAGTGATCCCATTGTTCCAAGCATACCTACGCATTATATTCTTAATTTACCAAGCATTCTTAGCCTACAACCCTAAGGAGTTTCTTGGAGTGATAACAAATTGGCATCGTTGTCAGGGAAAACGAAATTTAAGATCTTCTTTCCTAGGATACGACACAGAGCTGATATTTTATGATAGACAAAGATTAGACATTTTATTGTTTGTAACTATCTATCTGGCAACTCCACAAGTTCATCCTAGCTCCTAAGAGGATTAGTACTAGGGAGAATCCACAAGAATCACCTGTCACAGCAGTGCCCAATCTAGAACTAATTCTCAGAAGAGGAAAGACAATTCAAGGTCAAGCTTCAAAATCAGATATAGAAGGTAATCCTCTCTTTAGTTCTAGAAAATATACTACAAAAAAATTTGAATTGTTTTCCAAGAGTGCTGATGAAAAAACAACTATAACTACTGTAGAAAAACAAAGTCCTTTTTACCAACAGGAAAATAACAATGATGATGAATTGACAGATTCAAAATTGATTGAAAAAGCATCTAAGACTTTAGAAAGAAATCATAGTTCTTCCTCTCTTGAGTCTTTTCATTCATAGCAGAAAGAAGATCATTTAAACATCTATACTAGCTTCCTTGCTTTTGAACATATTCTTCAAGAGTTGTCTGCTAAAGGTGAAGAAAACTTAGCTGAACAGCTTGCAAATTTTTACAGAGCCTCATATCAGACCTCTTTCCCATTAGAAGATTCACCTCCTTCACATTCCCCCAGTGTTGAAGAGTCAAAGAAGAAACTATCACCTCTCTCACCCCTGATCATTATGGCTACACCGCCTCCTTTGACTAAGATGCAACAAATCCTAGCTGCTAGGTATGTGCCACTTATATTTCCAAACCCAGTATCAGCTATGCCGAAAGGATACTATCAGAAGTATATGCCCAAATTCACAGGTGAGGGCGATGTGTCTGCTGAAGAACATATTGAGGCTTTCTACAGTTATGATGAAAACCTTAATATTGAGGAGGAAGATGTTTGGACATGACTTTTTGTCCAAAGCTTAGATGGCCATGCTAGGAAATGGTTTAAAGAAATCCCTGCTGGTTCCATAGCTGGAATTGAGAAATTGGATGATACCTTCTTGAAACAATGGGGTGATAGAAGAGATTTTCTATACTATATCACAGAATTTGGAAATCTAAGGAAACAAAATGGTGATTCAGTCTCTGATTTCACTAAAAGGTTTAACCGGATGTACAGTAAAATGCCAGCAGAGATAAAACCTTCAGATGCTTATGCCAAAATCACATATTCTGATTCTTGTGACTCAGAGTTCTATTTATTGTTCAGAGAAAGGAGGTCACCTACACTATCTCTTATGCAAGATGTTTCCCTTGAGGTGGAGTCAAATATTTTGGCTGCTCAAAAGCTAAAGGGAAATTTTGATAGGAGAAGGCCAAGAAATGAATCTTCTTCTTCATCAAGTGCTGACCCAAAGTTAGATAAAATGGCTAAGATGTTAGAGTATCTAACCTCTAAGATATCTAAGCTCAAAATTGAAAATAAGTATCTTATAAAGGGAAGGGGCACTTACGATTATGCAGGTAGAAACCCAAATCAAAATCCTAACAACTTCAGAAGAAATAATTAGCCAAAGCATATTTTGCAAAGAGAAAAGAATTCTACTGAAGATTAGAGAACAAAGGCTCCTCTTCAGAACGTCATGATGGATGAAGATGAAGGTGATTATCAAGAATATGGAGAATATAATATTCACTATGTTGGAGAAGAAACAGGGAAATCTTATTCGACACAACACGACTATGAAGAGGCATTGATGACTGAACAGACAGAGGATAATTCTATTGATGATGGAATTTTTACGACAGAAGATAAGAACAGATATAATCTTCGATCTAAGTCTGATACTACCCAATAGAACGCACCAGCCTCTCCCGAAAAGAGCATAGCCCCTGTTAAGAAAAAAAATTAGACATCAGAGAATCATCAAACGGATCCCTAAAAAAAAAAAGCATCAGCTCCTCCCAAGAAGACTGCTATCCCTTTCAAACAAAAAATTCCGAAAAGTCAGACCCCTATTGAACAACAAAGCATTCAGAAAGATCCTTTAAATGAGGTAAAAGTCTCTGATAAAGTCCCCTATTCTTTTAATTTTGAGGCTGACATACAGAAAATTAAAATTCCCATTCCTCTGGTTGAGTTAATGAAAAATGAAACATTCAAAAAGGATATCCTCAAAACTCTAGATCCCAAATCTATATCCCCTTCTGCTGATATTCTCAACATATATGATGAAAATCCAACCATTACTCTGGGCCAAATGATAGAAGATAGAGATGAAAGTTGTCCTCCTTTTTACATCTCTCTAAATATTCATGAGAAAACATTACATAACTGTTTGTTGGACTCCGGTGCTTCTCACAATTTAATGCCAAAGGCGGTCATGGATGAGCTTGGGCTAGAGATCACTAAGTCTTACCATGATCTTCTCTCTTTTGACTCTCAAAAATTCAAATGTCTCGAGATGATCAAGGACTTGGTTGTAACTTTGACCCAAGCATCTATGAAAACTATGGTTATGGATATAGTAGTGGCAGACATCCCACCTAAATTTGGATGTTTGTTATCAAGATCATGGATGAAGAGGCTAGGTGGCACTCTTCAAATGGATCTCTCCTATGCTACTATCCCTATTTTTGGAGGGGTAAACATAAGGTTATACAGGGAATCACAACTGGCATATGTATTCAGTGACGAACAAAATCCATCCAACCATCCTATCTATTCTGTCGACACAGGTATGGGATCTTGCATTTTACAAATTGATGATTCGTTACCAGATGCATTGCTTCTTAGAAAGCCTGCAGTTCATTCCACAGAAGTAGCAAAGGACGATATTTGGACCATGTTTTTTGATGGTGCCTGTACCAAAGATTCAGTAGGATCAGGAGTGGTATTGATTTCTCCTTCAAAGAAAACTTCTCATTTGTCCTTTAAGCTTGATTTTAAAGTGACTAACAATATTGCAGAGTATGAGTCACTGCTCCTGGGGTTAAATGCATCCAAAGAGATGGATATTAAAATATTACATGTATTCAGAGACGCGGATTTAATCATTCAGCAAGTAAATAAGTCCTTTCAAGAAAAACATGTCAGGCTGAAAGCATATAGAGATGAAGTTTTGAGGGCTATTCATACTTTTGCATATTTCAAAATTTCATATGTACCCAGAGTAATGAATGAATTGGATGATTCATTAGCTGTGCCGGCCTATGCTTTTATACCTCCTCTACCTCATCAATTGAATGACGAAATTCAAGCTAAATATAGGCCATCCCTCCCTGACAATGTAAAATTCTGGAAAGTTTTCGAAGATGATGATGAACTCACTAGATTTCTTGCAGTAATAGATGAGTTTGCAGATTTGCAAATTGATCAGGAGAATGAACATGATGATGAAGCTGAGAAGACAAAATTCAGAAGCAAAATTGCAACACATGAAATAGTACAGCTGTCCACCAACATAATTACTAAAGGTTTGGTCCCTTTAGAAAAGATTTTTGGTAACAATGATGTAGCTGTCAAATTGGAAAAGGGAGAAAAAGATTCAGAAGTTTTGCAGTATAATGTAGCCAATGAATAAGATCCTAAATATGTTAACTTAGCTTCACATTTGAATGAAAAACAAAAGGATGATTATGGTGAATTGTTAAAGGAGTTTGATGACATCTTTGCTTGGTAATATGATGACTTGAAGACTTTTGACACAGAGATAATTCAACACAAGATCCCCTTGAACAAAGATACCAAACCATTTAGGTAGAAACTTAGGTCCTTTAATCCTATGTTGTTGCCTACAATGGAAACAGAAATCAAGAAACTATTGGATGCCCACATTATCATACCTCTCAGATATTTAGAATGGATTGCAAATCTTGTGTCGGTCAGAAAGAAGAATGGAGAGATCAGACTCTGTGTGGATTTCAGAAATTTGAATAAGTGCTCTAGGAAGGACAACTACCCGCTGCCCAAAATGGAACATATTTTGCAGAAGGTGTCAGGATCAAAGGTGATGTCTTTTATTGATGGGTTTTCCGGATACAACCAAATCATTGTCCATCCAGACGATAGAGAAAAGACCGACTTTACTACTGCATGGGGTACATTTATGTACGAAAAGATGCCTTTCAGATTGATGAATGCAGGAGTGACATTCCAAAGGGCGATGGACATTGCTTTCGTTGGGGAGAAAAACAAATTCGTCTTGATATATCTTGATGATATTACTATTTTTTCGAACAGTCATGAACATCATTTGCAGTACTTGAAAAAGACATTCCTAAAATGTCGAAGGTATGGCATTTCTCTTAATCCAAAAAAATCAAATTTTTCACTTAAGGAAGGGAAATTACTTGGACATATTGTTTCAGTTGATGGGGTGAGGATCGACCCAAAAAGAGTAGAAGCAATTAAAAATTTATCTCTTCCCAGATCAAAGAAAGACATTCAGTCTTTCCTTGGGACTATAAACTTTATCAGGAGGTTTATAGCAAACTTTGTGGAACTCACAAAGCATATCACTTCTATGTTAATAAAGAAATCCGAAGTAAAATGGACTGAAGAAGCCAAACACTCATTCAATGCTATCAAGGAAGCCATTATGACAACCCCTGTTTTAATTAGCCCCGACTTCGCCAATGAGTTTTATATCTTTTCATTTGCTTCAAAAGATACAATTGTAGCAGTACTCTTGCAGAGAAATGCCGATGATCAGGAGTAGCCAGTTGCCTTCTTTAGTAAAGTTTTGAGGGATGCAGAAGTGAAGTATGAATTATTGGAGAAACAAGCATATGCACTCATCAAGTCATTAAATGCTTTCAGAGTTTACATCCTTCAAGCCAAGGTAATAGCTTACGTACCTTCCAGTTTAGTTAAAGATGTACTTATACAACCCAACATAGATGGGAAAAGGAGTAAGTGGATAGCAAAGTTAATTGAATTTGATGTTGAAATTAAACCGGCAAAACTTGTGAAAGGTCAAGGCCTTGCCAAACTTCTTGTAGAAGAAAATTGTAAACTTCTTGAGATAAATTTGGGAAGTATAAATGCAGATAATGTTCAATCTTCAGAGGATAAAGGAAGTGAGGAAATATAGGTCTCAGCTCACCTAGATAATTGCAAATGGTACATCCACATTATTCATTTTCTACAAACTTTATCAGTCCCTTCAGATTTGACAAAAACACAAGGAAGAGCTTTAAAGCTCAAAGCCATGAATTTCTGCATCAATAGCAACTTATTGTTCTGGAAAAATCCAATAGGTTTATTATTGAGGTGCATAAACCAAGAGGAAGAAGCTAAGGTCATGACTGAGTTCCATAATAGTGAATGCAGAGGACATCACTATTGGAAGACTACCACACATAAAATCTTAAGAGATGGTTATTACTGGCCATCCTTATTTTCAGATGTTTGTGAGTTTGTGAGAACATGTGACAAGTGCCAAAGGTTTGCAGGCAAACAACAACTAAAATCTCTTCCCCTCAAACCTATAGTGGTCACAGGTCCCTTCCAGCAATGGGTTCTGGACTTCATAGGTGATATTCACCCACCTTCTAGCAGTCAACACAGATGGATCCTTGTTGCCACCGATTATTTTACAAAGTGGATTGAGGCCATTCCTACCAGGAACGCCAATCATACTATCATCATTAATTTTCTGCAAGAAAACATATTCGCCAGATTTGGTTTCCCTAAAAGAATAGTCATTGATAACACTGCTGCATTCAAAGATAAACACTTGGTAAAACTATGTGAAGAGCTGGGAGTTCAGCTGGTACATTCCATTGCTTACTATCCACAAGGAAATGGCTGAGTTGAGTCATCGAATAAGAGTTTAGTTAGAATTATAAAGAAGTTGCTTGAAAAAAATACCAGAGGCTGGGATTCCAAGCTAAAATTTTATTTGTGGGCTGACAGGGTTACAAATAAAAATTCAATTGGTACATCCCCCTTCAAGTTGGTATATGGTACTGAAGACATATTTCCTGTTCAACTTGCACTGCTAGTTGCAAAGTTTTTACAAGAAACTGACTCTGAACCAAGTGATTTAACTCGAAGGATCCACAATCTGGTAGATTTGCATCAAGATAGAGAACAACTTCTGGAAAAGACAGAATTACACCAAGAAAAGATGAAGGAGATTTTCGACAAGAAAGTCAAAACAAATATTTTCAAAACAGGGGAACTAGTCTTAAAATGGTATGCAGCAAGGCAAGAGAAGGGGAAACATGAAAAATTTGATGCTCTCTGGGTAGGTCCTTTTGTCATAACAGTAGTTCAGCAGAACAATACCTTTGTTCTCCAAAATCTTGTAGGCGAGGAAGTAGCAGGTGGCCCTTTCAACGGGCGTTTTCTAAAGACCTATTTTTCATAAGGCTTTTCTTAAAGCTCTGTTTTACTTGTACATATTATTTTCAGTAATATTTTCTTTGGTCTTATTACTTGAATAACTCCATGCCCAATGGTACTGAGCAAAACAATTTTTCAAATTTTCAAATTGTAATAAAGGCTACTGAGTCTAACTAGGTTCTTGGTGACCTCACAGGGAGGTATCCATCCCACTTGGAGCCAAATGTTAGCTCCCAAAATGACTCAGTCACTTGGTTTCATTTTTTAGGTGATAACATGGTCATCTGTAGGTTTCTCTATTTGTTTTTAATTTCTTCTAGTGTCAAAACTTAGGTTTTAAATTAATGACTTAGAAATAAGTTGATCCATAAAGGTTGTTTCTATAAAATTTCATGAAAAGACTTTCAACAGTTAACGCGTGTTGCAAGGTTGATGTTAGCTGGTGAAAGCGACGAGTTTCAATGGTTAAGGAGTACTTTCCTGCAGACAGTTAGCTGGTGAAAGCACGAAACATGTGTTTTTCTTCCACGATTTCAGCAATCAAAAAAATGACACGCTCGACACACATCACATAATCATTATGAGGTGCTGGTGAAAGAAAATGATGATGAGGATTCTGTTATGCACGTCTAAATTGGATATTATGGCAGATCGTGTTCGTGAATGCATGCTTCAACAATGATGGTGTTGGAGATGACGAATTCACATTCATCATCATAGGTAAAGGAGCAATACTACTCAGCCGACAACATCAAATCAACACTTCACATTTTGAACATGCATCGTTCATAGGAAATATGTTATGGTTCCATATTTGAATTGGCAACACCAAGATTTTTCACCAGTGCCAAACACTGGTTCAATTAGGAAACTACCGTGACATTGTTTGCAAATTGTCTGAGTTTCAAGTTACAAATGGCAAGGAAACAAAAGTGGTTTATTACTGAGGAAAGAATTGGACAGCCTGTCTTTTTTACAGTCACATCCAGATGTGAAAAAATGTTTCTTAGATGCAGGTTGCATGGGTTATGTTGAAAGGTTACAGAATGGTTTCCACCCAACAACAACTGAAGCGTTTGCTAAATCATATGATGGAAACAGAGCCAGACTGGGTTCTATAGAAATGATAGTTGATGAAGATGCCATTTCCACAACAACCAGCCTACCTAGATCAGGCCAGAGCTGGTTTAAGACAACAACAACCAAGAATCTAAATTTCAGAGCATACCTTAAGGAAGAATTCAGAAATATTACCTGGAAGAAAAGCATGCCAGTTTCTCATCTAGAGGATGAATGGCAAGACCTGTTCAAAGGCATTCAACTCTATAAAACCTCAGAAGGCAGGTATGATAAGCTGATTCTATATCATTTCAAACTCTTAGATCATTTCACAGGGAAGACTCTCCTGAATTTACCTTTTTTCTTTCATAAAAGCCTAACCAAAGTATGTAAAAAGATTAGGGCTGAACCTCTAAGTATGAAAAACACTATTTGTCATTTCGGCCTGATCAAATTGATAATCCTAGAAGAACTAAGACAAAGAGGAAGGACTTGGCAACATTTTCTTTTTTGGGAAGGCTTTGAGACCCAAACTCAGCCCATGAATGAGAAAAAGAAAGTTGGGAAAAAGCAATTAACTCCTTAGAGCAGCTCAAGGAGGAGGAGAGCTTTTCTAGGACCACTAGAGGATAGGATTTCCGGCATAAAGTCTCAAAGAGCAAAGAAAAAATTAGATTTTGAAACAAATTCAGAGAAACCTACAGTAAAGAAGACAAATATTCTCAATCTACCATACACAGACTCATAAACAGAGCCAAAGCAAGAAGATGAAAGTCCAGTCATTAAAAGCCCTGAACACTCCATGGAAATTGCACAAGACTGTGAGACTTTTACTCCCATTGATGAAGGTGAAACATCAAAGAGAAAAAAGTCAAAGAAATCACAAAAAATTAAGCAACTGAAAGAGGTAATTGCTCAACAGGAGGTTTTGGAGAGAGTAATCAAGGAAAGATACAAATCCTTGTCTAACAATTTCACAGAGACAAATGCAGCATTTGAGAAGTTGGCTCGTGAGAGTGTCAAAGACAAAAATGGAAAGAAGAAAATCACCAAGGACTATAACAGTTTATGGTGGTTAGCAAAATGCCTTAAGAGGAAAATTAAGAAATTGAAGCAGAAGCATAAGTCGCATCCAGATCTACAGGTACTGGCCCAGGTTGCTGTGAATATGCAGGGAGATAAATCAAAGACACACTAAGTTTTTGGTAAAACAATAGTTTTGGAGGTGGAAGTTTTCTTTTTGGCCAAGACAAAACTTTCACCAGCGCAAAGGGTAAATTTACAACCAGTTAGCTGGTGAAAGGCGTAGCTTTCACCAGCTAACCAATAAATCATAAGGTGAATTAGCTGGTGAAAGAACAAAAAGAAATTTTTGAAAGCTAAGCTGGAGCAAGGAAATTTTCAAGTATTTAAAAGGGTTTTGAGAGCATCAAAGGATTAACCACTTAATCAAGAAACACTCAACATCAGAGATTCATGGATATTTTGAAGACCAAATGCTATTTTGGTCAACTAAAGTTTCGATTATGGTTAATTAAAGGAATCCAGCTACAGAAGACATGTGCCTTTAACTTTCCACGACACAACAAAGTCCTAAAGCTGATGAAGTACAGATGTCAAGATTGACATATAAGACAGTTCGAGTTCTAGGAACTAGTCTTTGTTTATCAATTTCATTTAGTTAGTTTTATTTTCTATTTTTAGATACAGATCCAAATTTTCAGGATCTTAAAAACCGATTGTAAAAGGCTATAAATTCCTATCTTTTCTAAGAGATAAAGGTTCAAACTGGGAATACATTTTGGCTACTGTATAGACTCTTATTGGATAATAGAATTACAGTCTCCTTTTGCTTTCAATATCAGAAATGTTCATGCATCTTGTTTATGTACTTTATTTCAGTTTATCTTAGCTTTTAAATACTTTCATCTCTTTATTAAGCTCATAGACTTGAAGTGAAGGATTTCTTACTACCTTGCATTAATCCCTACACCTAGTTGTATTTGGAAATCAAGACTAGTATTCTTCATCCTCTTCTTTAAAAAAAATCTGGTCTGATTATTGTTTTCTAAAAGCACTGTTTCATTTGAATGTATGATGAGTTGTCTATTACATTAATCATTGAGTGATCCCATTGTTCCAAGCATACCTACGCATTATATTCTCAAGTTACCAAGCATTCTTAGCCTACAACCCTAAGGAGTTTCTTGGAGTGATAACAGGAGGAAATCTCACTGGAGAGAGAAACCATCAGCTCGATCATCCCACCTAAAAGTGTATCCACAAGACTGATCAATCCATATTTGAAGGGGGATATTATATGTAGACGAAGGCTCATATTCATATACACATAAAGACTCACTACTTGTCGAGGATTGAGAGGAGATGAGAGATTGAAATAATACTGCATGGTCTCTTGGAGAAGAGGGTAAGAGGTAAGGAACAAGCTCAGGTGTAGAAAAAACTTCCTCTTCCCTTGGGGAATATTTATGAAAATATCCAATATGAAAATACTTCCACTTTGACTAATGAACCTCTGATTTCTATGAGGTGGCCACCTCCTAGTATTCCTCAAAAACTGAGCACAATGGTTGAAAGTCCTCATAAAACAAATACGCATCCTCAAAAGGGTATGTATCAAATGATGACTGAAGATCACTCTGAGTATATTGTGACAAGTCATCCTTGAAGGGGCGGAAAAAATTTGTAACCATATCATCACCAGGCTGCCAAACATATGAATCATATACGTATGAGGACCACTCCTTTGATGATGAAAAATCAACCCCCTCTTCCTGAGAGCTACCCTCAATGTCATAAATGGGATCTCTATCAATACTGAAGCAACTCACATCCCATCTATGTCTCCCAACCTATATGAAATCATCAATGTGTCTATTGGCCATGTCAAAGAGGTCTTGCACAAGATCATTTGTATCAATGAGGCTAATCATTTCTTCATCTTCGTGTGGAGGGGGGAGACAAGTTTGAACAACCTCATCCTCATCAAGAATGAGCAATGAAAATGATGCCTCAACATGTTGCACTTGATCAAGATTATTTTTTCTCTTCATGGTCATGCTCCTCCATCACCTCTTCATCACACGAGGCTTGATTCTTAATGCAGAGTGCTTCATGTGCCCTTTTTCAGAAAGGTATGTTGCATCCAAGGGTTCCTCTAACACCTCTTCACTTCCAAAGTCACTGAATAAGGTGTCATCAAGATCTTCAAAAGGATTATCACTTATCATGTTCTCTTCTTGATGTGCGGGAGGAACAAAGGCTTGGATGTTTTCGTCAAATGGAAATGTAGATATGAACACTTCTTCTTCATCAAATGTATCGTATGGATTTTCTTCATCATGATCTTCTTCAATATTGTTTTCATGAGTATGTTCTTCAAGCACTTCTTCGTCTATTGTATCATCATTGATTAGAAAACCTTCTCTGCAAAGAGTGTCTTTGTGATCTTGAAAAGCGTGTTCCAAACTCTGAGTAGCTGGCCGATAATTCCTGAGAAATTATTCAATAATATTTGTAGAAGAAGGGATACTCTTCATATTACATGAGTGTGCGAGCCAATCCTTTTGACTTGATTCCAGTGAAGATACAAAAAATTTCATTATCACAACCTCATGTAGCACATCTAGGCTTGAAACATACTTCATATAATTGCCAATATGGGTGACTGCTAGAGCTGGATCACCATGAAATTTTGCGCAATTTACCCTCCCTTACGTTGGACAATGGTTTGGATATCCAGGAATATATTGAACATAAAAGGAGGGATAAACCTTATGGAAATCCCATGGTAAGTATCATGAGGCCATGGTTCCATTACTTAAGGTAATACCTTAATGGAGTCACCAGATGAGCTCAAGCCTCACCAAAGAATGGAAAAGGATAAGGGAAAAGTGGGTTCTAGGAAGGTGGAGTCGCAAGGGGATAACACTCGTGATATTCATGCCAAATATAAGGCTAAAAAAAAGTATAGCATTGAAAGAAGAGATCATTTTTTGGGTCATGAGAAAACCATACCTCAACCAATAAGGTTGACACCTCAACAAATGGATGACAGAAGAGAAAAAATACTATGTTTCAATTGTTACAGCAAGTACAATAAAGGGAATAAATGCAGTGAGAATAAATTATTCTACATAGACTGTGAAGAGGAAGAAGATAGCGTACCTAAACCAACAAGGTTGACACCTCAACAAATGGATGAAAGAAGAGAAAAAGGAGTATGTTTCAATTGTGATAGAAGGTACAGTAAACGACATAAATGCGGTGAGAAGAAATTATTCTATATAGACTATGAAGAGGAAGAAGATCAGGAATTGGAACAATCACAAGACCTAGATCTAAAAGAGACTACTCCAACAATATATTTTCATACATTGGCCGACATCGTTACTCCAAAAACCCTCAATATACAAGGATACATAAAAAATAAAAAAAAGGTAACAATATTCATTGATTCAAGTAGCACCCATAATTTCATTAATTACAAATTAACAAAAGATCTCAATTTCTTTGTATATCCTGCACCATAGTTTCGAGTAATGATTGAAAATGGAGGTACCATAAATTGTTCAAGGAAATTCCATAGTATTAAGCTAAACATGGGCAATTATTTTTTGGATAGCCCGATGATTTCCATCCAAACGGGGGGTGTTGATGTTGTATTAGGGGTCCAATGGTTGCAATCACTCAGAATAGTGGCCTTTGATTTTCAAAATATTTTCATGATATTTTCCTCAAATGGAAAGGAAATTGAGCTTATAGGTATCGAAGGGAAAACCTCTAAAGTGATAAGCTCTAACAACATGGAAAAATTACTCAAAAAGGGACACCAAGGTGTAATTGCACAATTGTGCTCACTTGAAGTTCAAACATCTATATCCCTTGCTCCATCAGATCTCCAAATAGTTATCAACAATCATTCCAAGGTATTTGGTGAAATAACTAAGGGTATTCCACCTGCTCGAGATAATGACCATGCTATTCATTTGCAATGAGGAAGTGTACCACCTAACATTAGGCCTTACACATATCCATATGTATAGAAGAGTGAGATTGAGCGCATGATCCAGGAAATGTTAGAGGTTGGAATCATTCAACATAGCCAAAGTTCTTTCTATTTTCCAGTGGTGTTGGTTACAAAAAAGGATGGTTCATGGCATATGTTTCCATATTATAGAAATCTAAAAAAAATTACCATCAAATATAAGTTTCATATCCCTGTCATTGATGAATTATTAGATGAATTACATGGAGAAAAATTATTTACTAAGTTGGATATTCATTTGGGATATCATCAAATCAGAATGAGGTAGGAAGACAATCCTAAAACAACTTTTAGAGCACATGAAGGTAATTATGAGTTTTTGGTTGTTCCATTTGGACTAACTAATGCACCTTCAACATTTCAAAGCTTGATGAATTCTATTCTCAATCCCTTCCTTAGAAAATTTGTGTTAGTATTTTTTGATGACATGCCAATCTACAACAAATATTGGGAAAAGCATGTAAAACATGTTGACAGAGTATTACAACTATTGGAAAAGAAACAAATTTATGCAAAGCCTTCCAAGTGTTCCTTTTGGGTTTAAGAAGTGGAATATTTAGGTCATATTGTATCTCATGAAGGTGTAAAAGTGGACCCTACAAAATTAAATCTGAGGGAATGGAAAATTCCCAAAACCTTGAAGAAACTTAGGGGATTCTTAGGATTGACATGATATTACCACAAGTTTTTCAAGAACTATGGTCAAATAGAAACACCTATAACAACATTATTGAGGAAGGAAACATTTTCTTGGACTAAAGAAGCAACCAAAGATTTTGAAAAACTTAAGGAGGCTATGTGTACAACTCCCATCTTGGCCGCACTCGACTTTAAATTTTTTTTTATTATGGAGTGTGATGCCTTAAGCCATAGAATTGGTGCAGTTTTAACGCAACAAGGAAGGCCCCCTTCCTTTAAAAGAAACCAACTTAAAGGAAAAAACTTAGTCAAACCCATTTTTGAAAAAGAAATGTTGGCCATACTACATATAGTTAAAAAATGGTGCCCCTACCTAATAGAAAGACACTTCAAGGTAAAAATAGATCATGACAGTTTGAAGTACTTCTTGGAGCAACGATTATCCCCAGAAGAGAACAAAAATGGGTTACAAATATGTTGGGTTATGACTTTGAAATTATCTACACAATAGGAAAACATAATGTTGTGGCAGATTCCTTTTCTAGGAAATAAGAAGAAATAGAAGGTTCACTATGTGTTATTTCTATCCCACAATCTAATTGGGTGGAAGAAGCAAGGATAGAATGGAATCAAGATCAAAAGGTATGCAAGATAATTCAAAAACCACATGAAGACCCCAATTTAGTAGATAATTTTTTATGGAAGAATGATATTCTATGGTATCATGGTCACCTATACTTATGTAAGAATTCCCATCTCAAACAAAAGATCCTTCTGGAATTGCACACTTCTCCTATAGGGGGACATTCAATATTCTTGAAAACATACCATAGAATCAAGAAGGATTTTTTCTAGGATGGTCTTAAAAATAATGTTCAAAATTTTGTGTCTGAATGTTTGGTCTTCCAACAGAGTAAGTGAAGAGACAATTAAGACTCCAGGTCTCCTACAACTATTAGCTATACCAATCCAACATTGGGAAGAAGTTTCCATGGATTTTATTATATGTTTACCCAAATCCGAAGGAAATAGTGTCAGTATGGTAATAGTGGATCAACTAACAAAGTATGCCCATTTTTTCTCTCTTTCTCATCCTTTTAAAGAAAGTACAGTAACAACATCATTCATGAAAACAATTCAAAAACTACATGGAGTCCCCAAGATTATTGTAAGTGACAGAGACCCAATTTTATTTTCCTGTTTGGGTACTCAATTGGATCATATCTCATCTTACCACCCTCAATATGATGTGAAAACTGATATTGTGAATAAATGTCTAGAAGTATATCTTCGTTGCTCTCCATCCGATAAATAGACACAATGGGTCAAGTGGTTTCCCTTGGCAGAATGGTGGTACAACACATCCTTCCATACTTAAAAACAAATGTCCCTATTTTTCGAAATTTACGGATATCATTCTCCATCCATCACATCACCATTGAAAGGGAATACAAAGGTTCAAGCAATGGAGGACCACATAGGGAACCAACAAGAGGTCCTCAAACTATTGAAGGAAAACTTGGTTATGGCACAAAATAAGATGAAACACAAGCAGATCAACATCACAGTGAAAGGGAATTTGAAGTGGGTAATTGGGTATTTATAAGGCTACAACCATACATACAATTGTCCCTCAAGAAACAAAATAAAGACAATAAATTATCACCCAAATATTATGGCCCCTATAAGGTTTTGCACAGAATTGGAAGTATGAATTACAAATTGGAGTAGCCTCCATCTTCATGTGTACATAAAGTCTTCTGTGTTTCTTGATTAAAGAATTTCATCGACAACAAGATCCCAATCCACACTATTTTACCAGAGATCAATGAAGAAGGGAAAATCATACTATATCCATAAATGATCCTTGAAACAAGGATTAAGTAGCTGATAAATAGAGAAATTACAGAGTACCTCATCAAATGGAAGAACCTACTAGTGGAAGAGGTGACATGGGAAGATGAGTTCTTTGTCAAGTGGTTTCCCTTGGMARAATGGTGGTACAACACATCCTTCCATACTTAAAAACAAATGTCCCTATTTTTCGAAATTTACGGATATCATTCTCCATCCATCACATCACCATTGAAAGGGAATACAAAGGTTCAAGCAATGGAGGACCACATAGGGAACCAACAAGAGGTCCTCAGACTATTGAAGGAAAACTTGGTTATGGCACAAAATAAGATGAAACACAAGCAGATCAACATCACAGTGAAAGGGAATTTGAAGTGGGTAATTGGGTATTTATAAGGGTACAACCATACATACAATTGTCCCTCAAGAAACAAAATAAAGACAATAAATTATCACCCAAATATTATGTCCCCTATAAGGTTTTGCACAGGATTGGAAGTATGAATTACAAATTGGAGTAGCCTCCATCTTCATGTGTACATAAAGTCTTCTGTGTTTCTTGATTAAAGAAGTTCATCGACAACAAGATCCCAATCCACACTATTTTACCAGAGATCAATGAAGAAGGGAAAATCATACTATATCCATAAATGATCCTTGAAACAAGGATTAAGTAGCTGATAAATAGAGAAATTACAGAGTACCTCATCAAATGGAAGAACCTACTAGTGGAAGAGGTGACATGGGAAGATGAGTTCTTTGTGAAGAAGCATCTGTGGTTAGTCAAGTGTTGAGGAAAACAATTGTTTGAAGGGTAGGGGCATGTTAATCCCTAGACAAATCCCTATGTTATGTATAAAACCCATTATTAAGCCCTAGATATTGAATTATTACATTTATATTAGGTCAGATAGAACCCTTCATTGCACCCTTTCATCATAATTGTAACCCTTTATCTCCTATATATATATATATATATATATATATATATATATATATATATATATCAAGGAGATCTAGTATTATGATCATCTTATCTAAAATCCTGTTGTGTTTTGAAGTGGATATATTGTTAAGGAGCGCCCGCCCCCCCTCCCCCCCTCTCGAAGTGGGCTGTAATTTCTTGATTTCTTATCATTTTTTAGGCTTTGGATCATAACAATGTGTAGAATAATTATTTTTATACTCTTCTAGTTTCCTATATTCATATCACACTACGTGATCTTTTTGAGTGAGGACTCCCTCGATCCCATCCTTGCATGAATCCATGCACACTACAAAATCTTCAATAATATCCAAAATCTTTAATATGGGTGCCCTTTTCAATGTATTTCAGTTGCTAAAAGCTTTCTTCACGCATGGAAGTCCATTCAAATTTCACTCCCTTGTTTTGAAAATAAGTGATTGGCCTTGCAATATTTTAAAACCCTTTTATGAATCTTTGGTAATAACTGAAAAGACCCACAAATGATCCAACCTATATCATATTTCTTTGCGCTTACCACCCTCTAATGGCCTCTATCTTATTGGGATCAAATTCTATCTCATTTGATGATATAATATGCCCCAAGTAGTGAATCTTCTTTTGATAAAAGATGCACTTACTTATTTTGGCATACAATTTATTCTCTCTTAAGACTTGCAACACCATTCTCAAATGTTTCTCATGATCTTTTTTTTTCTTTGAGTACATGAGAATATTATCTAAGAAAACAATCCCAAACTTGCCCAGGCACCCCATGAATACTTCATTCATCAGGCACATGGAAACAATTGTGGCATTTGATAGTCCAAAAGGAGCTACCGTACATTCATAATGTCCATATCTTGTTGTAAAATTTTTCTTGCTGATATCCTCTCCCTTTGTCCTCACTTGATGATAACCCGATCTCAAATCAATCTTGGAAAATATTCTTATACCTTTCAACTGATCAAACATATCATCAATCCTTGGCAAAGGATACTTGTTCTTTATTGTGACATTATTCAATTGTATGAAATAAATACATAGCCTTAAGGTTTCATCCTTCTTATTTACAAAAATAAGGGGGGATCCCCAAGGTGACACACTTAGGCTTATATACCCCTTCTTCAAAATTTCTTCAAGCTACATTTGCAACTTTTTCAATTTTAGTGTGTCCATTCTATAAGGTGCCTTGGACACTGGGGTAGCTCTTGGCACCACATCAATACAGAAATCAATGTCTTTCTTTGGTGTAAATCCTAGGATATCCACAAAAACATATTTGAATTATTTCAAGACCGGATGGTTTCTAATACTTTCCATTATATCTCCGGTTGCCTCTTCCATATGGGTTGCAAAAATTTGACACCCCTTTCGGAAACTCTTTTTCAGCTACATGGAAGAAATTTTTCTAACAACTACAACTCTCTAAATGCCTTTAATCTTGCCTTTCTTCCCTCCCTCATCAAGACAAGTTATCATATTGTTGTAAAATTATAAGAAAGCATGGTGTTTTTCCAACCAATCCATGCCAATTAGACACACATATGAACCCAATGTTATGATGTTCACATCTACCCTTTTTTTTAGTCCACTCATATCTATTGGACAATCTTTAACCAACTCAATGATCTTTCTCTTAGCCATTTGGATAACTAAACTAACTAATATTTCTTATGTTTACTCCTTTGCAATTGAAATATTTCAACAATTTTAGAGTTTATGTAAGTATGGCTAGCTCCATAATAAATTAAAATTCCTATGGGATGATAATCAATCTTACCTTCCACTTCAATCATGGGGGATTGATACTCTACTTGATTTTTTTCCAAGGATGAATAAATCCTTGGATAGTCCTCATTCTTTCTCCCTTGTGATGGTGGTGCCTATATAGGTGATTTCCTTGGCATTTTCCCAAATGACTCTGTTGTCTTGTGCTCATTTTGGGTTGATTGTCCTTGTTTATTTTCTTGGGAGTTGTTTTTGAAAAAGGGTGGCTTAAATCCTTTCTGCCTTTGATCCCTCTTTGCTTTCATCTTGTCATTCCAAGATTTTTGCAAGACTAGCTTCCCTCTTCTTTGATCATAAACATTGTCATGTCCCTTTCCAAATGAGTCTTCTAGATGAATTGACGAAATGGCCTAAGTAATTACCGTGGGCCATAGTTAGGGAATTTATTATTAATATCACCAGAGAGGGAATTAATTAAAAATTAAATATAACATTGAGTAAAGTGGAAAATGGTGCCTAAGTGACTATGGGGAATGTGAAAGTTCACTTAAATTGATTAAAAGGTAAAAATGTCACAAAAAGGGTCAACAAATGAATTAAAGGGGAAAAATATGACATCCTCTCTCATTCTTACATTGGTATTTGCTAATTTCTCATTGAGAGAACTCATTATGGTTTTGGAACTCTTGGGACAAAAACCCTAGGAGGATTTTCAGAGATTGGCTTTGGTGGTGAGACCATCCACCCTAGTTGGTCAATTTGGAGGAGAAAGCATACAGATTTCTTCTGTGTGCTTCATCGACAATTGAAATATATTTAGTAATTGTGCTTTCTTTCAGTTGTGGCTGAGCTTCAGAGGTAGAAACTGAGTTTTGATATGCAATGGGCCAACTAGATTGAATAGGCCGAGTTTTCTCTTAATTTGGGTCGAATATCTTTGTGGTTTTGAGTTTTAGAGTGTGGGGGTCATTTTTTCGGACAAGGGGGCGATTATTTCTCTATTGGGTGAATTCTCTACTACAAGAAGACCAAGTTACCACCTAGGAGAGTCGATTGGATAATGAAAACCATTATTTGCTAACATAGGCCAAAAATCTTGTTGATTGGGGAGGATTTTATATGTCTGGGGCAATATATTTTGTTAAGTCCATATATTGACATTTGGGTGCATTATTCTATTGGCTGAGCGCAATTTCTAAGTTGTTGGGTATTTCTTTTATGATGGAGATGAACTATTTTATGAAGAGGGCTCAATTTTAGGTGTTGCAAGATGTTATTGAGATCGAGTAGAATACTATCACCTACAAGACACATTTCCCAACAATATTGTAGTGACACCAACAAATATAAACTTAGGTTTTTTTCCATTAAGTATTATTGTATTATTGTTTGATATTTCATCTTGTATTCTTGTTGTCAGGGCCATCTAATACAACAAACATAGTGAAATATATTATAGATAATTGTTTTTCAACCTTTATGTTGAGTTTAATATCATACATGACTATTGTGGGAACATTTGGTTGAAAACTATTTGAATAAATATCTCTGTGGAAAATAAGAAAGAAAAAACAAAAAAATAGCTGATACATTACAAAGATGTTTTTTTCTTCTTATGGTCTCCTTCAAATTATTGGGGATATCATATTGTATATTTTTTGGGTATGTGTTTTATTCTTTGCATGTGTGTGTGTGGGCGCGTCAGATATGACAACTGCGTCTGATGATCCATCACACTAGTGCTCTGTTTGTGCCATGTGCACCGGGCGCTTTCCTAGGGGGGTCCCAGGGGGGGACAAGTATGCCCCCCCTGGTTATGAAAAGCATTCGACAACGGGTGGTATCCCAGGGCAGTGCCCCAAAATTTATTTTTGGACGATTTTTACTATTTTTAGTGGATTTTTCTATTTTTAGCGGTTTTGTAAATTAATCCCAGATTAAGGGATTAGGGTTTTGGTATCTATGGAATACCTAAAAACATTGTATATATTGTATGGTGAATGGTGAAATTCAATATAAGGAATATAAGAAAGGTTTTCTTAGTTGAGGGTTTCCGGTATAAAATCTTTGTGTACTCTATGTATGAGCCATTGATTAATTTCTGTGTTGCTTAAGAATCTATATGCATTGCTTTACTTCGCAGGTTTAAAAATTATATGTGGTATCATAGCTCATTTTTGGCTTTAGAGGGATGCCTTTGTTGTTGAGGGTTTGGCTCGGTCTTGATAGATCAAGTTTATCTTGGGTCTGTGATAAAACTAGGTTAGTGGGAGATTTTGCAGTGGAGATTCGAGTATAGAAAGAGGAATGGTGAGCTCATCTAGAATCGAGATAGAGAAGTTAAACGGTAAAAAATTTGAGCTATGGAAGCTCAATATGGAGGACCTTATTATAGACAAAGAACAATGGATCGTTGTGGATCCCGGTACACAGTCTACTGGTACACAACCTACTAGTACACAAACTACTAGTACACCAACTACTGGTATGTCAAAGGAAGATTGGGAGAAGTTGGTGTACTAGTAGTTTGTGTACTAGTAGGTTGTGANCAGAAGAGCAAGGAGTACTATTCGACTTTGCCTGGAAGATTTGATGTTGTTGAATGTCTCAGGAGAATCTATAGCCAAGGAACTATGGGATAAGTTGGGGAATTTGTATCAATCAAAGTCCCTGGTAAACAAGTTGTTTCTTGGAAAGAAGCTGTATCATCTTAGGATGGAAGATGGAGATTCTGTGACAGAACATCTAAATGCCTTTAATACTTTGGTAAGTCAACTTGGCTCTATTAATATTACGATTGCAGAAGAAGTTAAGTGTATTACTTTGTTATGTTCTTTTCCAGACTCTTGGGATAATATGGTTGTAGCAATAGGTAGTACCACTCAATCTACATTGAAGTATGAGGATGTAGTTTCATCCTTGTTATCTGAAGAAATGAGACAAAAAAACATGGATGGTCATAGCACAGATGCTTTATTTGTAAGAGGGAATACCCAAGACAGGAACCCTAGTAAGCCTTCAGGGTGGAGATCTAAATCTATAGGTAGATCTAAGTCTCCAGGAAAATCTTTGAGGAAATGCTGGAAGTGTGGTAAAACAGGGAATTATAAGAAAGATTGCAAGTCTAAGAAGGTTGAAAAACCAAAGGGATCTGATAGTACCTCTTCTATAGAGGTGAAAACCTCCACTGAAGAAGGAGGTGATGTTTACCTAGCATATACAAGTAAACATGAAGACCTTGATGCATGGTTGATCGACTCAGGTGCGTCATACCATATGACTCCTCACAGGGAGTGGTTCTCTGAATATGAAAAATATGATGGTGGTGATGTATTCCTAGGAGATGACTCGACAACAAAAATCTTGGGACATGGAAGGGTTAAGTTGT
>ML778836.1:1100403-1140534 GCA_009831015.1 Picea engelmannii
ATTCAATAGAGCGCTCCTTTGTTCGTACAGTTGACCGTCCGGACCGAAAAAGGGGTAAACTACCGCCGGACAGACGTGACTTCAAATTTCAGTTTAACGAGCGTGAAGGGTCACAAGATCGCTCGACAATATTTTCATGTTTAGAGGGTCTGAAAAGGGCTTAAAAGGAGACCCGTCATGTTTTGTGGGAGTCCGGGGGGGTAAGACAAAGAGTGAAAAAGACCTATGCAAATGAGGCTCAAACTCATGTTCAGGAAAGACTGTACGGACTCCCGAGCTTACTAAGTTGTCAGAAACGGCATGGACACCACAATGCAACCAGGAACTACCTAGGGCATCCATGTTTTGGGAAGCTCTACCACCAAGTTGCAGCACTTCTAGAGCAGAAATGGCGGTTCTGTGTCACAACCGGATGGGGTCGATCCTATAGCTGAAAAAAGGAAACGAGATGCAACAGTGGGGATGAAATCCTACCCTATATGCTCAGGTTGATTTTTTTGAAAAAAAAAATTATGGACCGCCCTTATGTGTATTTTTTTTTATTTTTTGAAACTCAATGAAAAGTGTCCCAATACCTAATCAAATCCCTTCCATATCACTCCGGAACCACCCAAAATGATTTTTGGTATAAAGAAACTGATAAAAGGGGCCAAAAGGGTGACAAAAAGAGGCCAAAAAGTCTATAAATAGAAGCTGGCAGCTCATTATCACCATTGCTGATTTGGAAATTGACTCTGGAGCCAAAAGACCCCCTTTGCCAGATATCGCGATTTCGGGAGCTACAGTGGACCAAACGAACTTCTTCTCAGACCAAGTAAGTACAAACTCCCCCATCTTGCATTTCAATACTTTACATGATGTTTTTGAGTGTGTTTGGGGGGTGGCCGTCGCCCTTTTAGAGGCCGGCCCTAGTAGCCCACGGGCTGTCCAGAGACAGCCCGTGGGTACCCGTGCGCTGAGTCAAGACAGCGCGCGGGTACCTGCGACTGTCAGCTCGATAGCCCGCGGGTTACCCCGCGCGCAATGAGAAAAAATATTTGCAAGATCTAATCTCTCCCTTTGATTTGTGATTTTGTGGGATGTATGTGCATTGGAGAGAGAGGGAGCATGAGGCTGCCAATGAGGCAGCAACCGCTGATCCGAATGTGATGGCCGCACTGATGCAGTGTGGTTTAGTAAAGTTTTTCCTATGTCCGTTCATGCGCGCACAACCCATGCTACTGAATGCCTTGGTTGACTACTGGCACCCTGATGCAGAGGCCTTCATGATCGAGGGTAAATCCTTGGTGCCCACCACCGAGGATATCTACTTTTTGACGGGCCTCTCGAGAAGAGGGGAACCCGTTAACTTTCAGACCTTTCCTGCGGGGCCGAGCAAAGTCTCGGAGTTGATAGCAGAATACTGTGTGGCTGGGACCAACCAGGCCACCTCTTTGGTACCGGTTGGTAGTATCATTAGCCCTGTTCTTCAGACCATCTTATCATTGATTGGGCGGATTACCGGCTCGATGGCCATACATCAGGCGTCGTGTGCACAGATGAACTGTGCAGTCCAGTGCATGAATGCACAGATATATGACTGGAGTACCACACTGCTGGAGAACATGAAGAGGCAATTGATAGATTGTCGTCAGCGCAGGCACAGGAATTTTAGGTTTGGGACTATCCTCTGTTCATTCTTTTTGGAGAGAGTTCCATGTTTTAGTCCTCGGATGACGATACGAGGACATCTGGCGACATTCCTGGTAGTGTGTAGGTGGGCAGCATTACTTCCGCGACAGGGTGGTGGAAGGACCGTGGAGGCCTTCGATGACGACTTCTTTGCTTGGTTGTCGCGGCAGATCCCCACTATAGAGGACTACCCATACACAGGAATCGAGTTCTCCAGAGATCCATCTATACCAGTGCCACCTGGCGAGGAGCGAGGGGAGATAGGTAAATCTCCTCCTGTAGTTTTTTTGTTTGCATATGTAATTTTTATGTCTTTTTTGATATATATCATGTTTTTGGATAAAAGAGTTTATGATGGGTGTACTTTGTGTTGCATGCAGATGTGGGACCTGTGCGGCCTGCCAACTTTGCACGGAACAGGTGCCGTCCACGACCATAGGCCGCAGCTTCCGTCGCCAAGGGAGCAACAACAGGGGGGAATCCTCCAAGAGAGGCTAAGAGGGCCCTTGGGCGGATTGAGCGAAACTTTACTGAGCTCACCCGCACTGTTCCGATGATAAAGATAGAGGACCTGCCACCCTCCATGCAGACTCCTATGGTGGGGTTACCTCGGATATGGGTCCGACTGTTTAGGCGTTTAGGCCGAGCTGTACATGATTATAATAGGGCCCATAGGCCCTGAACAGTTTTTTGTAGACTTTTATGTGCCTCGAGCACTGACATGTATTATATTTTTTGAGGGCATAAGCCCTAGTGACTCGTTATGGCTCCCACTTTTTGAGACGCTTGCGCCCATCTATGTACTCTGAGGATTTTATGATGTATATATATGATTTTTATTTCTTTTCTGTGTCTTATGGATTATGTGTACAAAAATATTTTTTACATGTGTTTGATCATGATCTTCTTTATGTGTGAGCAAGATGCCAATCTAAAATGTGATTAGCTAGATTATCTGTGATTTGATTTAGACTCCTAGGAACATGAAAATATGTGATATAATCAAAGTTGCGTTCCAAGAGACGTACCCTAAGGAATCGTCAGTGTAAAGTAGGATCATGCACACGGTATATTCTGTTTAGCTGCGACACAACCAGTTGAGCATCTAGATAGACCCGGAGACGAGAGATACCCAATGACAAAGTGTCACGAAGCAACTCAATAACTGCGCTATACTCGACAACATTGTTTGTGGTGTCACCTAAGCATATTCCCTCGGAAGATAACAACTGACCCTATGGCGTAAAGATTACCCAAGTTGCGGAGGCAAGCCTCCGTGTGTGTCGACTAGCACCGTCCGCATACCCAATGAACACCTCGGACTCACTTGACATCTGCCATAGTGACGAAAGATAACATTAATGACACGTCCATGACACGTTTTACAAAAGAAACGAAAGAAAGTAATAGTACAAAGACTATACATATGTTACAAAAAGTTACCCACAGTGACCCTATGAGTAGTACTTCTTGAGATAGAGCCCATTTCTAGGCTCTGCCAAAGCATTCCCTTCAAAATCGACCAGACGATAATCACCCTTCTTTAGCACCTCCTTAACAATGAAGGGTCCGAACCACATGGGTTTAAACTTTCCTGCCCCCAGGGGGTCCTTATCTTGGTCGTAAACCAGGACAAGGTCGCCCTCAGAGAAAACCCGAGGACGAACGAACCTATCATACTGACACTTGACCCTATTCTTATGAGCCTCGTTGGCCAAGGCCGCATCGCGACGCTGCTCATCAAGTTGCTCAAGGTGTACTAACCGTTCTTCTAGCGGAGAAGTGTCTGGAAGTAACTGTACTGCCAATTTCAGAGATGGAATTTGACATTCGATGGGCAAGACTGCCTCCAGCCCATAAACGAGTTGGAAAGGTGAGAAACCGGTTGCAGTCTTAACTGATGTTCGGTAAGCCCATAATGCCGAATATAACATCAAATGCCAGTTAGATTTGGCTGAGTTGATGGTTCGCTGTAGCATTGTCTTAAGCGTTTTGTTAACAGCTTCCACTTGCCCATTGGCTTGGGGGTAGTAAGGTGATGAATGTTCTTGCCGTAACCCAAGCTTTGATGTTAACTTGGACATCATTTGATTCTGAAAGTGATTGCCATGGTCAGTGACAATCTCTCTCGGGATGCCGAACCGTGTGATAACCTGGTTAAATAAGAAGAGAGTTGCAGTCTCTCCATCATCTTTGAACGTCAGCATGGCTTCGACCCACTTAGTTAAGTAGTCGACAACCACAATGATATAGCGGTGCCCCCTGGCTGACGGGGGGTTGCAAGTAGTGTAATCAATCCCCCACTTGGTGAAGGGACCGACGGTGATAACAGGAAACATAGGAGCTGGATGTGCCCTCATCTTCCGTGAGAAGATTTGGCACGGATGGAACTTCTTGACCGCCTCGATACAATATTTTATAAGCGTGGGCCAAAAGTAACCTGCTCGTAAAATCTTTTGGGTTGTTGTCAACCCAGATAAGTGACCACCACAAGATCCTGTATGACAATCATTGAGCACTATGATGGCCTCCTCATGAGTGAGACATCGACGCAAGATATAGTCGACACCTCTCCGATACAAAGTATCATTGAGGATAAGATAGTTCTTGGCCTGATGGCGTATCTGCCGACGCTCATCGCGAGAAGCAGAGGTAGGAAACTTCAAAGTCTGGAGATAGATCAGTATATCTCCATACCAGGGGTCAGACGATTCAATCAAAAACATATCCCCCTGGATAGGCGATTCCTCAGGCACCACGTCACCTGACTCAACCGGAAGTTCTAAAATAAGTTCTGCGAAAACCAGTGACTTCTTGGACTTCACTGAAATGAAATCTAAGTCAAATTCTTGGAGGATGACCATCCATCTACTGATTTTTCTGCCGATAACTCGTCGTGTCAACATGTAATGAAATGGATTCACGACGGCGACGACAGTGGTCTTACAAAACAGAACGTAGTGACGGAACCGTTGAACAGCATGGACTACTGCCAGCGCAAGTTTTTCGAGATGGGTGTAATTAAGTTCCGGTCCTATGAGGCCTCGACTCAAGTAATAGATCACGTATTCAGAAAACGAATCATCTTCTTGAACTAAAACCATGCCTATAGTTGACTCTACGACAGCCAGATATAATAGGAAATCCTTGTTATAGTTTGGTGGCCGTAGCAGAGGTGCGGTTGTAAGGGCGTGTTTCAATGCGTCGAAAGAGCGCTGAGTGGCCTCGTCCCAGAGAAAAGGAACATCTTTCTTCAGTAAATGCATGAAGCCCTTGGTGATTTCAGCATAGTTGGCGATGAAGCATCGTAAGAAGTTCACCTTACCTTGAAGACTTTGAAGTTGTAAAATTGTGCGTGGGGGGGGCAACTGGACTATTGTCGCCACCTTAAGAGGATCCACCATGATCCCCATTGTTGAAACGATGAAACCTAACAGTCGTCCTGATGTGACGCAAAAGCTACACTTGTTGGGATTCAAGCGAATCCTGAAGTAGCGGCAGTGATCGAAGATTAGTCGGAGGTGCATAGGATGATATTTTCGCTTGCGAGAGCGTGATGCTAGATCATCGAGATAGGCCTCGACTATGTGTTTGAGGTCATGAAATGCAAAAGACATGGCCTGCTGGAAAGTAGCTCCAGCATTCTTAAGACCGAAAGGCATTTTTCGATAGGCGAATGTACCCCACGGACAAATGAACGTCGTTTTGTGTTGTTCCTCAGGTTTGATTTGGATTTGGTTATAACCCGAGAAACCATCCATGAATGAAAAGGCTGCACAACCGGCACACTCATCAATGATCTGGTCGATGAATGGGGTTGGATAATCATTTTTCGGACATGCCTTATTCAAATCATGAAAATCGGTACAGACACGAATCGTGCCTTGTTTTTTATCGACTGGCACGGGATTTGACACCCATTCAGTCAAGTGTATAGGGTATATGAACCCAGCCTTAAGCAATTTCTCAACTTCAGCTTTGATAGCTGCTGCCTTCCTTGGGTTAACTGGACGAAGTTTCTGTCGAATAGGCTTTGCGTCCGGATACGTAATGATTTCATGTTCAACTATTTTCGGATCGATGCCTGGAATTTCCTCATAAGACCAGGCGAAAACATCACGAAATTCTTTAAACAAATCCGTATAAATCTGAATCTCCTCAGGGGAGAAATCCACTCCAATGAAGACATTCTCCACAATGTCGGGGTTTCGGGATATATTGATAGGTATTGTGGCAGCGATAATCGCCATATTTCCCTCAGCATAAATATCCTGTGTAGCTAAGAGGTTGATGGGACAAGGTTGATCTCCCGTCATGGTGATGGTGAATTCTCCTGCCTCGATTCGGTGTAACTCTGGGAGGAAATATGATCTGTGATGCAAATCATCCCAAGGTCTGTCTGGACCAGTCATTGCCTCGATTATAGCTTCGTCCGAAGGCAAGACTAAATCTAACGAATCAGTGTCGACAAGAGAATCCTGAGCCCAGATAGGCTCCGGAAGCGGATCCAACTCTTGTGCGGGAGTCAGATTGGGAGTAGCTGAAGCTTGCTGGACTAAAGAGTACATTACTTCAGCAGTCGACAAGGACATGGACATGCCAGGGTGCCCTGTCGCATCCATCGTGTCTGATGGGGAAGGAAGAATCCACGGATCCTCAAAGTAAGTTGTGCGGAACGACGAAACATGGAAAATCTCAGCCTTGTGGTGAGTTGATATAAACTTAACATCGCCTTGAGGAGGTGGGTAATCAAAGGTACCCATCAATGATGGGCACAAACCAACTCCTATATTGACGACACCGGCTTGAGGATTATCTACCATGGGAACCGTGGATGCCCCCAAGGCTGGATCAGGTCGAGAGAAGGACAACTGATCAATAGTCACTATCCGGCCTTCATGTGGAAAAAGTAAGACTTGAAAAACTGTAGCGACCACCACTTGCATTGCATAAGTCCAACTACGAACCAACAAGAGATTGTAGTCGATGGGGGCATCGACTACCTCTACTTCGACGCACATAGTCTTCCCTCCTAACTGCACAGGGAAAGAAGGGATGATGCCATGCGGTTGGAAAGAACGACCATTGAACGCCGTGAGAAGAGTAGGTGACAGAGACAACTTAGGTTGGCCGATGGCTTTCTAGCATGCTAACGACATAACGCAAGTCGAAGCACCCTCGTCTACCACTGTGTGAAAGATATTTCGTGTAAAGGTTTTCGTGGGGTGAGCCACTACTATCTGAAACGCGATGTGGTAAGGCAAACGAGGTTTCAAGTCAGTCGTGTCTAACATGATCGTTCCCGGGTTACAAGTCTCAGTAGAGCCTAAAGAAGTCAACAAGGCTTTTCTCTAAGTAGGGAAACTTTGGAGGACTTCCAAAGTGGACATAGCACAAGGGGTTTGTGACAAATCTTCCACCACAGAGTAGTTCTGGGCGGCCCTTGCGTTTGGATTATGAGAAGCTCGTTTAAACGCACCTTTGGGGATGCGAGTCATGGTTTCCCCCAACGTCTTCTCGATCTATAGAGGAAGAGATGGGACCTTGGCTTCTTTTCCCTTATCAAAGGCACTTGGTTTGCTATAGTCGTGAGCTCTAGTGGTGATGAAGGCATCACTTTTCATCATATATACGTTCGTGGAAGATGAGTTGTTTGGAGGAGGGAAGTTTTCCTGGCTGCTCCCTTCGCCACTTGCAGAGGCTTGAGTTAAATTCTGCCCATGCTGAAAGGGATTAGTCAACACAGCTTGTTGTTGCTGTGTGACAAACTTCTAGGCCTCTGCAAGTCGAGGGCATAAATGGGTTGGGTGATCTTCCGCACATAGGTTGCATGGATACCTCACCCTCTTCTTTTCCGTAGTGCCCTCGCCAGCGTTATCGTTTTGTTTCTTATCCTGCTTACTCTTCTTGAGTTGTTTTTTCTTTCCTTCAGGCTGCTGGTTGGCCTTTGGGTTAGTCGTCTATACAGAATGTACTTCCGATGTTTGAGTAGGAGGAACAGCCAAAGCAGGAGTCTGGCTGGCCGCTGAGTGTTGTATAGATAATTGTTGCAATTGTTTAGTCAATTGCTCAGCGGGCTTGGTTTGTGCCGAACCAACTATACCATCAGCATGCGGTCTGACTCTCTGTCTGGTTTTGTCTAGAATCGATCGTGGTGCATCTGGCAGGATGGTGTACAATAGACCAGACTGAGAATAAATAAGCTCAAACTGTTGAGCCCTCATGATGGAAACTTTCCCCGGCGGAAACTTTCCTCTTCGTCCCGGCGGAAACTTTCCTGATTTTTTGCTTTGTTAGGTAAACGCGGGCTGTAGTGGGCCAGCCAGCGTTCACACGCGTGTTGCAGAAGGCCTGCCAGCGTCCCAACGTGCCCAGTGCTAGGTTAGGGAGCGGGTTACTTGATTTAGGAGGTTTTTGAAGAGTCTGTTCAGCATGGCTTTGGCAAGAAAAGGCAATGAGTAGGCCTGATGCCAGGTAAGCAGGGATAGTGCAATTTAGGGTTATAACACTCATCCCTTCTGCTATAGATCTGGATGGTGTCACTTGTCTAGCACTAGCTTCTTTCTTTGTGCCAAAGTCTTTATTGGCTTACCTCTGCAACATATTCAAAATATGAAGTATCTCTTCTTGAGATTTCATAATATTTTCATTATCAAATCTATATATTTTCACTTCTCTATGTATAATTCTCATAGTTATAGGCTCATTCCTGCCTCTTCTTCCATTATACTTTGTCTCAACATTTCCCATGTTTACATGTATCCCTCTGAACAATTTTTCATGATTATAGGACCCCTGGGCATATTTCATGGTTGTAGTTATAATCAATGAACCAAACTTCCTTCATGTACCTCTAAATTCTGCAAGAAAATGTGCATGCAAACAATTTTCTCTTAGACAAAATATATACACAGTTTTGGAAAAGAATGCATACAATTTTTCTTCTTTTTAATGCCACCAATCATCTTCTTTTGTGTTGGCTATAACTTAAATTGCCTAGATCATTTTTTTGGGTTTATATATGGATCCTCCTCTACAATATATTTCCAAAAAATTATTTATTTCTCAATTCGTATCTCTGAGAAGAAAGTTATAGTCATTTGAATATTGTTAATTCACCCCTTTTGCACACTTTTCATTTAGGTGCAATTAATCCCAGACACCAAGTTATGTTACTTGTAGAAGTAAATATGTCAATAACCAAAGAAAATTTTGTATGATACATAGATAATAATGATGACAAAGAATTTATAACAACTCTCATTTGTCAATTCGATTCTCTAGTCAAAAAATGAAACAATTTGGAAATGACAACTTTGTCATTTTTAATCCTTTTTTCAAGACTTAGAATTTTTAGCCAAACTAGTTATCTCCTAAACTACGCACTTTAGGAAAAAGTTCACTAAACCAAAGTTTTCTAGCTTGATGAGTATACAAAATGTCAATTAAATTAATTTTTCCATATTTTCCATCTCGGGACCCTTTTCCTTACAAAATCATAAAAACCCCCAAAAGTGGTCCAAAATAGTGGATTTTCCCTATTTCAACATCCCCATTCCAATCCCCTTTGAATTCATCCAATTCCTTCACATGGTATTTTCATGTATGTATTTATGACACTCTTTGCAAGTTTCAATAGTAAATGTGTTCCTGCCACTGAGTTTGACCCTAATCTTCAAAAACATGTAATTTGAATTTTTCTGGAAAATCATAGCATAATTGGCTAGTGGCCCTCTCTGGAGCTTTTGTACCCCTCAAAACTACGGAAATAACACCAAAGTTTTATCTCAATCCAGCTTAATATACTTCAATTATTTCCAAAATACGTTTTTGTCTCCAGACTTGTTTTTTCTTGTGAGAGTACATGACAATTTTTCTTGTGTGGTGTCACTTTTTTTCTTCTTTCTTTTTGAAGCTCGTGCATGCATCATTTCTGTATTATGCACCAATATTTAGCACATTCTAGATCCATAATGCACAATGCAAATATTTAGCACATGCCCCACAGACCAATATTCTATGCACACAACTTTTATACCGCACACCAATATCTAGTGTGCATGAATTTTTATGCCTCACACCAATAGCCAATGCACACAAATTTTATATTGTACACCCATATTCAATGCACACAAATTTTATACCATGCACCAATATCCAATGAATGCAAATTTTATGATGTGCACCAATATCTAGTGCACAACTTTTATACTGTGCACCAATATCCAGTGCACGCGACTTTTATACCGCACACCCATATTTAGTTTGCACAAATTTTATACCGTGTACCAATATATAGTGCACACAAATTTTATTTTTTGCACCAATATCTAGTGTGCACAACTTTTTACGTTGCACACCAATATTTAGTGTGCACAAATTTTTATACTATGCACCAATATTTAGTGTGAATAACACCAATTTTGCACTGCGTAGTACCAATATTTAGTGCACACACTGTGCACCACCATGACCATTGTAAAAATTATTTCCTCGCCTGTCTAACACAAAATTCATTTTCCTGGAATTCGAATTGAACCATCCATAACAATCATTCTGAATGCAATTCCAAGTTCATTTTTCTTAGAAACTTGGGAATTTCACTCATATTTTACTGTTATCCCCAAATTTGGCACATTCAACGCTATGATGATGAATTTACCAACTTCAAACTAATCTCTAGACCATACAATTCTAGTTTGAACCAAAATTCTCTGATACCATTCTGTAACATCCCCCATCTTAACCAAAGAACATTACTTGAAGAAAATACACATAAATTCAAAAATTTTCTGCTAATTAACTTTTTGTAACTTATCAACTATGAATTATACACAGATTTAACCATTGCAAACAACATTATTTAAATGAAGCTACATGATGCCGACCAACATGAATGTTGCATCCTCACTGAGACAAATGGTGCACGCAACAACCTTTGTACTACATTCAACAACTTTTCACAATGCGTGCACAACAGGGTTGGTATTGCATGTGGAAACTATTCCTAGAGTATGCGATGATTCAAGCACCGCAATGGAATACATTACCGTTACTACTAAAATCAAATTATATATGCATTGAAACATTAATTTATGAATGACATGAAAATCAAGATCATGCAACAATCCATAGTAGTTATAAATGTAAATGAAGCTAATAATTTTCACCACAATGGAATATAATTCATTCTCATATGCAGAGTAAAACACACGACAGTTAAACTCATAAATTAACTCAAGAAAATAAATAAACACTTATCTTTTTAAAACAATTGTGCAACCAGATGCTTGGGAAGGATGTTCCATACAACCACAGACTTGTTGTTCCAAATATCAACAGCAAGTCACCTCCAAGCCAGGGATAGGAATCCACAAGAAAAGGGTGTCTCTCATAGTCCACTCACAACTCAATATCCCACAACCCACTGGTATTATCCTACAACTATCCCAAATTTCCTCCATCTCTCTTCCTCTTGACCTACCCAACCCAAGGAATGTACCCCTTCACTACTCTCAGTCTATCAGGTGTCCCATTCGTTTATCAGGTAATATCTCACATAAGTAACTAGCAATATCTCTACTAGAAACTCAAGGGAGCTCACTACCAACAACAACAACAAAAATTTGTTGTTACAATGCAACTCACACAAGAGTTCATTATTTAGGCCTAACAACCTAGCTCTTCAATATTCAGCTCCAAAGTGCTCTAAAATATTCCTGCATGTGCTAGAATTATCCCATCCTTCTTGCTCTATCTCCAATGCTCCAATTCCCTTCTCTCTCATTGTTGTTCATGTAAACGTAATGTGTAATTTTTTTTTTGTGGCTGCCCATACGAATTTCCTTTATTTTGGCCTACTTTCTTGACTTACACTCTTTCCCAAACTGATTGTTCTCAACCCCCCACCCATGTTTTTTAATAACTAAGGGATATGACTCTCACACCCACCCTCTTACATGATTTTAATGATTGGGCTCTCATACACTTAAATATTTTTTTTTATCCCCAATCATAATAAAATTCAATAAAATGGATTGAATTAATACCCATAATTAAATTCCCCCTTGGACCCCTCTTAGACACTCTCTTCTCTTGTGGAAAACTGAACCTCCATCTCTATCCATATAATCAACATATGTTATTACATTTTATTTATTTAAAAAAAAAAAATACATTCACATATTACATCACTTGGCCATAGCCACAGTCATATCTACATTATGCATTAATTAAACTGGGGATTATAGTGGGGGTGTTATAGATGATCGATACCATATATTGAAACATTCTACTCTATGCAATTCAATTTTTTTTTGGAAATTCCAAACTTACCATAAGGTCCCCATGATTATATTGATGGGAGAGGTAATTGTATGCCCCACTTGGTAGTTCATCCCCTCAAAATTTATTTCTTTGACACTTCTCGTTGAATCCATTTTTCCAAGAAGCATTAAAGCATGTATTTTTTAATGAAAATTTCTACACATTTATCTCCATAACTTGAGTACCTTTATGTTTTAATTTTTGTTGAATTATGAATAGGAATTCACCATGAATAACCCTTTTTATTCATGGATATTGGTCTCCCCTGGGCCTAAGTTTCCCTATCATTTTTTATAGTTTAACTCCCTTTAGTGTTATAACCCAAAGAGGGCATATATAGGGTTAAATGTATATTATATGATCCCAAGGGGGGGCGTATATGGGTCTAAATGTACATGTAATGTGTAAATATATGTGTAATAGGGTTGGTATAATAGTAAAGGGGCCTCATGTGTAGGTATGGATATACATATATAGAGATCATGTATTCATTATTAAGGACAGGTGAATTGTGATATATGAATGCATTTGGTTATTTGGAGGAGGTTCTCCTATTATCTAAGGATTTATTTTGTAACTTATCTCCCTTATATATATTTGAGTTTTCCTCCATGCTCACATTGGTGTACATGGTGTGTACTTCTATTATGTTATGATATTTTAATTATTTGGTACATAACATTTGGTTTTAGAGCATCGATCCTAGGGTTTTTCTTCTCCAAGAGAGTCATCTTAGAATTTTTACTATAAGTTTTTTTTTGGGATGCTTCAGATAGTGAAACTTGAATGTTAATTATAGGACATATCAAGGCACCTTTGGTACAAATTTCATCTTCTGGGTCGTTACACTTTAAGATATATACCCTGTGGAAGATAGGGTTTTTTACTAGTCCTATAACGAGTCTCAAACGGGTGTTCTGGGTAAAACAATCATATATTCTTCAATGAGAATACAAATTCAGTGAAACTAATTGAATTTGAAATAGGACAATCCATATTATTTTTGGTAAAAATTTCAAAATAATGTATTAAATATTGGACACATGACATTTTGTACACGTTCGCTCTCCAAAAAAGGCCAAAAATAAGCAATGTTTGGGAAAGTTACCACAACTTTCATCTGACACATAAATTTTGGTGAGACTTGTAGCATTGCAGAGAATACATATCATATTAATATAGGCCAAAATGTTAGACTCATGGGGGATGAAATTGCAGAAATACATCAGAAGAAAGGTTGCCTAGAAGGATAGAGTCCAAATCAGGGTTTCAAAAGTATGTTCACTTAAAACTATCATAACTTTTGATTGGGATTTCTGATTGAGTTGATTCAAAATAAATTGGAAAGAGGAAACATAGGATAATATTTTGGAAACATAATGATAAAAATTTTGGATATTATTTTCAATATATTTATGTTTTAATTTGAGGATTATGGTTAGACCTCACTTAAGAATCAATGAAAATACATATATTTACAAGAGACGGAGACAAAGATGAAATCAATACCATGGAATGGTTGAGGGTAGAAAAATAATATTTTAAGAATCGTTTTTGGGAAATCCTTAAGTTTGATGGTGAAGCTTGCAAGTGGTGGGATATCCTTGATTAAGGCACTAGATTCTCCCCCACACGGGAATATTTTTAAAAACTCCTCTCAAATAAATGGATCAAGGATACAAATAGGGAGGATATATATAAAATTCAAGAGGAGTTAAAAGAATCAAAGCAAGAGATAAAGAAGAAAAGTGATGAGATATATAAGATATGAGACCTTAATGAAGCATTTGTTAAAGAAGTTCAAAAATTAAAACAATGAATGAATAATAAAGGGAAGTGGGAAAAGGATGAAGCATGGGAATAATTGAAAACAAAAGATGAAGAAATATGTATATTATGAAATCATAATAAAAAAGTATTGGATGAGGTTAAGAGATTGAAAGAATAAAATAATGATTTTCAAAAATCAAGAAAAATAAAGGATATTAGATGAAAAATCTACCAAAAGACTTGAAGGGGAAATTTGTAAGAAGGTTGAGAAACCCCAAAATACTGATGAGGTAAAATTAGAAATGAAATCCAGAATTGAGGACTCACATCATAATTTGATAAATGGGGTGACATTTCAACTTCAAAAGGAGAAAGAAGATAATATTCAAGAAGGTCACTAAAATATACTTGAAGAAGTTGAACTTCATCTAGAGGATGTGCATGCCAAATATGATGGTATTATCTCCAATGCTAGAGTAATCAAAGACCAAGCAAAGAGGATATATGATTCCATTGTCTCTAAAAATAATATAGATGGAATGTATGTGTAGAGTGAAGGAAAGTGGTCAAATGTGAAACCATATTGACACCTTCATTACTAGGAAATATTTCAAGGAAGAAAATAAGGTCGATATCAACATTATCAAGGAAGAAGATGGAATACATATAAATATTCATGGAACAAGGAATAAAAAACAATTGACGTCCCTGGCCATCCATGCCGGGCCACGCTACACTAGAGAACTGTTATGTTCTCTCTGCAGAACATACTATAACATACCCAACATCTAACTGAGCTATGCCACATAAATTTTTTGAATTGCATGCAATTAAAATAAATATGCACACATAACTCTTGTAGAAGCATATACATATATATATATATATATATATATATATATATATATATATATATATATATATATATAAATGTAGACAGAAAAATACGTTATGTAAATGCATGGATTCATACTAAAATGACAGTAAACATATACATGCAACATATACAAGAAATACCCATAAATTTACAAATATTTATAAACACACATAGATAAACCCATAAATATAAGCACGTAAATAAAAATGTAGCATGTAAATTTATCACTCAGATTGGCACTTATCTTGGTAAAAAAGTCACCAACTGCATGTAGACCTCCCACGAACCTACCAGCCTTAGACCACACTGTTCATCACTCTCAATAGTGAGTCACCCCTGAGATGGGACTAAAACCTACCCAGGTAAAGGGATTCCTAACTAGGATAAAGGCTCATGGACAACAAGAAGGATTCCATCTGAGGTGCCAACTCAAAATAACAACCCATAGTCCCTCATTCCCCACATTCCTGTCCCACCCAGGAAGTGTGCCCCTTCTCTGCTCAACAGTCCTTTGGTTGCCCCACTTCCTTTTCGGGCTTCGGCAACAGGCCGAAAAGGAAGTCTCAGAGAACTGTATATGTAGTTTAGCACCTTCAGAAAATCAATCCCCAACAATTCTCTCACCCAGAGAATTTCTCACGGGCTTGACAACCCGCTTCTTTAGTCCAGCTCCCAAGCTAACCAGACACAACAATGTAAATGGCTATGGATACGGGTTCAAGTACAATATGAAGATACAAAGGATAGCTCAATGGGTGTGAATACTCATGGATTATTGACTGGATGACTCAATTATGGAAGGAATGAATGATGGAAAAGATGATAGGAAATGAACTAAGTCCCAAACTTGACACTTGTCATGTTGGGATCTACTTTGGCCCACTTGTACCCAACTTTAGAACTTAGGATAAATAATTTTCCATACTTTATGATTAAAGAAATATTAATATAATATTCCTTTTTGTCTTAAGATCCCTAGCTTATCCCCTTTCCTTAACTTATCCCCTCCCTTTCCCTAACCAATGGAGTTTAGTCCCTCATCTCTTTTATCGTGGTTGGTCTACATGCAACGATATATTTTGTATTAATTATGAGACATATAAAAAAATAGGCGCACTGGCCTTTAACATCTAGGCTCTCTGGCCTAATCAAAACACAAGCATCCTAGCTTATAATAGATGGCTCACCAGCCTATAAAACATACCATCTACACAAAGGCTTGTTGGCCTCATAATCTCGTGCACTTAAGATGTTGCACGCAGTATCCTGGAATGTGGACACTTCATCATTTCACTGTGCAGTACATGCACGCACTATGCCATGACAGGTGCATACAAAATGATGTCAGACAACTCACCAGATTAAGTACATTTTCATTTACAGTTACAATTGGGTTTGGCCTTAGGGATATTTCAACCCCCTCCCCTTATTTATGCACTATCCTCAGTGCATCATGTACCCATGTACAACAAAATTTCACAAATCCTAAAAACGATGCGAGTATTCTTCCCACATTGCATCCTCATGTTCCCAAGTAGTGTCCTTAGGACCGTACCAGGCCCATTGGACCTTTACAAGCCCTATGGCTTGATTCCAGAGCTGTTTGATTTTCCGGTCCAGAATGCATACCGGATGCACTTAGAAAGTGCTTTCTTGTTCCACCTGAATCACATTCCAATCAATAACATGATTAACATCAGTTATATATTTCTTGAGCAAAGATACATGGAATACATTATGAACAGACATAGATGCAAGCAATGCAATCATATAAGAAAATGGACCAATCCTCTCTAGGATTTCAAACAACCCACAATAGCGAGTTGCCAACTTTGAACAATTTCCCAACTTCAGGGAACTTCTATTGGCTTTCAATTTCAAAAAATACATGATAACTCACTTTAAATTCCCTGTGAGTTTTGCCCTTATCAGCATAACTTTTATGCCTGTCTTGGGCAACCTTTAAATTTTTCTTTATTTTTATCATTTTCTCTTCCATTTCCCTAAGAAAATCTGGTCCAACCACTGCTTTGTCTACTGGGTTATCCCAACTTACTGGTGTTTTGTACTTTCTACCATAAAGTGCCTCAAATGGGCTCATCTTTAGAGATGTTTGGTACCCATTGTTGTAAGTAAAATATACCAAGTGTAGGTAGTCTTCCCATTTTGATGGTTTATCCATCACATACATCCTTAACATATCTTCAATCACTTGATTCACCCTCTCTGTTTGACCATCTGATTCTATATCATAATCTGTGCTAAAATTCAAATTTGTTCCAAATCCATTAAATAATCCTTTCCAAAATTTTGAGGTAAATTTTGGATCTTTGTCAGACAAAATTGTCTTTGGTATGCCATGTAATCTGGCAATTTCCTTCAAATAAACATCAACAATGTTGGATTCCTTATGAGTGAGCTTAACTGGAACAAAATGGGCATCTTTAGTAAGCTTATCCACCATTACCATGATAGAATCATGTTGCTTGTTTGTTCTGGGAAGTTTGGTGATGAAATCCATTGTTACAAATTCCCACTTCCACTCAGGAATGGGTAATGGTTGTATCAAACTAGCTGGGTGTCTATGCTTAGCCTTTACCTTTTGACATTCCAAACATCTGGCAATAAAATTAGCAAGATCTTTCTTCATGCCTGGCCAATAATATTGGCTTTTGACAGCTGCAATAGTTTTCTGATATCCTGGGTGATGCATTTCTCTCAATATCAGATTTTTCAATTCATTAGAATTTGGTACATAAACTCTGCCCTTGTACATGAGAATTTCATCATTATTTAGCTTGTATTCCTCAATTTCCTGCTGCAAAATACCTTTTTGTAATTTTGCCACTAATTCTTTGTATTGCAAATCTGATTTGACAACCTCTATGATTCTGGGTTTTAAATCTAATTGGTACATGCTAATGGTTGTAGCATGCATTTCATGCACTCTTTTGCTAAGTGCATCAACCACTTTTTTCTCTTTCCCCTTGATATGCTTTATATCAAAGTCATATTCACTCTGAAATTCTAACCATCTGCTTTGCCTATCATTTAGAGTTGGCTGATCAAATAAATATTTCAGACCATTATGGTTTGTTCTTAACTCAAACCTTTTACCCATGAGGTAGTGTCTTGATTTCCTCAAGGCATGCACTATGGATTCCAACTCCAAATCATGAGTGGCATAGTTTCTTTCATGCTCCTTTAACATCCTTGACTCATAACATATAACAAACCCATTTTGACTAAGGACTCCACCAAGTCCCTCTTTACATATATCTGTGCACACAATGAAGTCTTCATTTGGGTCTACAATCCTTAGTATTGGAGCACTTGTTAATAATTGTTTCAAGTGTTGGAAACTCTTTTCACAATCCAATGTCCACTGAAACTTCACACCCTTCTTTTGTAAGGAAGTGATTGGGTGTGAAATCTTTTAAAATCCTTCAATAAATATCCTATAGTAGCCTGCAAGACCCATGAATGATCTCACCTATGTGACATTCTTTGGCACTGACCATTCTCTAATGGCTTCTATCTTCTCAGGATCCACTGTTATCCCATCCTTTGAAATGATATGACCTAAATAATGAATTTTCTTATGATAGAATGAGCACTTGCTCAATTTGGCATACAAATGATGCTCCCTTAATACTTGCAACACAATTCTCAAATGATGCTCATGCTCTTCTTTTGACTTGGAATATACAAGAATGTCATCCAAAAAGACAATGACAAACTTGTCTAAATATTCTCAGAAAACAACATTCATTAAACACATGAAAACAACTAGTGCATTTGACAACCCAAATGGTACCACTGTGAACTCATAATGACCATACCTTGTCTTGAAGGAAGTCTTACTAATATATTCCTCTTTAATCCTCACCTGATGGTATCCTGATTAAGATCTATCTTTGAAAATATCTTGGCATCCTTCAATTGATCAAAGAGATCATCAATCCTTGGCAAATGATACTTGTTCTTAACAGTCACTTTATTCAACTGTCTGAAATCAATGAAAAGTCTTAATGTTCCATCCTTTTTATTTACAAACAATATTGGGGCACCCCAAGGTGACACACTTGGGCTTATATACCCCTTCTTCAAAAGTTCCTCAAGCTGCATTTGCAACTCCTTCAACTATGGTGTACTCATTATGTAAGGAGTCTTTGACACTGGAGCCGCTCCAGGCATTAAATTTATAGAGAAATCAATGTCTCTCTTTGGGGGTAGTCTTGGTACCTCCTTGAACACATCTCCAAATTCTTCTAAGACTGCATGATCTTCCAAATTTGGCACCTTATCTCTAGGTGTCTCTTCCATATGTGTTGCAAATATTTGTCACCCTTTTTTCTAACATTTCTTCAGCTGTAATGCTGAAATTTCTTTAATGGTTACTGCCTTGGGAATTCCCTGCACCTTCCTTTGGTTCCCATTCTCATCCAAGAAAGTAAATTCCTTGTTATGAAAGTCTAGGAGAGAATGATGTTGGCCCAACCAATCCATCCCAATTAGATAGTCATAGGAACCTAAAGGAAAAATGTTAAAATTTGCCTTAGTGTTTAGTCCATTCATGTCCATGAGGCATGACTTAACCATCTCATTAAATTTTCTTTTGGCTCCTATCGCCAGCTGTACTAACCAATATTTCCCATGCTTTCTTCTTGGGAAATTCAAACTTTCCACCATCTTAGGATCTATATAACTATTACTAGGTCTTGAATCATTTAAAATAGCAATGGTTTGGTTGTTGATTATACCTTCCACTTCAATCATGTGTGATTGATACTCTGCTTTCTTGTTGTCCAGGGCTTCATAGATCCTTGGCACATTTCTGCCCATGTCCTCCACTGTTTCATCTTGTTGTACATTGTGAATAGTCCTCCCTTTTTCACCGCTGTGAGGACAATCTCTGAACATATGATCTCCTTTACAACCCCAACATTGAATAGGTGGCTTCCTTGTCCTTTGACCCCCTTGTTTCAATCATTATGGGTTCTATAGGAGTTTGTTGTCCCTGGGGATTATTTCTAAAGAATGGTGGCTTAGATCCCTTCTTCTTTTGATCCACCTTGAACTTCTTTTTGTCTTCCCAATATTTTTGGAAAGTTGGCCTTGCTTTCTGCTGATCATATAGGCATTTAGCTCGCCTTATGGTCTCTTCCAATGTCTTGGGATCCTCATATTGTATTTTGTCACTAATGAATGATGGAAATCCACTCAAATAACTTTGAATTTTGATTGTCTCATTCTTGATGAAAGAGACACACTTCAACAGTTCTAGAAACCTTCTCTCATATTCATCTATGATCATACTCTCAAGCTTGAGTTCAAAGAAATCTTTCATTTTTTTGTCATAGTATCTCTTAGTCAAGTATTTCTTCTCAAAATACTTATTGAATTCCCTCCAAGTAACACTTTTCTCTTTAATGTGTTGCACCTGCACAAGCTCATCCCACTACATGGATGCCTTTTCCTTGAGTTGATAGATGGCAATTCTACCTTCTACATGAGAATAATAATTATGCAATTGAAAATACTTTCTCATTCCCAACAACCATGTTTTTTCATCTTCATCCTTTTTGTGCTCACCATCAAATGTAGGAGGTTTTATTTTGTTCATTTCTCCTCTCAGTTCATCCACCCAGACCTCTTATGCTTTCTGATAGGGGAAGGACTTGAGTTGTTGTGTGATCTCTTATTGTAATTCCTCGGGGATTGGTGGTGATGCCTGCTAACACTTCTTTCTTTTCTTTTCTCATCATGATACCTATGATTTCCTGACTTGCTTGAGCCACTCTCCTTATCCAATTTCTTTTCTATTATGTTCAATCTCTCCAATATATTCATGTTGAAGTCATCTTGCTGATCTTTGGCTCTCATAAGCCTTTAATTATCATCTTTATGGCTTTGGATATCCTTCTGTAAATTTTTAATTGTCTCTTCCATATTCATGTTTTCATCTCTTCCTTCACCATGTCCATTGGAGTTTGTTCCTTCAATGTCCAAATGGAAATCCATCCCTCTGCTCTCATCTTCCTGACTATAAGTCCCCTATGCCTCTTTCATTCCTATGGAATCTGCACTGATATTGATTTGATCTAGTTGTTGTTAACTCTTCAAAATGTGTAGCCAACAAAACTTTGTCAGACTAACTCTTTCAGCAATTTCAATAAAAATATGAACCATTTTGGTTCAATAATATATCAGAATACTTTCTTCTGATTTCCTAAAATTTGAATGCCTAGATCAATTTTCTGGGTGGATATTTAGATTCCATTGTTCAATACCTTTCCAACGCCTACTCACATTCTCAATTCCGAGTCTGGAGCAGAAAGTTATGGTTATTTGAAATTTCCCCAATATTATATATATATATATATTTTTTTTTTTTTTCTGCTCATTTTTCAACTTGGCGTAACTCTGTGCTGTAATTATGCAATTTTACACCTACTCCATTGAAATTTTTATATGATCTCAATTGGTTTTCTTCATAAACATATTATGGACATTATATCCAAGTTTCACCTTATTCTGGGTTGTGGGATGCTAGTTACAACCTACTGAAGTTCTAGGCTAATTTGTGTTTTTAGTCTAGAATGTTACAGGCACCTTATTTTCCATATTAAACACCTTTAACATGCCTATAAATTTAATTCAGATCTTGGATTGTCTTCTATGGGTCAATATCTTTCCATTGACTTCTCTTGTGCCTCAATCTGATTCTGGAGTAGAAAGTTATGGCCCTTTGAAGTTAGTTGGGTCATAAAATTTACCCTTCACTGTTTGAGTTGTAACTTTCTCAAAAAGGATCTGTTTGACGAACCATTTACACCATTAGAAAGATCTATCTGAGCTCTTTTATTTGAGTTATAGAGACAGAGTGTACCTTTGGTACACCTCTGTCTCATGGTTTTTGAGTTGTTAAAAATGCTCTTAAGGCCCTAAAAAACGCATTGCAAAAAGATGACGTTCAATGATATAAAACGTCGTAGAAATTCGTTGATTTTCTACTATTGTTTGCCCTTCAAACGACTTCGCGCACAAAAAATTCAACCTGTACACCCATATTTACCATGTGAAGCAACAAAACAAGGTAAATCGTGCTTCGTGCACTTTAAAACCACTGTGTATCACTTCTTTGTCGTGCCAATAACTTGCGTACACTACTTTTGTGTCACGCACCAATACCCACTGCGTGTAGTTTTGGTTCCTTCTCTATTACATGTTGCACACATTTTTTGTATCATGCGCTGATATTCTACATGCATTGTACTCTACGCACTGCACCATGCCAGAGTTTAGTATGCCCCACCACGCACCAATACTTTGTGCACACCATTCATTAAATTGTCGTGTGACAACATATACCCATATTGTGCACGCAACTACCATACTCCACTGTGTTGTGCTAATACTGCACACACCACGCATGCCATTATTATGAATGTGAAAACTGCACGAACTTCCTATGCGTATGCACATTGTGAAATGCTAAATTTAGCAAGTGCACCTGCACAGAAACATTTTTTTGCGCGACGCAAAAATATAGCGTGCTCAGCAGGAAACCACTATTTTTCTGTGTGGTACCAAAATTTAGCGCGCACACCTACACACTAACATTTTTCCGCACGACACCAAAATTTAGTGCACGCACCAGCATGCCAATATCTTGTTGTGCAGTGCCGAATTTTACCTATCATAATCTTTTGACTGCACATCATGCATTTTTAGTGCGCCACATGTGCACATTCACCTTTATGCACATCAAATCCTCGTGAATTCCGCTATAGAAATTGGGGCTTTTTCCTAAATTTTTCCTCAATTTACCATAGACATTCTGCAACCATGAAATTCATTCAATTTCACCCCGATAACACCAATTCAAACTCCGCAATAACAAATTGTCGTGGGTTGGCATTTCTGGAACGAATTAACCCAAATCAATTAATGAATTGGGAATTTTAATTACGAATTCTGCTCCATCTGTCATGGCTTTACTATAATTTCAAATTCGACCAATTTCGGGTCTGAATTTGCTAGAAAAGATATTAAATCAATAATATCTTACCACCTGGCCAAATTTCTCAAATTTCTCATGAATTTAACAATCGAATTGGGGGTTTTCCCCAATTTCAGTACCATATTGTAGCTGGACACTCTGCAACTTGAAATTTGACCACTTTGAGATAATTTATCTGTGAAATTTCACTACAACTCAACTTTTTTGGCCCATCCAGGCTCAGTGTTGAAAACTGATGCTCTGATACCAATTTGTGACGTCCCGGACCATCCATGCCATGCCACACTATGCTAGAGAACTCTTATGTTCTCTCTGTGGAACATACTGTAACATACCTAGCATCTAACTGAGCTATGCCACATAAAATTTTTGAACTGCATGCAATTAAAATACATATGCACACAAAAATCTTGCAGAAGCACACACACACACACACACACACACACACATATAAGTAGACAGACAAATACGTTATGTAAATGCACAGATTCATACTAAAATGACATAAAACATATACATGCAACATATACAGGAAATACCTATAAATTTACAAACAGTTATAAACACACATAAAATAACCCATACATATAAGCACGTAAATAACAATGCAACATGTAAATTTATCACCCAGATTGGCACTTATCTTAGTAAGAATGTCACAAACTGCATGCATACCTCCCATGAACCTCCCAGCCTTATACCACATTGTTCATCACTCTCAACAGTGAGTCACCCCTGAGCTGGGACTAAACTCCACCCGGGTAAAGGGATTCCTAACTAGGATAAAGGATCATGGACAATAGGAAGGATTTCGTCTCAGGTGCCAACTCAAACTAACAACCCACAGTCCCTCATTCCCCACATGCATGTTCCACCCAGGAAGTGTGCCCCTTCTCTTCTCAATAGTCCTTTGGCTACCCCACTTCCTTTTCGGGCTTCAGCAACAGGCCGGACAGGAAGTCTCAGAGAACTTTAGCTGCAATTCAACACCTTCAGGAAATCAATCCCCAACAGTTCTCTCACCCAGAGAATTTCTCATGAGCCTGACAACCCACTTCTTCAATCCAACTCCCAAGCTAACTAGACTCACCAACACAAATGGCTATGGATATGGGTTCAGGTACAGTATGAAGATACAAAGGATAGCTCAATGGGTGTGAATACTCATGGATGATTGACTGAATGACTCAATTATGGAAGGAATGAATGATGGAAAAGATGATAGGAAATGAAATAAGTCCCAACAATATGTATGCATGTCCCCAACATGACACTTGTCATGTTGGGAGCTACTTTGACCCACTTGTACCCAAATTTAGTGTAGAAATTTTGATACAAATTAAGTATTCCTGCGATTCTCCTGATCTAACAATTATACGCCATTGTTAAATACAGAATCACTTCTACTATTATTCTTGTAGAAAAATTAAACCACGACCACAAACTGAAATATCAATAACACGCAACACAGAAGTTTTACAGGGAAAGCATAAAGCTAAAAACCCCACTATCATATATTATGTATATCATGAATCATGAAACAATCTCATACAAAACTCTAATCCAAGAGCTCTCAGTACAATATAATCATCTCACACTGTCATACACAAATTAGCAAATAAATGTGCCAATTTCCATGTCTAGATAACCTGCCTCCTCTGCACAATCTCTGCAATTCGAATTCTCACAATGATCTTGATTGTTGTGAATTGCTAGTTTACACATGCTCATAAGCATATCCAATGCATGTGTGAACAAATCACAACAGATAGCCAATTGTCCTTTCACCTGTTATCTCAACTGGATCTCCAATGGATTTGACATGCATGTAGTTAACCGTGGCGAATCTCCAGTTGCATGTGAGTTCACTGATTGTGAATTAATGAATAATTAATTCACTGAACTCTCAGTAGTGCAAGTTTAGTTACAACTAGTAAAGCTGATCTTAACTCACTTAACTACACTTATAATTCTGTTACAAATCCAAATCACTCAGTTATGAATGAGATAATAGATTAATATTTATTGTCTGATTTATTTAAGGGAAAAGTAAATTAGACACATGTTTCTTGTTGACTTTTCAACACTCCCTCTCAACAAGAAAGGGATTATCCTTCACCCCAATCCTGTCTCTATGATATTTAAATTTTCTCCTGGTGAGCGCCTTCATCAAAATGTCTGCATCCTGATCTTCCGTAGGAATGTATTGAAGCAACATGATCTTCCACTGCACACAATCTCTGAGATGATGATACCGGATATCTATATGCTTAGATCTGTCATGAAACACATGATTAATCGAGAGTTTAATGCAACTCTGATTATCAAAATAAATCACTGTCGGATCTAAATGAGAACCAAACAAACCAACAAATATCTTTCTCATACAGATAGCCTCACATGCAGCTTGGCTTGCTGCCATCTATTCTGCTTCTGCTAAACTAAGTGCCACGGATCTCTGTTTCCTGCTGTACCAAGAAACAATTGTAGATTCGATACTAAATATCCCCCCTGATGTGCTCTTTCTGTTCGTTGGGTTGCCCGCCCAATCTACATCCGTGAAGCCATGCAACTTCACCTCATCCATCTATCTGTACCATAATCCATACTCGGATGTTCCCTTCAGATATCTCAGGACATGCTTACCCACCTTCCAAAAGAGTTTGGTAGGCTTCACGATCACTTGGCTTAGTTGGTTAACCACATAGCAAATGCTTGGTCTCATGTTCACTAAATACATTAGCGAACCCACTAACTGTCGATAGAAAGTAGCATCCACTACCTCTCTAGAAGTAGCATCCTCTTTCCTCCAGTTTCCTGGAAGAGGAGTATCCATGGGTTTGCGGCCCTCCATGTGAAACTTACCCAATATCTCTCTTGTATACTTTCCTTGAGACACAAAAAGTTCACCATCTCGCTGCCATATTCCCAATCCAAGGAATAATGAAGAAGGCCCAAATCCTTCATCTCAAACTCCTTTGCAAGGTCCTCCTTGCATGAGTGTATCAGTTTCTCATCACCAGTAAGTATTAAATCATCAACATAAATCACAATGATTAATAGCTTACCCTCCACCATAATTTGGTATAGGTTTGCATTTGCTTCACTTTTGGTGAAGCCCAATCCGGTGAAATAGCTGTCTATCTGAGTGTACCAAGAACAGGGATCAAATGTCTCAAAACCTTCTAGTTGTTCAATGTACACTTCTTACTCAATGATCCTGTTGAGGAATGTAGTTTTTACATCCATCTGATGAATGCGCCAGCTCATCTGCCCTGAGAGTGAAAGGATGGATCTTCTGGAAGAGTACCTTGCGACAGGTGCAAAGGTCTCACCATAATCTATCCCCTCGATTTGTGAGAAGCCCCGAGCCACAAACCTAGCCTTGTATTTCTCCACACTCCCATCAACATCTTGCTTTACCTTGTAGATCCATCTTGAACCTACCACTGATTTGTCGACCGGTCTTGGGACAATTTCCCATACACTGTTTTTGACAATGGATTCATACTCCTCTACCATAGCATCAACCCAAGTGGGGTCCTGCACTTCTTCCTGAAAGGAATATGGTTCAGTCACAATACATTTTCTCATGAGAGCCATGTATCTAGCAAATCGATCAGGAGACTATCTCTGTCTGCACTATGAAATAGGGGCTCCTACATTCTGTGCATCATCTAGTCTCAATATGTTAGCTTTCGTGGTGCACTTTCTGCCATTTTTGATGGATGGCTCTGCTTGAGTGGTTTCCTCCACTCCATGAACCTCCTCATGTGTCTGATCCACATCTTGAGACTCATCTTTGGGAACCAACAGTTCCTCTTCTGCATGCAATTCTATCTCCCTCTCAAGCGATAACCGCATGGATTTCCCCTCATTGAATTTTATATCCCGTCGCATAACAGTCATATTACTGTTTAGAAAATACACATGATAATTATGGGGTGTTTCTGTGTACCCCACAAATATCCCAACTTCAACATTCAGTTCCAGCTTCTTCCTGGAATCCTTGGTCACATGCACATAAACAGATGAGCCAAAAATTTTAAAATGAGAAACATCAGGTTTCTTACCAGTGAAAGCTTCTTCAGGTGTACTCATGCCAAGTACTCTATGAGGAAAATGGTTCTGCACATAAACCACACTATTGAATGCTTCTGCCCACAAATGCATTGGTAGGCCCTGATCATGCAACATTGCTTGTGCTGCACCCACGATCGTTTTGTTCTTTCTCTCCATGACCCCATTTTGTTGTGGGTTATGAGGCACTATGATTTCTCTTCGAATTCCTTCTCTGCTGAAGAAGTCCTTGAATTCATTAGAGATGTATTCTCCACCATTATGGCTCCTTAGAGCCTTCACTTTCTTCCCTGACTCTTTCTCCACCAGTGCTTTAAACTCACAAAACTTTGAGAATGTTTGATCCTTCTTCTGCATGAATAATATCCAACATTTATGAGAAAAGTCATCAACAAAAATAACATAATACCTATGTTTTTCTGTTGAAGCAACCGAGAATGGTCCACACATATTTGTGTGAATCCTCTCCAGGATCACCGAAGCACAGTTCTCCTTTTCATGAAAGGTGGAATTTACATACTTCCCCAGGGTGCACCCCTTGCACTGATCTGACTGAGCAAGTGTTCCCCTTGGAAGTTCAGTAGACATTTGAATCATGATCTTCAAGGCTCCATGATGAAGATGGCCCAATCTCTTGTGCCATAATTCACCCTCATCCTGGCTCACCACTTTTTCTGCCTTGCCTATCATTGCATCGCAACCATCTACCTCCAGCATGTAGATATTCTTAACTCAAATCCCTATCTTCTTGACTTGACCTGTTGCTTTATGTCGCAAATAGGATTTTCCACTGCTAAAAACAACATCATAGCCTCTATCCTCCAACATTGCGACTGAGACCAAGTTTTTCTTCAGACCTGGAACATGCATAACATTTTTCAATTGAAATGGTTTACCTGACTCCCTCTGAAAGGTAATGGTACCAATACCAGTTGCACTGTATCGTCCATCATTGCCCATCTCTATATGCATTCTAAGATCTTTCTCCTCCAAGTCAATGAAAGACTCTTTATCTCCTGTCATGTGGAAGGAAGCACCACTATCCAAATACCACACTGAGCCCGATGCACTTGAAGCCATGCATGCAATCAAAGCAAATTCAAGATCAAATTGTGAGACAAGAGCCTCACCAGTTGCAGCTCCAACAACTATCTTGTTCTTCTTCTTCTGTGGATAGTTAGTAGCGAGATGCCCACATTCGTGATAGTGAAAAAACTTCACTTTGGACAAATCCAACTTCTTGAATTTAGACTCAGATTTTGATTGGAATTTCTTCCCTTTCCCTTTCCTTTCCTTGGTAGTTAAAACAAAATCCTCTTCATCATCACGCTTTGATGAAGATCCATCTCTGGTGTTCTTCCTGAACTCCTCTTGCACTAGATCCGACCACAATCGTTCCCAATCTGAAAATTTTTCCCTTCCATTGACAGAGTCTTGATAACTGTGCCAACTCTTGGGAAGTCCTACGAGTGCCAATCTCACCAAATCATCAACAACGATTGTTATTCCCACACTTCCAAGCTTATCCTGACATTCGACAAATTTCGTGAGATATTTTGGAATGGTGTCACCTTTTCCCATCTTGATCTTCCTGAGTTTATCTTTGAGCACCAATTTCCTATGGTCGTTGCTATTTTGGAATAGATCCGTCAAAACCTTCCACATTACATATGGTGTGGTTTTCCCATGGAGACTTGAGACAATGTGGTCTTGTACTCCCTCCAACAGAATCCTCCTCGCCTTCGCCACTTTCTTTTGCCATGCATCAAGATTTGCAATGTCTGTCGCATCTGGCTTAGGAACATTGTTATCAATGTAACCCTTCAAGACATTGTCTTCGAGCAATGCTTCCATCTTGTCCTTCCAAGCAATGTAGTTTGAGCTTCCCTCGAGTGCATACTCCAACCTCAAGCCATTGAAAGACATTTCGATCTTGAATCAGCTGTCGCTCCAAGAAAATATTGCAAATTCGAATGTTATCCAAGCCAAAACTCAACTCCTGCACTTTCCTCTTGCTCTAGGAGGTTCGCACCCCACCTGAGAGCAACCTGAGGGAAGTTTGCACCCTGCTTATGTATAGCCTGCGAACTTGCCTGGGAAGTTCGCACCCTGCTAGTGTATTTGCCTGTGAACTTGCCTGTGAAGTTCGCAATGTACTCCATTGTAGGGTGAGGGGAGTTCACACCCTGCTAGTGTATTTGCTTGCGAGAATGCCAATGAATTTCGCACCCTACCTTTGTCTAGGGTGCGAGAATTATTGTTCCTAAAAATGAGCGTAGTTTTTAGTACTAGGGTTCGCTCCCTGCTAGAGACAAGACCTGCGAAAACACGATTTTGTTTGCACCTCACTTCTGTAGCTCTGTGGCCTTCGTGTCTCTGATACCATGTAGAAATTTCGATACAAATTAAGTATTCCTATGATTCTCTTGATCTAACAATTATACGCCATTGTTAAATACATAATCTCTTATACTATTCTTCTTGCGGAAAAATTAAACCACGACCACAAACTGAAATATCAATAACACACTACACATAAGTTTTATCGGGAAAACATAAAGCTAAAAACCCCACTATCATATATTATGTATATCATGAATCATGAAACAATCTCATACAAAACTCTAATCCAAGAGTTCTCAGTACAATACAATCGTCTCACACTGTCATACACAAATTAGCAAATACATGTGCCAATTTCCGTGTCCAGACAGCTTGCCTCCTTTGCACAATCTCTGCAATTCGAATTCTCACAATGATCTCGATTGTTGCGAATTGCCTAGTTTGCACATGTTCATAAACATATCCAATGCATGTGTGAACAAATCACAATAGATAGCCAACTGTCCCTTTCACTTGTTATATCAACTGGATTTCCAATGGATTTGACATGCATGTGGTTAACCGTGGCGAATCTTCAGTTGCATGTGAGTTCACTGATTGTGAATTAATGAATAATTAATTCACTGAACTCTCACTAGTGCAAGTTTAATTACAACTAGTAAATCTGATCTTAACTCACTTAACTACACTTATAATTATGTTACAAATCCAAATCACTCAGTTATGAATGAGATAATAGATTAATATTTATTGTCTAATTTATTTAAGGGAAAAGTAAATTAGACACATGTTTCTTGTTGACTTTTCAACATTTAGAACTTAGGATAAATAATTATCCATACTTTATGATTAAAGAAATATTAATATAATATTCCTTTTTGGCTTAAGCTCCCTAGCTTAGCCCCTTTCCTTAACTTAGCCCCTCCCTTTCTCTAACTAGTGGAGTTTAGTCCCCCATCTCTTTTATCGTGGTTGGTCTGTTCGCAACAATGTATTTTATATTAATTATGAGACATATACAAAAATAGGCGCACTCGCCTTTAACATCTAGGCTCTCCGGCCTAATCAAAACATAAGAAAACTAGCTTATAATAATTGGCTCACCAGCCTATAAAACATACCATCTACATAAAGGCTCGTTGGCCTCACAATCGCGCACACTTAAGATGTTGCACGCGGTATCCTGGAATGTGCACACTTCATCATTTCACTATGAAATACATGCATGCACTATGCCATGAAAGGTGCATACAAAATGATGTCAGACAACTTACCATCTTAAGTACATTTGCCTTTACATTTACAATTGGGTTCGGCCTTAGGGATATTACAAAAACCATTATTCAACAAGATATTATCATAGACCAAAATATACTACAAATTAGAGAAGCTTCAAAAAAAATATATGGAATCAAGGGAAAGAAAATGATGCAACAACTAGCCACGAAAGATTACGACAAAAAATGATTGATTTTTGATGGATGGATCATCATAAATGGAAATAAGAAAGAAGGAACATAAGAAAATAATGCTACTTGGTTTCATCACATGTGAATCCTTTAATTGCGAAGCTTTGAGGAAAAATATTTTTGAAGGAAGGCACTATGTTATGACCCAAGGGGGGGAATATATAAGGTTAAATGTATATGATATGATCCCAAGGGGGAGAATATATGGGGCTAAATGTACATGTAATGTGTAAATATATATGTAATAGGGTCATCCTAATAGAAAATGGGCCTCATGTGTATATGCGAATATGTATATATAGAGATAATGTATGCATTATTGAGGATAGGTGAATTGTGATGTATGAATGTATTTGGTTATTTGGAAGTGGTTATCCTATTCTCTTAGGATTTATTGTGAAAATTATCTCTCTTATTATATTTTAGTTGTTATCCACGCTCACATTAGTGTACATGGTGTGTACTTCTATTATGTTGTGATATTTTATGCATTTAGTACATATAACATTCATTTCATTGCATTTTCCTTTCATTCCCTAGAAATTTCTTGTAGGAATAACCTCACTTGGGTAGATGAATCAACCCATACATATTTTTCATTTTACATCTATCTAGAAATAGAGTCTTCCTATGAATTTTTGGTGAAACATGTACATATAACCTAGCTATTAGAAATTCACACAAACCTTGCAAGAGAGAGAGAGAGAGAGAGAGAGAGAGAGAGAATAATGAATTGTATTGATTAAATTTGATAATGGAATAATGCAAATGATATACTCTAAATGGATGAATTAATACACCATAGTAGCGATCTAGAGAGATTTGGACACTCACTAACAAAAACTGGAGTGAACTATCATCTAGTCCTAGTTAACCATCCATGTGGTCATCAATTAACTAGCGAAGACAAGTGAAGTGGAGATAATATCATGTATGCACATGGGTAGTGCCTTCCTAGTGATGATCTCAAGATAAGTGCACCTTCACTGGTGATGATCCAAATGTGAGCATGCAATACTTGGTGATAACACCAAGGTTTCCATGCATGACTCAACTTCACTAGTCTAACTAGCGTATAATTGAATGATGATTGAATAGGAGTGGCACCTTTATTTTAGGAGGGATTATTCTCATCTAGGAGGGAATATTCTAATATATGAATGACAACCTCAACTTAGGCTAGTAAAATAGGAAAAATAACTACCAGGTGGGTGTGAGTGTGAAACATCTCCACCCCCCCCCAAACACTACTAGGGAGTAAATGAAGAATGTGTCCTAGCAAGAAGCCATGTTAGGTACCCATTTTAAAATGAATCTAATGAATGAACACTGGAAAAATTTGGAAAGAGGGAAAGCCTCATGGGAAACCCCCTCTTCAAAGTAAAATGCAAGAAAAAGACAAATTATACACAGTTTTGTCCTTCACTCCAAGATGGTCACACAAAAAGTGGAATTTTTTCTTAGAAAACATCTTGGTGAATATGTCTATAGTTTTTTCAGAGGAAGGGTAGTATTTCAAATCAATGATCCCATCATGAACCAACTCTATGATGTAATGCATGTGGATCTTGATGTTTTTTTTTCATTATCGCTGCACTGGGTCTTTGCAAAACTTCAGAGTGTCATGATTGTCACACCAAATGATAGTCAAATGATAGAACTAGATACCAAGCTCAGTGAGGAAAATATGTAGGCAAATTTCCCGAATGGTAATGTTATTGCTCCTATGTACTTGGTCTCTATACATGATAAAGCAATCATTGATTGCTTTTTGCTTAACCAACAAATATTGGGGTCAGAGCCCAAACTAAGAGTATACTCAGAGGTGGACTTGAAATATATTTTATCACACACCCAATTTGAATTTGTGAATCCCATGAAATCCAATGTGCAAACTATTGCATAGTGAATCCCATAAGTTGTGGTGCCCTAAGCACATCTAAGGATGTGCATGGAAGCTCTCCAGTGTAGCTCATGCTGTTCCTACATGTACATGGAAATTTCCCCTACTGCATATGAGATATCTAGTTAGGTGTAGGTGATATGTAAGAGGCTCCCCACTATATATCGATACAATGTGTTGTCCACCAATTGTGTATCCCTTCCATCCTCGACCATTACCCTGGAAAAGAATGGTGTGGTTGCAGACTTGTAGTTAGTCACATGGAATCTAACCAAGATATCCTTGGCATACTTAGTCCGAGGCAGCTTTATTCCTAAAGAATCTTGGTTCATCTTATGACCAAGGAAAAAGTTAAGTGGACCCATGTTGGTCATAGAGAACCTATCATGCAAAATGTATTTGACCACAAAAATTATTGAGGAAGAACTACCTATGATCATATACATGTAGAAATAAGATCAACAATGAGTCAGAAGTACTCAACATATAAACATTGGTATATGATTTACATCTAAAAAAATTCTGAGAAATTAAATAAGAATCTATCCTAGCATACCATTCTCTAGGTGCCTATTTGAGACCATAGAGTGACTTTTTCAATCATCATACTAGAGATGAGTTATGTATGTACCCCTAAGGTTTCTACATGTAGATCTCTTCTAAGAGATACCCATGAAAAAAGGCACTCTTCATGTCTATCTAGTGAAATTCCCACCGCCTAACTATTGCATTGGTGAGGGCCAACTTGATGGACTCCATATTTTCTACTGAAGCAAAGTTATCATCATAATCAATCCCATGGAATCATTCAAATCCTTTGGAAACTAATATTTCCTTGTACTTAATCACCTGTCTATATGTTTCCTTTTTGGTCCTGTAGACCAATTTACATCTGACAATATTATGATTTGATGGAAGTGGAACCAAGTCCCAACTATGGTTCTCGATGATGGAGTTATACTCCTTTTTCATAACTACTTCTTAGAAGGGATTCTGTCACGATGTTGAGATATTTGGTTGGGTTGTGTATGCCCAAAATCCTCAACATCGCAAGACACCGACGCCTTTCGTTTGGTAGCAAGGATTAACCAAAGTACTTGACCCATAATACGCCTTCACCAAGTCTTCGTTTCTTACTTAGTTATGTTTCTGGTAAATTTACTTAGTTAACACAACAGTAAAGAACAACAACCATACAAGTATAAATGACAGATATGTGTAGGCAACCAAACCCACCTAACACCCAAAAATATTCGATAAATGAAAATAATATAGTGTCGATCTTAACTCATGCTACCCACATAAAGAGTTTACAAGAACAACGAAACAACTAAGCTTCCCTTGGGTGATCTCTCTTTATCAATTCATCCAAAGATCCTTTCCTGCACACTTCATCTTTGGTTCCTGCAATTTCATCTCTCCCTTTTCCGTTCCCGAACTCGGTTCAAACTTGTGTTTCCATCTTGATGTGTTCAAATGGTGCACTTCCTTGGCTTATATGGATTCCCAATTAGCGCGTCCTTTCATCAAGACAAGACACAACCTTTCATTCTTTTTTGAGATGAGTTATCCCATAGGTGCACATATCTTAGGTCTCACTCAAGTGCACTCCAACCATACTTGGTCGACTTTTGTTTCCTTCAGTTATGGGCACCCAATTTTGTTGCACCTGTTTTGTCAAACCATTGCTTGGCTTGCATCCAGAGTAAGTCATCTTGGTGCGCACCCATTGACACAGTGCAAACCTCTTAACATGGTGCACACACCGTGTTGGAGAACTGAGAGGGGGGGGTGAATCATTTGTTTACTGAGCTTGAACAATTATACTTATTTTTAATATTTTACAAAGCACTCAATGACAATCACAATGATCCAGGGTAATAAGCAATAGCATATTCAACATCAGTCACACATATGAGATACACAGAGATATGTTTTCTTGAGGAAACCCATACAGGGTAAAAACCTCTTCTTCTTTATATGATAAGTAATATTTACATTCTTTACATTATCATACATATGAGCACCAACTAATAATAAGGCTGCAACCTCTGTTTTGCAAGATGCTACTTGTTGAGAGCACCAACTCTCTATTTTCTCTAGCACCTACTAGAAGGAAGCACCAACTCCCTGGTTTCTCTAGCACCAACTAGAAGGAAGCACCAAGTCCCTAGTTTCTCTAGCACCGACTAGAAGGAAGATACAACTCCCTGTGTTCAAGCACTCCCTTGAACCTCTGAGGACACCAGTCCTCCCTACCACCCTAGTTTATGAATATGAATTACTGAAACTTATTGCAGTGATATAGTGTTCAACAATAGCTTACCAGTCGCATCACTGTTCTGCAAGATTTCGCTGCTCTGTCTTCCTCACTGTCTTCCCGCATGCATCCATTTCACTTTTCTATTCTTCTACCTCTTGTGCCTTCTGTGACATTCCCATTCAATGATCCTTTTGTCTTCTGTCCATTTCAACTGCTGCACTCCCCTTACTTCCTCACACATGCATTACTCTGCCTCAACAACAACAACACCCATCTCTTCTTTCTTCTGCCTTCTTATAGTCTATGTACACATTCTACATTCTATGTGCAATGCTTCTGCATCCTCTTCATGTCGAGTGATCTGCCTATTCATCGTAGCAACTCTTCAGCTTCTCTGGTTGTTAAACCCATGCGTCTAGCATCATTGGGTGTTACGCTGAGATTCCTCAGCCTCTCTGGAAAATGAGACTCGTCGTCTTCTTTGGCACAGTCGATATTAACCTCTTTGTTGCAGTCACAGGCTTCAATGCTCTTCCAGTTGTCAATCGCCTCTATGGAAAGTCCTCATTCCACTGGAAGGTTCCTTCAGACTCTTCCGCTCCTCTGGCAGTTACACATAAGTCTTTTCAACAACTCTGGCATAAACCATCAGTATTTTACTTTCAGTTATAGTGAAAACCTTGAAATAGATCCCAACTATGCTAGCTCCTTCCTCTTACGTGACCACCAACAGTGATCACCAGCTACATAGACATTTCATCATTTCAGCATTTCAGCATTCAACAATCCTGCATTCGTGTGACCAAGTGTCTCGACACTCCCAGTCTCAATCCCTGAAACTCCGAAAAGGATCTTGTCTGCACTAGCTCCTTCCCCCATATTCCACCGATGTGACCACAGGTGGTGACAGTCGGTTAGTTCAAAACTGCATTTTGCAATTTCGCATTTCGGGGATTCTCTAGTCAGTCCCTTGACTCCTCCAACTCCTGATCCCTGAAATGGGGTTTAGAATGGACTAGCTCCTTCCTCGATATGACCATGGCCAAGACCAAGCGCTTATCCATAAAGTGCTTTTCGCGATTTCACATTTCGTCACTTCGACGTTCCTGTGGTGAAGTGTTCTTGACACCTCCAAGTTCCGGTATATGAAACTCCAAAATGGAGTTGGATCAACTGTCCGGTACTCCAGCATTTCTAATTTCGGCGAATCACATTTCGCGACTTCGGGTTTTGCGATTTCGGGACTCCTGAGATGAAGAGTCTTCACTCTTGACTCCTCGAACTCCCGGTATCTGAAACTACGGTATGGAGTCTTTATCATTTCGTGACTTTGGGTTTCACAATTTCGGGACTCCTGTGATGTAGTGTCTTGACTCTTGACCTCTCAACCTCCTGGTATCTGAAACTTCAGTGTGGAGTCTTTTATCATTTCGCAACTTCAGGTTTCGTGACTTCGGGACTCTTTATGATGAGAGTCTTTGTCATTTCCATATCCCGGTATCCGAAATCCCGGTTTCCAATACTTTGAAATGGAGTCGGATCAACGGTCCACGATCTCCTCGAACCAATGGCTCAGATCATTTCGCCATTTCGCATTTTTCCATTTCGTCACTCCTGTTGATGAGAGTCTCTGACATCTCCATCTCCCGGTAACTGAAATCCCGGTATTCAATACTCTGAGTGGTGCACCTGTTTCGGGTTTTCGAGATTTTTCATTTCGGCACTTCGGGACTCCTGATGACGAGAGTCTTGAATCTTGACTTCTCCATCTCCTGGTAACCGAAACTCTGAAATGGATTCTTTGTTGAGGTGCCTGGTTTGGATTTTTTGGGGTTTCTCATGTCACCTTTCTTGTTAAAGAGCGTGCAGGTTATCCTGGATCCAACACCGATCATACCTCTGGCTTAGATCTGACGTTCATCGGGAATTCTCCTAAATCCAACGCCGTATACTCTAATCTTTCCATCAATGACAATCTTACCTACCTGAAAACTTGCCAAAAATATCCCCCTTTGGCATTGATGGCAACCTTGAGTGTCTTCACTAATCTGTTTGGACCTCCAACTGTAGCATCCATCTTGGGCCACTCCTTTTCTCCCCCTTTGGCATCAATGTCAAAGAAAAACATGCTCCCCCTAAGCTGTTGCATTAATTTTTAGGAGGCATTAGATATTCAAACAATACAAAATTCCCCCTAACAAGATGGACTCTCTTAGGTGTGAGACGAAATGACACCCAACTTCTGTCGGAGATATTCAAAAGGTGTCTTAGCTAGGGGTTTAGTAAAGATTTCTGCAATTTGTTCTGTGGTTGGAATGTACTGGACCTGAACAACCTGATTAGTGACCTGCTCTCTCAAAAAATGGTATTTTATGGGAATCTTCTTGGTCTTGGAGTGGAATACAGGATTCTTAGACACACTGATGGCACTAGTGTTATCACAATGAATTAGGATCTATGCAACATATTTTACCTCCAAGTCTGCAAGTGTCTGAATCATCCATAATACCCGAGTGCAATAGGTAGCAGGAACAATATACTCTGCCTCTATGGTTGATAAAGAAATGGAACCTTGCTTTTTACTGAGCCATGCTACTAATGAGTCACCCAGGAAGAATGCTCCTCCACTGGTGCTTTTTCTCTCATCAACACAGTTTTCCCAATCTGCATCTGAATAAGCAGTTAACTAAAAATTCTAATTTCTAGGATACCACAGACCATAAGTCATTGTTTCTTTCAAATATCTGAATATTCTTTTGACAGCTTGCAAATGACTCTGTTTAGGTGCAGACTGAAATATTCCTACCATTCCTACATCATGCATTATGTATGGGTGAGATGTTGTGATGTACAACAATTTTCCTATCATTGATCTATATGAACTTTGATCAACATTAGGTGAGTCATAATCCTTGCTTAATTTACATCCAGTAACCATAGGTGTACCCACAGGTTTGGAGTCTTCCATTTGAAATATTTTCATCATTTCTCTTAGATATTTTTCTTGAGAAATGAACATCCCTTCAGACCTTTGAGTAATTTGCAGGCCAAGAAAAAATGGCAGTTCTCCTATCATGGAAATTTCAAACTCAGATTCCATGGTAGAAGCAAACCATTGTACCAATGGATCCTTATTACATCCGAATATGATGTCATCTACATAGACCAATACGATGAGAAAATTATTATCCTCAGTTTTAATATGCAGATTGTTGTCAACTGTTCCTCTCTTGAACCCTTTGTCTTTGAGATACGTATCCAGCTTGTGATACCAGGCTCGACGGGCTTGTTTTAACCCATATAAATCTTTCTTCAGCTTGCATACTAAGTTAGGGTTATCAGATAGTTTGAAACCCTTTGGTTGTTCCATATAGACTTCTTCACTTAAATCTCCATTTAGAAAAGCTTAATTGACATCCATTTGATAGACTTTAAACCTTTTATGACAAGCATAGGCAAGAAACATTCTAATAGCTTCTAATCTTTCTATGGGCGCAAATGTTTCATCATAATACAGTCCTTCTATCTGAGCATATCCTTTACAGACTAACCTTGCTTTGTTCCTGACAAATTGTCCTTGCTCATTCAACTTATTTTTAAAGATCCATCTGGAGCCAATGACGTTTTTACCTTTAGGTCTATGAACCATCTCCCATGTATTGTTTTTCTCAATGTGATCAAGTTCATCATTCATTGCTTTAACCCAATGATCATCTTTGCCGGCTTCATTGAAATTCTTGGGTTCCAGCATAGATATGAAAGCTATATGATATTGTTTGGTGGTTTTGATTAACTTTCTCCTAGTTTGTACACCTTTGTCTTTTTCTCCAATTATCTGACTTGCAGGATGATTCTTTTGAATGATATTGGAGGAGGAATTTGATGTTGACTGCTGATTTGAGTCTGTCTGAGTGTCTGAGTCTTCATCTGATTCAGAGTCTTCATTTTTTTATTCTTGGACCTGTTCATCTTCAGCTTTAGTTGTGTCTTTTGTAGAAGACTCATTCCTGTACATCTCTCTTGCTGGGATTCCTTCATCAACTTTTACATCAATATAGTCAGCCATTTTATGCAGCCTCTTATTATAGAATCTGTATCCTTTACTGTTTGTATCATACCCCAAGAAGATACCTTCATCAGCCCTGTCATCATATTTTCCAAGGTTCTCATCATTATTATTTATGTAGCATTTACTCCCGAAGACTTTGAAGTGTTTAATTGAAGCAAGTCTCCCAAACCACAGTTCATAAGGTGTCTTGTCACTTTGTGGTCTAAGGTGGGATTTGTTAAGAACATGGACTACTGTGTGTATTGATTCTACCCAGTAGGTTTGACCAATGTTCTTCTCATTCATCATTGACCTGGACATTTCCTATACTATTCTCTTTTGCCTCTCAACTACTCCATTTTGTTGTGGAGTTCTTGGGATTGTGTATTCTCTCTTGATCCCATGTTTGTCACAGAATTCCTTGAAGTCACTTGACATAAACTCTCCTCCTTGGTCTGATCTTACTACCTTTAGCCTCTTGCTTGTTTGAGTCTCAGTTAAAACCTTAAATATTTTAAACTTCTCAAATGCTTCAACTTTTTCTTTGAGAAAGGCAACCCAAGTAAGTCTGGAGTAATCATCAATGATCAGCATGAAGTAGTTTTATTTCCCTGTGCCTTCCTATATTGATGGTCCACATAAATCCATATGAACTAGTTGGAGTGGTTTATCTGTTGAAGTAAAACTTTTGGACTTAAACTGTGTCCTGTTTAGCTTTCCTACTTGACAGGGTTTACACATTGAATCTTGGGGATTTGATATTCTCGGAAGATATTTTACTGCCTTGAGATTTTTGAGTTTGATTAAGTGGTCAAAGTTTATATGTCCAAGTCTCCTATGCCATAACCATATTTCATCATGTTTGCTTAGATGACATTCTTCTCTATTTTCTTTCAGCACATATACATTATTTTCTATCCTTATTCCTTTGGCCACCACTTGACCTGAGTTTACAGACTTTATCTTGCAGTCCTTGGACATGAACACCACTTCACATCCTTTGTCACACATTTGACTTACATTGAGAAGATTATGTTTCAGCCCATCTACAAGTAGAACATCTTGGGCTTGTCCTTTTCCATTACTTAAAATCACCATCCCTTTACCCTTTATTTTACCTGGAGCATCATTTCCAAAGGTTACGTTTCCTGATTTGCTTTCACTTAAGGATAGAAACTTACTTTTGTCTCCGATCATATGTTTGGAGCATCTACTGTCTATATACCAAGGGTTCATTTTTCTTTGGGCTGACAACACTAATCCACACTTGTCACTTTCTTTCTTCTTCCAAAACTTGACATTTTCAGCAGGGGAATTCAAATCTGGTTCATAGTTCTTTAATCGACAGTCAATAG
>ML778836.1:1140584-1177084 GCA_009831015.1 Picea engelmannii
ACTCATTGACTGTTGATTATTTCTTGACCTCCTTAGTTGCATGTCCCTAGACTTAATTTGGCAATTTGCAATCTGTGAAGGTTTGTTATTTGGCTGCATCATTCTCTGTTGTGGCAAGTATTTATTCCTTTGAAATATTAATTCCTCATGTCTAAGTCTTAAGGAACAATTTACAGCTTTGTGACCAAAGTTAGAACAGTAGAAACAATAGCCATAGAAAAATTCTTTGTACCTGGAAAATGGTTGTCTTATTTGAGCAAATCGATTTCTTCCATGCTGATAACATCTTTCAGCAGGGAGCGCACTATTTCTTTGTTATATAGATTCATTCCTGGCACCTTTTTCCTTACTCGTCCTGTGCGACTAATTATCTTCCTTTGTTTCTGTAGATTTGTTGTTGTCATTGGTTGTACATTTGACAAACTTGATGGGTTCTTCGTCTCTTGGCTTGCCACTACTTGATCCCTCTTCATAACCCAAACCAGTTTTTAGCTTTGGATTCCTTTGTTGATTTAGAATGGTGGCTAATCCTTTTGAGGCTCTGATACTTGACAGATTCTGATTATACAAGGCTTGAAACTTCTCCATCTCTTTCCTAGTTTTCACTACTTCTCGTTCTAATGCTTCACATCTTGCCTTCTTTTCTGATAACTGTCATTTCAGAATATCTTCGATTTTCTTTGCCTCTTCTAATTCTACTTTTAGTAGGAAAAGGTATTCATCAGTTTCTTTACTGTCTTTCTTAAACTATATCAGCAATTGTCTTTGCTTTCTGTTCTTGATTCTTAGTCTGTCAATCTCTTCCAGTGCACTGATCAGTTCTCCTTCCATGTCAACCACAACTTCTTCTTTATTAACATCACTCCCTGTATTGTTATTATCATAGTCCTCTTTGGCCATAAGTATGAAGTCATTTATTTTATCTTCAATAGATGAATCATTGTCTTCATCATCTGAAGGATCATCATCATTGTTTACGCAAAGACTTTTCTTCTTAAATTTATTCACTTTAAAGAAATTTCTGTGTTTTTACTTCTCCTCATCATCACATGTCTGGTCCTTTTCTTTTTGGGGACATTTATTTGCAAAATGACCTATCCTACCATAGTTGAAGCATTTGAAAGGCAATTTACCTTTGTATTTGCCTGATCCCTTCTTCAGTCTCTTCACAAATTTTGCTTCAATCTCACTGGGCTCAGAATCCTCATTCTCATCTGCCTTAAATGATGCTTCTCTAGAGGTGGGTTTATCTTTAACTATTCTCATTTCATATGCAATCAATGTTCCTAGAAGTTGATCAAACTCAAAGTTTTTTAGATCATTTAGTTCTTCTATATCAGAGACCTTCGGATTGAACCTATCTGGGAGAGATCTCAAGATTTTCTGAACTAAAGAAGGTTCCTCAATTGTTTCACCAAGTTCGTTCATTTCATTTACCATTTCTTCTACTCTCAGAAAGTATTTTCCAACAGTTTCATCTTATTTCATCTTTAGCTATTCAAACTGCATTTTGTAGGTTTGAAGCTTGGCATCCTTTACCTTCTCATTACCTTCATAACTGTTAATGAGTTTGTCCCACATTTCTTTGGCAGTTACTAGATGCATAACTTTTACGAATTCTTCTTTTGCAAGCCCACTCAAGATAGCATTCATAGCCTTAGCATTGAAGCTAAATTCTAGTTTGTCATCCTTATTAGCTAGTACAACTGGCTTTACATAACCAGTATCTACCACATCCCAAACATCTGCACCTAAATCCATTATGTAGGTTCTCATTCTAACTTTCCAGAAGACAAAGTTGGTTCCATTGAACAGAGGGGCATTATTGTTGGTTGAATTTCCTTCATGGATTGACATGTTTAAGCTCTAGGATCCGCCTTTAGATAAAAGGGGTTAGCTCTGATACCAATTGTTGGACGACTGAGGGGGGGGTAAATCAATTGTTTACTGAGCTTGAACAATTATACTTATTTTTAATTCTTTACAAAGCACTCAATGACAATCACAATGATGCAGGGCAATAAGCAATAGCATATTCAACATCAATCACACATATGAGATACACAGAGATAGATTTTCTTGAGGAAACCCATACAGGGTAAAAACCTCTTCTTCTTTATATGATAAGTAATATTTACATTATTTACATTATCATACATATGATCACCAACTCATAATGAGGCTACAACCTCTATTTTGCAAGCTACTACTTGCTGAGAGCACCAAATCTCTATTTTCTCTAGCACCTACTAGAAGGAAGCACCAACTCCCTGGTTTCTCTAGCACCAACTAGAAGGAAGTACCAACTCCCTGGTTTCTCTAGCACCAACTAGAAGGAAGCTGCAACTCCCTGTGTTCAAGCACTCCCTTGAACCTATGAGGACACCAGTCCTCCCTAGCACCTCCCTACCACCCTGGTTTATGAATATGAATTATTGAAACTTATTACAGTGATATAGTGTTCAACAACAACTTACCAGTCTCATCACTGTTCTGCAAGATTTCGTTGCTCTGTCTTCCTCACTATCTTCTTGCATGCATCCATTTCACTTTTCTATTCTTCTGCCTCTTATGCTTTCTGTGCCATTCCCATTCAATGCTCCTTTTGTCTTCTGTCCATTTCAACTGGTACACTCCCCTTACTTCTTCACACATGCATTACTCCACCTCAACAACAACAACAACACCCATCTCTTCTTTCTTATACCTTTTGCCTTCTTATAGTCTCTGTACACATTCTACAGTCTATGAGCAATGCTTCTACATCCTCTTCATGTCGAGTTCTCTGCTTGTTCATCATAGCAACTCTTCAGCTTCTCTGGCTATTAAACCTACGCATCCAACATCACTGGGTGCTACGCTGAGATTCCTTAGCCTCTCTGGTAGATGAGACTCGTCGTCTTTTTTGGCACAATCGAGATTAACCTCTCTGTTGTAGTCACAGGCTTCAATGCTCTTCTAGCTGTCAATCGCCTCTATGGCCAGTCCTCATTCCACTGGAAGGTTCCTTCAGACTCTTCCGCTCCTCTGGAAATTACACAGAATTATTTTCCACACCTTTGGTAGAAACCATCAGTAGTTTACTTGCAGTTACAGTGCGAACCTTGAAATAAATCCCAACTATGCTAGCTCCTTTCTCTTACATGACCACAGGCGGTGACCACCAGCTACATAGACATTTCATCATTTCGGCATTTTGGCATTCGACAATTCGACATTCGTGTGAATAAGTGTCTCGACACTCCCAGTCGCGATCCCAGAAACTCTGAAAAGGAGCTTGTCTGCACTAGCTCCTTCCCCCATATTCCACCTATGTGACCACAGGTGGTGACCATCGGTTAGTTCGAAACTGCATTTCACAATTTTTCATTTCTGGGATTGTCTAGTCAGTCCCTTGACTCCTCCAACTCCCGATCCCCGAAATGGGGTTTATCACGGACACTCTCTTTCCTCGATATGACCATGGGCAAGACCAAGCACTTATCCATAAAGTGATTTTCACGATTTTGCATTTCATCACTTTGGCGTTCTTGTGGTGAAGTGTTCTTGACACCTCCAAGTTTCGTTATCTGAAACTCTGAAATGGAGTCGGATCAACGGTCCGGTACTCCAGCGTTTCTAATTTTGGTGAATTTCATTTCGTGACTTCAGGTTTCATGATTTTGGGACTCCTGAGATAAAGAGTCTTCACTATTGAATCCTTGAACTCCTGGTATCTGAAACTCCGGTATGGAGTCTTTATCATTTCACAACTTCGGGTTTCGCAATTTCGGGACTCCCATGATGTAGTGTCCTGACTCTTGACCTCTCAACCTCCCAGTATCTGAAACTCTGGTGTGGAGTCTTTAATCATTTCACGACTTCGTTTTTCTCGATTTTGGGACTCTTTATGATGAGAGTCTTTGTCATTTCAATCTCCCGGTATCCGAAATCCTAGTATCGAATACTTCGAAATGGAGTCATATCAACAGTCCACGATCTCCTCGAACCAATGGCTCAGATCATTTTTTCAATTTGCATGTCACGATTTTGACACTCCTGTTGATGAGAGTCTCTGACATATCCATCTCCTGGTAACCGAAATCGCAGTATTCAATACTCCGAGTGGTGCGCCTATTTCAGGTTTTCGAGATTTCGCATTTCGACACTTCGGGACTCCTGATGACGAGAGTCTCGACTCTTGACTTCTCAATCTCCTGGTAACCGAAACTCCAAAATGGAGTCTTTTTTGATGTGCCTGGTTTGGATTTTTCAGGGTTTTGCATGTCACCTTGATCGTTAAAGAGCGTGCAGGTTCTCCTGGATCCAACGTCGGTCAGACCTCTGGCTCAGATCTGACGTTCATCGGGAATTCTCTTGAATCCAACGCTGCATACTCTGATCTTGCCATCAATGACAGTCTCACCTACCTGAAAAATTTCCAACACACCGAATGTGACTGCATGCACCTTTATAATTTCATTTAATCCCTTCATTGGATTGAGTGTTCGTGTCACACATCTGTTCAACGATCTCGCTATGGGTGAGTGCGCGGTGTTTGGGCGCACACTTTCCTTCTTTTCCATAGGTGTTACACCCTCCTCGACCCCAAGTCATTGTCATTCTCAGAAATCCTAGTGCTGAAGATACCTTTTTATTCACCCTGAACTCGTGGATATTGTTCTTTCATTTCCACAATGCCTCTTCCTTTTCCCAGCAACCATCTTCTTTGGATCCTCCCTTCTAATGAACAAAGTACTCAAATTGACGATTCTTTTGAATTCCTGTCATCCTGTATGCCAAGATCTCATTAATCTGGATTTATGAGCAGAATGAAATGAATAAAAAATTGAATATAATAACACAAATATATAGAGAAAAAAAACATATATCTAGTGAACAATAACTTCTATTGAACAAAGAAAATAGGCTAAAATTGTAAAACTGCAAAACTGAAAACAACTTGCTCGAATGGTAGTAGCTATCTCTGAGAAGAGATGTGGCTTCTACACACATCTGTCTGAAGAAAATGATTACAATGAGGCTCCAATTTTTTTTTTAAGATTTCTCATGAATTCCAAAACCCTAGACATCCAAAAACCTAACCCTAGGAGATGGAACACCAAACGTTATGTGGGACCCGATGGGTAAGTTGGTACCTCAAATTCTTGGGGTTGTAACTTTTGCATATGATCTATGTTTTAGGCATGTGATAACCCATTGGAAAGGTCTTTTTGATGAATACAAATTATGCCATAAACATTTGAATTCATATATAGTTTGACTGTGGCAAGAAAAAAAACATTGTTTAGGGCCCCAAAACGGCCCTAGAAGTACGAAAAGATGTACTGACAAGAAAAATTCCAAAATAAGCCAGTTGGAATAGGTCGGTGGCCACTAATATAGACCAATATAGATAACCCTGGAAGTGAAAAACCCACAATGACAAATAAATTTCATCATTACAGAGAAACATGTTGAACTAAAAACTATCAAGAGGAGCCAGTTGGAATAGGTGGGTGGCCATCAATATCCACCTGGATCAGTCCTCCCCCCTTAGGAAGAAATAGTCTCCATTATGTTGAGTTCCCCCATCAGGTGAGGAAATTTATGCTGAATTTGGCCTTGGATGAGACACTTTCCTTGGTGCAGGAGTGGTCTTGCCTTGCAACTTGATAAAGTTGGATCCTCTGCTGGTGCGTTCCCTTGACCTATGTGTCCACTATATTATTAGTGGATGCATATTCCATGCAGTCATGGCTGATATCTGTTGGTTTCAACAATTCTGGGATCTCCAAGGTGTTCAACAATGGTGGAAAATATGGCTAGAGGAGGTCCACATTGAACATTGGGTGCAAGCCAAGGAAGGGGGGAGTGTTGAGCTCAAATACATTGTCACCCACAACCTTGGTGATAGTGTAAGGCCCATAGAGAAGTGGAAGAATCTTCCTATGGGGCATTGCAAGATGCTCTTTCTGGAAATGTAACTAGACCTTGTCTCCCACTTGAAACTTGTGTGGTAACCTATGTTGATCATGGAATTGCTTGTAATTATCATTGGCTTTCTACAAAATATCATGGACCTGTTGGCGGATGTGATGAATCCGCTCAATGAATCTGGTGGATTTTTCGGCCTGAGACTGAACATGGGAAGATTATGTCAGTGTGATTGAAAGAGGTAGTGCAACATCAATGGGATCCAAGGGTTGGAATCCCAACCCCACCTGAAATGGTCTATGGATGGTGGAACTATGGAGAGCCATGTTGTAGTTGTGTTGAACATAGGGAAGACTCTCATCCCATGTACATGGATTCTTAGAGTTATACATGTACATGATGTGCACAATCATTCAATTAACAACATCTATTTGGCCATCGGTTTGAGGGTGGAAGGTAGTGGATTTTGTGAGCTTGGTATCCAACAGTGACCAGAGACTCGGCCAAAATGTGCTGAGGAACCTGTTGTCCCGATATTAGATGATGGTCTGTGGTATCCAAAAATGGACCCATAAATGTTCGAAGAATATATTGGGAGTATATGTTGCTATGATTCTCATCTTGTAGGCTGTGAGAATGGCCATATTCAAAAACCGATCAACCACCACAAATACACAATCATTTCCTTGCTTGGTGGATGGAAGACCAGACATGTAATCCATCGAGATGGATTCCCAAGGCCTCTCGAGAGTAGGAAGAGGGGTGTATAAGCCTTGCTTCTTGATGGATAGCTTGGAAATGGAACAGGCAGTGCAAGATATGATATACTTGCTAACATCTTGTCGAAGTTTTGGCCAATAAAAATGTTTCTTTAGAATGACCACAATTTTCTTCACACCAAAATGTCCTGTCATCCGAATGTAGTGAGCCTCGCAAATCAAATTTTCACACAAATTTTTAGGAACACGGAGGTGGCCCAGATGTCATAAAAATCCATCATGAATGTGAAAATCAGCAACATTCGTGCATGTACCTAAGAGATGATAGGTGGTGGTGAAGTCTGTACCTCGCTGATAAAGTTGGGGCCACTCAAATGCCTCATGCCCACAGGAATGGAGCATGATGGTGAGTGTAGAAATGGGAGGTTGAATGAGGCAGTCAACGACATGATTTGTGCTCCCTGTCTTATACTTTATGTTGACATAGAACTGTTGCAGGTATGTGGACCACTTTTGATGGCAGTTGTTCTACAACTTCCCCTATGTCTGTATGAAATACAGAGGCTTGTGATCATTGTGGATGATTCTCTCCTTTCCAAGAATGTAATGTTTCCATCGACGACAAGCTTTCACAATGGAATACATTTCCTTGTCATAGGTGGGGTATTTTCGAATGATATCTGAGAGTGTCTCACTATGGTATGCTACTGGATGACCATGTTGAGTGAGAAATGCACCTACAACATAGTCGGATGCATCAATCTCAATATCAAATGGTTATTACAGATCGGGTAAGGAGAGTACTGGATCTGAGCACAAGCGATGCTTCAAATCATCAAATTCTCATTTTTTTCCCTTTTCCTTGCCACCACCCTTGTTCACTTGGCTAAGGGCCCATGCAATATGGGAGAATCCCAACATGAACCGTCGGTGGAAGTTGGAAAGTCCCAAGAAGCTCCAATTCTCAGTTAGTTTGGTAAGGGATGGTCAGTCATAGATAACTTGGATCTTAGTTGGATCCATATGTACCTCATGCTCATCAACAATGTAGCCCAAGTATTGGATTTTGTTCATTCCAAAAGAGATTTTTTCCAAGTTGGCATATAGCTTGTGCTACTGAAAAGTTATCAAAACCTGTTGAATATGCTGCATGTGCTCCTCCCAAGTTCTGCTGAAGATGAGGATGTCATCTGGATATACCACCAAAAAAGAGTTGGTGAAGGGTCTCAATACATCATCCATCAACCTCATGAAATTTTTTGATGCGTTTTTTAATACAAAGGGCATGACCAACCATTCGAAGAGACCTTCTTTAGATTTGAAATTTTTCTTCCATATATCATTTGGTTCGATTGAGACCTGGTGGTAGCTATAATTTAGGTCAATATTACTGAAGAAATTTTCCCCCTTGAGTTGGTCAAGAAGGTCATCAATTCGGGGAATTGGGTACCGATTCTTGACTATGATTTTGTTTAATGCTCTATAATTAATGCAGAGTCACCAGGTCCATTATTTATTTTGCACTAGTATAATTAGGATTCCGTAAGGGGAGGAGTTGGGTTTGATGTGCCCCTTTTGAAGAAAATCTTGGATCTGATGCTTGATTTTGTCATTTTCCATAACTGAGTGATGATAGATTGGTCCATCAAGTAGAGGTGCACCAGGGATTAGATCAATTGGATGCTTGACTTGACAATGCGTTGGTACCCCAGTGGGTGAGAAGAAGATGTCTATGTACTCTTCCACGATCCCATCCACTTGCTTTTGCTGCAAAGAGAGGTTCTGTGTATATGTCATGGATGTGGAGGTGACCTTCTGCTTACTGTGAGCACATATCACAAAGAATAATAACTTCTCGGTCTGTGAAATGACCTTACTGCATTGTTTAGCAGAGATTAAAGAAATAGTGGTAGGTGATGTTACCTATGGTATCCTGTACAATTGTCTACCCAAAGTAATAATAACACTACGGGGTCTAGACTCATACACAACATGTCTCTTCCACAAATGTGGTTGGCCTAAAAGAACATCACAAACTTCAAGGGGATCAATATCACACAATACCTCATCTTTGAAGGGCTTGATAACGTAGGGAAGACAACACTATTGGATGACGCTAAGATATCTTCCTTGGTGAAGCTTATAACACCCCAGGTTTTGAGCCCGATATTAAATAATGTATTTGTTAAGTGTTGAGAGGACAGAGTGCCCAAACAATTAAAAGAGGCCAATGTTCCTAAGAAATGTAATGTTTTCATCCTTATTAATAATAAATACATCATTGGATGCTACACGAACAAGGACTAGAGTTATAGGGGGATATGATTCCACAAGAGAGGGGGCTTGAGGGGATAAGTGTTTATTTCACTTTTTAATTACCCATTTTGTTTAATGGGGTGAATCAATTACATGATCTTCTTGGGGGAAGGCCACAAGGTTCTTGATTCCCAAGAATTACATAAACCCATCCGTGGTTTGTTGGGGGGTTCGTTATCTCCCTCACTCCCATTCTCATTCTTGTTATTTTCTTGGTTACCTCACTCACACACTCACACATTAGTTCATTCACTCATTCACTCACTTGCTCATTGTTCACCCCTCTCGTGGAGATTCCACTCCATTCATTCTTTCACTCATTCATCTTTTCTCATGCGTGTCTTGGCTTGGGAAAGGAGGACAAACTGTTGAAGTGAAACCATGGTATTGTTGGTTGTATATATTGCTGGTGTAATCCATCCATGAATCAAGGCTTGCATGTCTGAGATGCTTTGGCATGTGTCCATATTTTCTCATAGATGCAAGTCCTGAGATTCCTAGCATGGATATTATAAACCACCTACATTGGAGCCCAGGAAGGAGAAGGACATCCTGAGGGACTGTGTGATAGAGAAGGGAGGGATTCCATTCTCTTGGGTGGTGTAGGCTGGGTAGAAGAGAGTTGGGTACTTGGATTGTTGTGAGTGTTGGGAAGACTGTGAGATCTTGAGTTCTGACTGGTTTAGGGAGCCAAGTAACACTCTGGAACCATCCTTGTGGATTCATAGCCCTCACTTGGGGGTGACATTGTTGTTGAGACTTGGAAAAACAATGTCTATGGTTGGGTGGAACATCCTTGGTTTGCAGCTAGTCGATGGTTTCTTTTACTAAAGATAAGTTCTCTTTGTTATAGTATTATTTATCTGTGTATGATTTATTCCACTGTGTATGTATTTATTGTTGAATTCAATATTTAGAGTATGCATTCTTGTTGGTTATTGATGTACATGTCATATGATTCATTTATTTTATGTTTAGCATCAATCTTTATCAATGCATGTGAATATTTCATTCATCCTTGTTATTTAAAGTTAGAATAGGGGTCGAATTAGTCCAGAGAAGGACTGAAAGTTAACGTGCTTGGCCTATGAGTGGATGGGTAAGTTACAGATTGGTATCAGAGCTATAGGTTGAAACATTGGGCCGGAATGGGTTGGATCCATTAGACAAGATATTGTGGTTGATATAGAGTTAGGACCTTGAAGTCGTGAAACTCAGGAGTATTGGCGTTGCAGAGTCCATGCATAAGCTATAACATCTAATATCATTAGCAAGGGATTGAAGGATAATGACCATCCCTTTCGAGTTTGGGAATGATCACCACTATGGGATCAAGAGAGATCTAGACCATTGGATCGAAGGGAATGTGAAAAAGGGGTTCTACGATGGAGGCAAATAGGAGGTTGGGGTAAGAATTAAGTCCCATCCATCAGATATAACGGATCGAATGTCACTCATCGATCGAAGCTAAGAAGAGAAGGAAGGACTTCGTAATTTTGCCACTTCGGCAATCTGGGTAAGCAAGCTAGACATGAACTACCAAAGGCTAGAGTTGCGAAGCCCCATCAACCATCCGATCTGATGGGAGGCATAGAGGGATCCCCGCCATTGATCATGGTCAACCAACATGGACTTCTTTAGGAGTTTTCACTTCGGGATTTTTAGACTTTAATGAACTATTATAACCTGGAGTCCTGGAGAGATGGAGTCCCGAAGTCCCGTCGACCATTAGATGAAGGGGTGGAATTTGGGTGTGTTGAGGACCATCAGATATAGCAAGGGTGGAAGGATAACAAAGCTTCAAAGTTTCAGAACCTTGCCACTCCAAATTTTGGTAGTTAGGGAGTATGGGGGTCATCTGGAGAGAGAAGCGCCAAAGCCCAAAGGCCAGAGTTAATCACAGTTGTTGGTTGTGGGAGGAGTGTGAGCCATCGATTTCTTTCAGTGTTCATCTATTCGAGGGGTATCATGTGTTGTACTCAAGAAAATTTTGAATCCTGGAGCTTTGGAATCCCGTATTTGGTTAATGACGTGGCTTGTACCACGTGGTAGGGGGTCGTGTCGGGACATGTGTCACCAAGATTCAACACCTTTTAGACCCTGATCTCTCTATTTTTGAGTTACACGTTGCACACGTGCCATGGGTCCATGTCAACTTGGGTGACATTAGCATGTCATGTCAGCTATGAGAGTATGTGACTTCGGGGGCTTCCAAGTTTCTACCTGGGAAAAGTGTCGAAGCTTGAAGTCATGAAGGTATACAACTCATCGATCTAGGATTCCTTCAGGACCTTTCTCAACCATTGGATTAAGAAGTGGAGGAGAAGGGTAAATACATCGACAGATTGTCACTCCGAGGGAGTTGAGTGGCATGGGATTTTAACGTCACAGAGCCCTGAATGCCAATTTTTTGAATTGGTTGGGAATCATCTGTCTGAACACTTGATTAATTCATAACTTTTGATTTCCATTGAAGCCTCTAGGTGGGGGGCGAAGCCATTCATTTGGCGGGAGATCAAGTCTCGAACATTTGATCCTTGTTGGTGGATTTAATGAATACTTCAATGAAGTTTAGCTCCGAAAGGAATTGGAACTTGACAACAGAGAACAATCAAAGGCCGAAGCCCATAGGAATTGGTCCCGCAAGTCTCATGATAAGGTAAAAAGATCCTGGGGGGTAACCTAACCCTCAGTTATGTGGTTCGCACAAGACCCTGTGTGAAAGGACATAAAGTGAGGCTCTAAGGAAGGATTAAGATCATGGATTCAAACCATGGTCACATGAGACATGGTTTGAAGGAAGCACCCACGCAGAATTGAATTCTGTATCAACTAAAGGATAAAAAGGCACTATTATATTGTGGATAATGAGGATATATTCTTCATGAATTGATAATAAAAAGTACCTATAGCATTGTTCGATAAATTTCTTTTATATGCATAATTATAACAAAATGGTGGCTTGCACATTTTTCAGAAATAAGGGTTTAAACATATCAGCCCAGAATGCATATTGAGAAATGGAAGAAGGTGAGGGAGCCTCCATCCATGATAAAGAGGCTAGAAGTTAGAATATAAGATTTGGTAATGAAGATACATAATCGAATGGACACAAGGGCTGAGGGGAGAAAGAAACATTGATAGAAACTATGAGAAGCACGAAAATAGAAGTGCAGAGCTACAAGGCAAACAACGAGAGGCTGAAGAGAGAGAAACGTAGGATAAATTCCTGAGTGTTGCAAATCTTAAATTAGTTGCAGAGACAAACAAATAATGGCTCAAAGAAAGAGGAAGAAGGCAGGTATCATGAAAGAAGAGATAACCACAAGAAGGCTAGTTATTCAAGAGGTGTTAGAAGAACTCATAGAAACCACTCACCTCCTTACTCAATAAGAAGGTATTATGCATCTGAAAAGGACATAAGTAGTCCAGAGGTGTCTCTCATTAGGCACCGAATAAGTAGGCATGATTTGGGCAGTTTGCAAGGATATTTGAGGAAGCTTAATCCACCATCCTTTGATTGTGAAAGAAAAAGGGAAGATGATGCTGAAGCATAGTTTCTTGGACTCGGAAGATATTTCCAATTTCATAACTATTCATCAAACCTAGAAGCCAAAATTGCTACCTACCATTTACATGGGAAATATGCTATGTTGTGGGAGAAACTGAAGCAAGTGGAACATATTAATGAGAATAAGACCATTTGGAAGTAGTTCAAGAAGTATTTCCAGAAGGAGTACCTCTCAGAGCATTTTCTATGACAAGAAAATGAAAGAGTTCTTTGAACTCTGGTTGGGAAGCATGACTATGGAAGAATATGAGAAGAATTTCTTGGGGTTTTTAAAGTATGTTGGGTTCATAAATGGTGAGAAAGAGAAGTCTGATTAGAGGAGGAAGGAATTCAAACCTCCTTTCAATAGAAATGAGCCTAATACAAATCATCAAGACCAGTATGCTAAGGATGAATCCAATAAAGAAGAATCCCTGGGAAAAAGGGGAAGACCACCAATCCAATGTTGGGGGTACAAGAAAGATCACATGTACAAGTATTTCGTCCATAGAAAGGACAGATTGAAGACTGTGTAAAACATCCAAGAGGCTACAATAGTTGAATACATGGGAAGGATTTATGCAGCCTTAGATGATCGACAAGAAGAGTACCAATCCAACATGATTGAGGTGGAAGGTAGAGACAGAGGGAGACTTTTAGTTCTAGCCAGTGTGAATATTGGACAGAAAAGTTCAGTGGACCTACTACGGTCTTGAAGATGCTATCTAGGAGCATGAAGATGCCATGCAGGAAGAGTACCCACAATTTTTTGAATAAATTTTGGAATTTTGATTCTTGTTTTGTATATGCACTGAGGATAGTGCCAAAATAAGGGGGAGAGGATGTAACACCCCGGGTTTTGAGACCCATATTAAATAATTTATTTTTTAAGTACTGAGAGGCCAGAGTGCCCAATCAATTAAAAGAGGCTAGTGTGCCTAAGAAATGTAATGTTTTTATCATTATTAATAATAAATACATCGTTGTTTGTTTGACGCACAAGGACTAGAGTTATAGGGGGCTATGATTCCACAAGGGAGGTGGCTTGAGGGGATAAGTGTTTATTTCATTTTTTAATTACCCATTTTGTTTAATGGGGGAAATTGGTTATTTGAGATTCTTGGGGGAAGTCCATGAGGTTATTGATTCCAAAGAATTACATAAACCCATCCTTGGTCTATTGGAGGGTTCATTATCTCTCTCACTCTCATTCTCGTTCTTGTTATTTTGTTGGTTTCCCCACTCGTGCACTCACACATTCAGTCATTCACTCGTTCACTCACTTTCTCACTATTCAACCCTCTCGTGGAGATTCCACTCCATTCATTCTTTCACTCATTCATCTTTCCTCATGTGTGTCTTGTCTTGGGAAAGGAGGATGAACTGATGAAGTGCAACCATGGTATTGTTGGATTTAGAGATTGTTGGTGTAATCTAGCCATGAATCAAGACCCATATGTCTGAGATGATTTATCCTATGTCCATCTTTTCTCACAAATGCGAGTCTAGAGAGTTCCATCATGGAAATTTTGGACCAGCTGCAGTGGAGCCCTGGAAGGAGAAGGACAATCTGAGGGATTGCATGGTAGAGAAGGGAGGGGGTCCATTCTCTTGGGTGGTGCAGGATGGGTAGAAGAGAGTTGGGTACTTGGATTGTTGTGAGTGATGGGAATCTTGTGAGAGATTGAGTTTTTATTGGTTTAGGAAGCTGCGTAACACTCTAAAACCGTCCTTGTGGATTCATAGCCCTGGCTCGGGGGTGACATTACTGTTGAGAGTTGGAACAACAATGCCTACAATTGGTTGGAACATCCTTGGTCTACAACCATTCAATGGTTTCTTTTATTAAAGATAAATTCTCTCTATTATAGTATTATTTATCTGTGTATGATTTATTCCACTATGTATGTATTTATCATTGAATTCAGTATTTAGAGTATGCAGGCTTGTTGGTTATTGTTGTGCATGTCGTATGCTTTGTTTATTTTATGTTTAGAAGCAATATTGATCAATTCATGTGAATATTTCATGCATAATTGTTATTTAAAGTTAGGATAGGGGTCGAATTAGTCCAGAGAAGAACTGGAAGTTAGCGTTACTGGCCTGTGAGTGGATGTGTATGTTACAAATCCAACCAATGGTGTAGGGTTGTGAGTGCAGTGTCATAGACATGTCTAGTTGCTTGAAAAACTCTGCTAAGATCATGTTCTTCTGACTTCCGCTATTGACAATGAAATGAAGTGGAGCCCCCTTTACCCACATCTGTGAGTGAAAGAGGCATTCCCCTTCCTCTGTTTCTTTTGGTTCGCTTGGATGGACTTTGGTGGTAGTGAAAATGGTGTTGGTTTTGACATCGATAATTTGCTTCCCTCATTTTGGATTTGATTAAGAGTTAGAATATTCCTCTGACTCAGAATAAGTATCCCACCAGTCCTTAACACGAGGGATGGCCTTGAGGAGTGCAAAAGTAATATTTTCCCTATTGAAAAAATTGTGGACTGAAAAATACCCTTCGAGAAGATTCAACCGTTTCTCTACAACATCGACATCTATCAATACTTCAAATAATGGAATATCAAAATTTACTTATACCTTGAAGGGGGTTGCATGGACGCTTGATGAGGATGCATCGCCTATGGGTAACCGCCGAAGGATCTGTGCAAAGTTATTAATCATTTCGTTCCTTTTTCGCTCAAGGGATTCCTCGAGCAACAATTTAAAAGAATCACCTACTCCATAATATTTATTCTCGTCTCCCATGAGTTGTTGTCGGGATCAGTGTGACTGATATTGTAAAGGATCGACTGGTTCGAGTCCCAACTTCTTGTACCCAAACCTTGTCGGGACATGCAGGAAGAAAAAAAAATGAAGAGCAGACCACTCTGATACTAGTGATATGGATTTATGAGAAGAACATAATGAATAATAGATTGAATACAATAACATAGAGATATGGAGAACAAAAAAAAATATCCAATGAACAATAACTTCTATTGAATAAATAAAATAGGTTGAAACTGTAAAACTGTAGAACTGAAAACAACTTGCTCGAATGGTGGTTGTTATATATGAGAAGGGATGTGGATGATATGCACATCTGTCTAAGAATAATGATTACAATGAGGCTCCAGAGGCCTTTTTAACATTACTCATGAATTCCAAAACCCTAGACGTCCAAAAACCTAACCGTAGGAGATGAAACACCAAAATTTTTGTGGGCCCAAATGGGTAAGTTGGTACCTCAACTTCCCGGGGTCGTAACTTTTGCATACAACCTTCATTTTAGGTGTGTGATAACCCTTTGGAAAGGTATTTTCGAGAAATACACATTATGTCATCAAAATTTGACTTCATCAATAGTTTGACTCTGGCAAGACAAAAAACACTATTTAGGGTCTCAAAACGACCCTGGAAGTACATAAAGATGTACTGACATGAAAAATTCCAAAATAAGCTAATTGGAATAGGTGGGCAGACACCAATATACACCTGGATGCTATGTAGGGATTTAGGATAACCTCAGAAGTGACGAACCCACAATTACAAATAAATGTTAACATTATAGAGAAACGTGTTGAACTAAAAACTGTCAAGAGGAGCCAGTTGGAATAGGTGGGTGACCACCAATATCCACCTAGATCACTCATCAACCTCCAATTCTATTCGATTTAAAATCATCGCTAGACCGTAGGTGGGATCATTTCTCTTTGGGTCCTTCGAATCCATTCAGCTTGGTTTCAATTGAATTATGTGAAAAAAAAGATAATGGGATCTCACGTGAAACAACAACTCTAGCTTCTAAGCAACTTCCCTAAGTTTCTCAAGTATCTTGAAGGGACCTTCAAACCTACGCACCAATGATGGAGACATATTGGTAGGTTGCATGAATTGGTTCCTACTCAATGTGATGAAGAATTGGTCACCTACGTTGAGCTCCACATCTCTCATTTCCCGATCTTCCCAAGGCTTCATCCTTTATTTCACACCTATAAAATGTGCACAATCCAACTCCAACTAATCCTCCCAACCTGTCATGAAGCATAAGGCTGATGGGTTCATCCCATAATAGCCTTGCATAACCATGTGTGGGGTGATGGGTTTTTTCCCATTCATCAATTCGAACAGACTGTGGCCCATCACATAACTCTTCTATAGATTATAACTGAAATGCACAACATACAACAAATTTGGATAGTTCGTTTGATCCATCCTCACATAGTGCCGCAATTATTCCTCCAAAATCCCATTGATTCATTCAATCTAGCCATTTTTCTATGTATGGAAGTTGGAGCTCATCAAAAAATTTGTTTTGTTAAGCATGAATAGTACTATCCAAAGCTTCCTAATGAACCTCTTATCTCTGTCCGAAACAATGTTCAACAAAAGACCCCAATACTTCACTATGTTCTTGAAAAACATTTGTGCCACCTCTTCTTCCCCACAGTTCATCTTCATCATAACGAAAACTGCATACTTGGAAAAATGATCCACCACAACCATGATTATGTTGTAACCTATGCTACTAAAAATTGGGTCATGAAGTCCATTTAAACACTTTCCCATGGTTTCTATGGAGTTGGTAAAGGTTGTAACCGATATGATCGCATCCTAGTTTCATCCTTGTCCTATTAACAAATAAGACAAGTCTGGATTGAGTTGAGGAACAGACAAAGGAGAGATGAAATCACAGGCACCGAAGATGAAGTGCATATGAGACAAGATTTGGATGAAGTGACGAAGAGAGAGCACCCAAGGGCATATCATTTTTTTTTTTGTTCTTGTAAACTCTTTCTGTGGGTGGAACAAGTTAATATCGACACTCTGTTGTTTTTGTTTATCAAATATTTCTAGGTGTTAGGCTGGTTTGGTCGCGTGCACATATCTTATGTTTATACTTGAATGGTTGTTGTTCTTTACTATTGAGTTAACTAAGTAAATGTAACACACACATAAATAAGTAAGAAACTAGGACTTGGTGAAGATGTATTCTGGTTCAAGTACTTTGGTTAAGCCTTGATGCCAAAGGAAAGGCATTGGTGTCGTGTGATGCTGATGATGTTGGGAGTCCGCAACCCAACCAAAGATCCCAACACCATCATAGATTCCCTTTAGCCTCTACATAAGTATAAGGTTTTGAAGCTACAACCATGTAGCAATGTGTGGGAATCACTACTTTGGTATTTGTAAGTGCATGAGGTGGCTCCTCAAAATGGGATCTCATCCTCCTCAGATCCATTGGATCCCCCACAAGGTCACCTGCTGAATGTAGAGTGTATTGAGCCCATTTGGGCATATGATGTGGATATTAATATACATGATCATCATATTTGGAATGTGATTCAAAAAAAATATTTGATATCTGACCTGAATGGGTGGATACATCATCTGGAATGTCTAAAATAAGAGGATGTGTAAAAGTCTCTTCATGTGGCTCCTGAGATGCATGCATGGTTATCTCCTCGAACTGGACTCTTCATTAATTGATGAGTTTTAATTTTAGGTATCAATTAAACTATAACCCTTCACACCTTCGATATACCCCACAAAGATGCATGTTGTGATATGAGGATTTAATTCCTTCCTCTTTTCATAGGGTACGTGGGCCTATGCATGTGATACAAATATTCAGAAGTGGGTGACTTCCAATGCGATTCCACTCCAGGCCTCAATAGGTGTCTTGTGCTTCAAATATAACTGAGGATATCTATTATATATGTAGTTAGCACAATTAATTTATTCAACCCAAAGCTTGGAGTGAAGGGACTTTGCATGCAGCATTCAATTGACCATCTCTTTGAGAGATGAATTCTTCCTCTCAACTATGTCGTTCTGCTTCGAAGTATATGGTAATATATGATGTAGCTTCATACCTAAATCATCACAAAGATTTTGGAAATCCTTTTTTACATAATCCCCCCCATTGTCTGTGAAAAGGGTTTTTATCTTCTTCCCATACTATGTCTTTACATGCACTTTGAAATCTTTGAGATGCTCAAAAAATTCAAACTTATTCCTGAGAAAATATACCCAAGTGTGCCTTGAATAATCATCAATGAATCTCAACACATACCTCACCTTGTTGATGGAAGGGTCAAGAAGATGACCCATTATGTCACTATGGACAAGCTCCAAGGGAGAGAAGTCATTTCAAGCCTTCGCTTTCTCAAACTTCTCTCGAGGATGTTTTGCAAGAATGCATCCTTGACAAACTTCTTCATAAAAGTGTATGTCAGGAAATCCTTTGACCATTCCTTGTTTTTTGAATTGTTACATCTACCTACAATTTATATGACCAGATATCTCGTGCCAAAGTCTATTATCATCAACAACATGATTAGTAGAAATGCAGGTTCATATTTAGAAATAAACTTAGATAATGTATACAATCGAGGATGGTAATTTACCTCTTTAACAAAATATTGGATTTTTCAGGAATGCCATATATGGTCACAAAATATGGTGTATATTCCACCCTTTTTCCTATGCCTACAGTGCTATATGATAAACAGAGAGTGGATTCATGAAAAGTTTCAAAACATGCAAGGAATTATCGAAACTTCAATTCGGGAGCTCTACTCTCCCTTATCGAGTGAATTCCATTGGGAATCATCAACCATGAGGATGGGAGGACCCGTGCATGCAATTAAAGAAGATAAGACATCTTATGTCGCTTCCATGTGATGAGAGTCTCCTGAATCGAGGATCCATGCATCGAGAGAGGAATGAATAGGAATCAATGCATGAGACTTACCTCTTATTTGTGGTGCTTTGTCTCCCAACTTATTTTTGGAATTCTCACAAATGTAGTCCCCAAGGTTGTTCTATTGGAGTGTCAGCACCATGAGGTATATTGTCTTCTTCAAGCATTATGATTCAAGGTGGTATTTGGGATTCAATAACAACACTTTTTCTTTCCTCTCTTTCCTTTCCACCTTTGGAGATGGAGGAGTCATAAAATGATTTGAAATTGGAGTCCTTTCTTTTCTTGGGATTGTTATTCCCTTTTTCTTTCTATTGGTATTTATATTTGTTTTTTTTCTCTCATGAACAACAAGTTCATGCACTTTGGAGCTCTTGATTTCTCCCATTTTGATGAGCTTGTCTTACTCATGCGTTAGGGACTCAATGAACAAATCCAATGATTTCATCTTCCAGGTTGCTACTAATGTGACCCTCACTGTATGGAATGTTGAGACAAACATTGCAAACTCTGAACCACTTTTTGAAAAAATGGTAAGGATCATCTATTTTTCTTGCGTAGATTTGTCAACACTTTATCCCTTTAGCTAATGAAGAAAGGACTTGAAATTCATGAAGACGTCATAGATATTATCGAAGCTTCTTGGATCCAATGAATTCAAATCTATATCGAGCATGTGGCCTCTCATATCATCGTTTTTTCCAAAGAGACCTTCCAGAGTGGTCGAAAGACCATTTGGAGTATCACAACATTCGATTTGAAACAATATCTTGGGAGACATTGACATGCAAATGAGACCGAAGGCGTCATCCATGCAGTTGAAGTATTTGTATTTCTTGATTGCTAATTTTGGTTCCATCTCTATTTCCATGGTTGTTCGGTACAAGCCTATACCTCTAATATGAAGTAGGATTTTTAGCTTCCACTAGAAATAGTTGTGTGGCGTAAGAAGAGTTGATGAGGGAAAAACCATTATTTTTTAATTTTTCAATCTTCTATACCTAAAAATGAGTGCATGTGTGACTTTCTCCTATCAAAATATGGGATTTGATACCATGTGAATTTTTAGTGAAACCAACATAGGGAGAATATCTAGTATAAATTCACACAAATCTTGCAAAAGAAACACACACACACACACACACACACACACACACACACACACACACACACACACACACACAGAGAGAGAGAGAGAGAGAGAGAGAGAGAGAGAGAGAGTATAATGAATTGTATTGATTCAAAGTGAGAATGGAATAATACACATGATGTACTCTACATGGATGAAGTAATGCACCATATTAGTGATATAGAGCCTGGACACACATTGACATTAAATAGAGTGAAATGCCACCTAGTCCTAGTTAATTAGCCATGCAGTCATCAGTTAATTAGTGAAGACAAGTGAAGTGGAGAGAATATCATGCATGCACATGGGTAGCGCCTTCTTAGTGATGATCCCAAGGTAAGTTCACCTTTAGTAGTGATTATCCCAATGCGAGCATGAAACACTTGGTGATAACACTGAGGTTTCCATGCATGACTCAACTTCACTACTCCAACTGATGTACAACTAAATGATTATTGAAGAGGAGTGGTGCCTTTATTTTAGGAGGGAATATTCTCATCTATGAATGGCACCCTCAACTTAGGAAAATAACTACTATGTGGGTGTGAGTGTGAAATATATCCAACAATTCCTTCTATAGGCTCCCTATAATAGTGACCCCCATTGCATTTTGGTGCCCATGCCATTTAATCCCCTTATAACTAGGATTTTGGTTATTCTACATCCCATAGTTGAAGTTGCATGCATTTCTTCTCATCATGGTGATAGCCTTACCCTCCAAAATCCCACATTTATGATTGGTATTTGTTGGATTCTCATGTATCATAAGACCTATGATTCATCCATATAGTGAAAATTATTCATTTTTATGCCACCATTCACTGACCCCTAAGGAGATTGTTGTTATTTCCCCTATCCTTTGTTACTTCCATTTTAAATTTTCACCTTCAATATGACTACCATCTGGGTGTTTTCTTGGGCATTTATCTCCTCGTTCATTTTGTATCTTCATTTGATCTCCCTTATGAGATTCCATTTGGATATCATGTCTTTCAAGACAATGGTTAGATGTGTTGTATCCTCTTAATACTCCTTTTCAAAGATGAAGATCACCATTTACCATTTTAGTACTACATATATTTTCCATCCTCATTGCACACTTTTGGAAATACTAGGAGGGATTTACTCCATCCTTTAAAAAACCATTTTGAAATACCAAAAGGACCTCATTTAGAAAATTCACCTCCTAACATCCCTTTGGAATTTCTAGCAGAGCCTTGTGCTTTTACAGTACTTGGTTTAGTTTGTGGAAACATCCCTTTATTTCCCTTGTTCAAAGCCTATGAGATGAGTCACAGTTGTGTCCCATGGATTCTAATCAGTTCCCATAGAGTCCTATTATAATTTTCATGTGCCTCTCTAAGTCATACCCATCCCGTGTTGCCAGGCTTTGACCTGCAGTTGTCCTTGTGGTTTACTGATTTGTCCTTGAAAAATTGTTTGCCCAGTAATCAACCATTCCCCATGGAATGTTTTAAGTCACTTCCAAGTAAACCTTTCATTTATGCTCTAAACAAGGAAATTCTTGAGTCCACCTCTCATTTCCTTCCCATCCCCCCTCAATTTTACCATTTTTCAGTCACGCCATGGATGATTATGCAACACTTCTCCAATTTCTCCTTGTCTAGACCTTGCATCAAATATACCAAGATCAAAGGTTTGATACTTGAAATCTTCCCCCATTTCACCTTGGAAATCCCTTAATATATAGGCTTGAGAGGCACAAAAACCATGAGAAAATGAGGGATATAGTTGAGGATATGGCTCTTTAAGTCTTGGATCAGATCCTAAAGTGAATCCCAAGCATGAGGTTTGAAACAACTAACCCAATCTAAAGGAGACCCATAGATTAAGGTGGAGGAGATCCCCCCTTTCTCTCAACAAGAACGATGCTCCCCCCTAGTGAGAGATAGGGTGCCACCTTAGCAGTGGCACTCCACTATAGTGGTATAGGGGGCACCATGGGACCACCTGTTGTCCCTTAACCAATTTTTGGAGAACCTTGGTCAGGTTTGACCTACTTTGGGACTTCAACATGCTGGTCGAAGGCAGAGCACAAGTCGAAGCAGAGATCGTGGGATATTGGCCCCTTTTTAGGGAATTTTTTGGATTAGGGTTTATGTAATGGGTATGGGGATGTCAGCCCATGGGTTTACCCATTTTTAGGCCCTTTTGTAATGTATAAACATAAATCTTGGTGATGTAAGTAGTGGTGAATGGATAGATGTTTGGTTTGGTTGATGCTAGGTGCTAAGTATTGTGCTAAGTGCAAGTAATTGTAAGAGGCTCTGTGCTTAGTGTATGGTCATCTATAGTGCTTTGTGCACAGACTGTGTGAGGATACCTTGTGTTATAACTTGGGGAAGGAGGATCTGGTGAGGTGTGCACAGATCTCCAGTCCTCTGTTGCATAGGGTTTTGGTTCTTTGTGCCTGTAAGAAGCTTGACATAAGATAATAAACAAGAGAAGAGTTGGTGGACATAGCCCCACACTGGGGTGAACCCCGTATATCTTGTGTTATGGTTTCTTTGTGCATTATGGTTGTTATATTGTTTATGTGATTAATGCTTAGTGAAATAATGTATGTTTATATGAATATGATATCTTAGTGCCTAATGATGTGAATGAATGATAGATCTAATCTCTTTCCATATGCTAAGTTCTTAGATGTGTTAGATCTCGTTGAATACTACATTGTTATGTAACTAGGGTTTGGATTTGAAATGTGAATAAGAGTTAAATACTGATAAATGTTAGATGCTAAGTTCTTTGTTAAGTGGTGTAATCACATATCTGTGTCCTAGCTAGGTTGTGAACACTTGAGTCCTACAACCACCCATGCCTCTACCTTGGGTGAGACTTCATCTGCTTCACAGGTGTTGCCGAAAGGGTTGGTAGTTAGGGTTTTTTTGGTGCATTGTTGAAGCATTCAACCCCGGGTCTTCCCCTGTGCCAACAAATGGTTCCATTTTCGGGACCTAAAACTGTGATTGTTGGGAGCTGAAGAAAAAAAATCTCTGTGCATAGATCTGTTGCTTTAGTGCGCAGTTTTCTACTTGACTTGTGAATCTTTGTGCTGAGAAGAGAAGTCCTATCTGAAGAAAAGAGGTAAGATCTTGAAGCTTTGTTCTTTGAGAAAGGTAAGATAAGTGATTTTTTCTATTTCAAAAGTATGGATCTAGGTATGTTTGATAAATTTTGTCCTAGTCTGAAAACTAGGGTACCTTTAGAAAAAAGAAGATTTGATATGAATAGATCTCATAGAAGCAATGAAAGATATGTTATTCCTATGCATAGAAAGAATGTTTGGACTGACAAATGCATACAAGATCCTAGAAATATTTTTTTGCAGATTAGTTACTATGACCCGAGTGCGCAGTACAGGAAAAATTTGGGGATCATTTAAGAGAAAGAGAGGATTAACCCTTTGTTACAGTTGCAGAAGACCGATACACCTTTCTAAGGAATTCCTAGGTATAAGACCTAATTATATTTGTTGTAAAGCTATGGACCATGAAGTTTTGGATTTCCCTAGAATTATTGCTAAGCTTGAAAGAATGAATATGGAACAAGAAAACCATGAGAAAGGCCAAGAGACTAATATTATGGTAGAATCCCAGAAAGAATCAAAGACTGTATTAATAAAGATGAAAGAAACCCTGAATGACCACCGAGACACAAATCTATCAGAGATATTAAAAGACAAAGAATGAATAGAAGAAAGAATAGGAGACTTCGACATAGACTGTGTTCTGGATGAGGAAACACAGGTGAATATCATGACAGAAATAACTTGGGAAATTTTGGCAAAACCTGATATGATTCCCTCATTGGGAGGAATATTATTATTTAGAGGAAATCTAATCAACCTATGTGGAAGACTTACCCATACATCTATGAGTGCTCATGGAACTTTGACAGAGGAATAATTTGAGGTTGTTAATTTTATTGAGAGCAACGCCCCATTTGCTATTTTTCTAGGAAGGACCTGGATTGAGAAAGATCAGATCCGAAGAAGAAAAGAAGAGGAAGCCCTAGAACAAAAAAAGAAAGAATTAACATATTCCATGACTAGGAGAATAGCACACTTGATATAAGAACAAGAGAACAAGTCAAAACTGCTAAGGACCAGGGATCTAGCTACCAAAGCTGAAAGAACACAAACAAACTTGAAGAACCTATCCATATAAGAGAGTAGGGCACCTACTCTAGAAAGAGAAGAAGTATTACACTCGAACCCTATGAAAGACCGTCAACAGGGAAAAGTTACTATGCTAAGAGAAGATAAGAATCAAAATGGGAAGAGGAACCCAGTAACTCAGATTACAGGAAAAAAGGCTAGAAATCTCAGCAAGAAGAAATCAAAGTTAGAAAAATTACACAAAGCTCCAGAAGGAGCTTTGCAGAAGGAAGGTTTCCAAAATTTGAACTTCGTCAAAATATCAGTACAACACAAAATGGCACTTCACCATGGTAGAGAAATATAACCATTAGAGGCATTATGACCATTAGACCGACACTCCTAAATGGTTAGAAGAGAAGTTATGGACCAAAATATTGCCATTGGACCTATAGGACCTCTCCATAACGAATGGAATTTCATTGATTAAGTCTTTTCAACCCATTGGAAGAGACCATTACGGTGTTGTCTATTTATTCCATCGAGCGTTGCACTGAGAACACATTTTCCAATTATGATTATCCGAGCCCACAGAGAACTAGTTGATTTCACATAGTGATCATTGAGACCTCACCACCCATTCTGTTTCATTGAGTATTTGTTCATCAACCTGAGATATCTGATCTCGAGCGTGCATGTCGGATGACATTATCACAATAGAAAATTCAGTAGAGGAAATTCTAATCAATCTAATGCCTAAGAAGGTAATGTATACAGTAGTTCAAGCTTCATCGACGAGAGGAGTGCAAGCCTCTCCATTGACTACTCATGGATACATACCATCCCAAGCTACGGCCGAGAAAAGAACCAAGCATCAAGATGACTTGGCGAATGTGAAGTTAATCTCGTGTATCCTGCCCAACTAGATCCCACCCCTGGCTAATGTCGTGATTCCTGACAGTGTCCTGAGGGACTTCGACTACACAGTCATCACTGAGTACCTCCTGAAGGGAAAAAAAGCAATCAAACCGCAGTTGGAGAGGATTTCGACCTTCAAGATCAGTGACTATAATATTGGAGACCGCAAGAGCTATGGCATGCTCGCACCTCACAAATCTCTGACCAAGATGAAGGGGAAGAAGTCAAAGATCATCCCCCAACCATGGAATATGGACATCATGAGGTCCACTATTTTGAATGTGATGAAGATGCCATATTTTGGAAGGCACCAGGAGGTTAATGCGTGCGTTAGGCTCCTTTTGTCATGCTTCCATGGTGGTTATCTATGGTTGGACAGGCGTATCACTGTCGATCTAACGCTGATCCATAGGATCACCAGATTGAGCATGTAGGGACCAGACCCGCAAGAATTTTACCCAGGGAAGGCTAAAGACCGCACCCTGACACAGAGGATTAAAGACACCTATGATGATGTAGAGAAGGGGACGTGAGGCTACAAGGTAGCCTCCATTCAGAATGGAAAAGTGGACCTTTCTTTCTAGTTGATTGTTGGTAAGCTAGTCCGAAAGAACAGACCCATGTAGGTAACAGGGTTTATCGTTAACCTCGCTGGAAAATGCGTGGAAGGACTCCAGATGAACTGGGCTAGTTACTTAGTCAACCAGTTAGAATTGGATTTTTGCGAAGCTCAGGATTAGGGATATGAATTCCATTTTAGCTAGTTGTTGGTCCTCATGTGTTTACTACTTGGGAGATGCCAGAAGGTGCAACCTTCCTTGACATTGAGTCGTTCGAGACGCTCACTGTGAATTTCACCACACTCTGGTATTTGAGCGATATGGGGAAACAATGGAAATCGAACACAATATTCCATACCTACTATCTATAGTTGAAGAGGGCTATTGAGTATTTCCCTCGTATGACGTTGAACACCCTGGACAGGTTCAAGCCTCTTATGAAGTTTCGCGCAGATAAGAACTTTATTTATATCACTGGGCATGCAGACGAAAGTAAAGAAGAGCTTCAGTCCTACTACAAGCTCACAGAGGAGGACCTGGAAGAAATCACAAAGGAATGGCCAACAGAGTTCCTTATACCAGTCAACCAGGAAGAACTATTTGAACCCAACCTCATTGGAAATCCGGTGGTTACTCACGATGAGTATGATGCACCCAGCAGTAGAAGGAAGAAAAAGAAGGAATATGTATAGGAAATACGCAACACATCAGAAGAGACTGCATCCAATTCATCTAGTGAAGGAGGTGATGATGAAGTGGACAAAGAAGAGAAAGAAGGGGAAAAATATAAGAAGAAGCAAGGTGAAGTAACACCACCATAGAATCCCCCTGATGATGCAGATCCATATAAGAAAAGAAATCTTTCCCCCACAGAAACTACATCGCGGAAGAAGTCCAAACCTAATAAGCCAAAGATGCAGACTATGCTTATGGTCGATGACATCAACTTCATTATCGCAGTTGTATCAGATGACTCAGAAGATATTTTGAAAACAACTAAAGAAAAACAAGAATCTATGTATGATAGAATTGAGACAGAGATAAGAGGTGTACAACAAGCCCTTCACTCCAGCCACACAGTGTCTAGTGCACCCCCACCATTAGATGAAACAAATTTGGGATATGATCCTGCCCAACTCTATAGAATAGTTGATGTGACCGAAGCTCACCTTCATCATGTGCAGGAAGAAAAATAATAGGCCATAGTGGCCTTGAAGAAAGCACAAGAGGAAGTCATAGAGAAACAACAAGTTGTGCAGTAGGAGAAGGATGACCTCCAAACCAAGTTCGAAGAGGATAGAGTGCAAATCCAATAGGATAAATAACAATTGTTGGTGAAGCAGGTTGGAGTTAAAGAAGCAGTCCATAGAGAACTTCACTCTGTGACAATATTAGAGAAAATGGAGGAAGACCCAGTGGATAATCAAGTGGCGAAGCTTGCTGAATCCATTGAACAAGTTCAACAGATAGTCACAGAACTAGAGCTAAAAATAGTGCCAATAACTTCGTAGGAAGTGTGAGACCAGAGAGAAGCAACTACTTAGAGCACAATTGAAAGGATCAAAGAATTAGTAGTGGAATGTAAATAGCTAAGCAGTCACAGTGCCCAAACTTATGAGCAAATTACCAAGGATCATGAACTGAAGACATTGGAGTCATAGCTCCAGGAGGTAAAGAAACAAGAAGCAATAGTACAAGCGCAGTTGAAACTCCTGTCAAAAATTGAGAGGTTGAAAATATCCCAAGAAAAACACACAGCTCAACAATAGGTCCATGCCATACAAAGAAGAGTCATGGAAGTATCTCAGAATCTCCAGCTAGTCCAGGATGCAGATTGCCTACTTTTTGAGGATATTGAAGGCCGAGGAGTAGAGCTGGAACAACTAGTCAATTCGGTAGAACAACACTTAGAGGGACCTGTGAACGAGGAATTTATTCAAGAGTTCACTGAGCAGGAGGCCTTGGCACAACAGCAGGTCGAGCCAAGATCGAGGCTTTTGAGGCAGAGTTACCCATACCATAGTGACTCGGGATGAGTCACATGTGAGTGTTGGGGGATTTTTGGCCATTGACGAAGTTTTGGATAAACTTGGTTAGGTTTGACCTACTTTGGGACTTTGACAGGCTGGTCGAAGGCAAAGCGCAAGTCAAAGCGGAAATCATGGGATCTCGGCCTCTTTTTAGAACATTTATGGGATTAGGGTTTATATAACAGATACGGGGATGTCGACCCATGGGTTTAACCATGTTTAGGCCCTTTTGTAATGTATAAATAGAAATATTGGTGATGTAAGTAGTGGTGAATGGTTGGATGTTTGGTTTGGTTGATTCCAGGTGCTAAGTGCAAGTAATTGTAAGAGGCTTTGTGCTTAGTGTATGGTCATATGTAGTGCTTTGTGCACAGACTGTGTGAGGAGACCTTGTGTTGTAACTCAAGGAAGGAGGATCTGGCGAGGTGCACATAGATCTTTGGTCCTCTATGGAGTAGGGTTTTGATGTTATGTGCCTATAAGAATCTTGACAGAAGATAATAAAGAAGAGAAGAGTTGGTGGACGTAGCCCCATGCTGGGGTGAATCATGTATATCCTGTGCTATGGTTTCTTTGTGCATTATGGTTGTTAGATTGTTTATGTGATTAATGCTTAGTGCAATAATGAATGTTTAGATGAATATGATAGCTTAGTGATCTAGGAGGCTCCCCAAGCTCAGAAAAATGCTCAAAAAGCAAAGTTCTTAGAATTGGATGAAACCAATTCCATTACGACCGGATCATTGTGATGATTTCGAAAGTATATTCACTTTCTCAAATGGGCTCCATATGAGAGAGTTATCACATTCTGATCATATTCTCAAACATGTAAAAATTCAAAGGTCAAACTGACAATGCTGATGTCAGCATGATGACAACATGACATCACCAATGATACCTCATGATGTAGACTTGGATCAATGGTAGTGTGACAAGTGGCAACAGTTGACTGGGTAGATGTGGATGGCAGATATAATCAGAATTGGAAACATGGAAAAAGTTGGTCAAATGTTGAGGTGCCACGTGGCCCAGGCATGGGCAACCATGTGGCACTAGGTCAAGGTCGAGTGGCAAGTTCCAAAAAAAAAATTTGGTGGTCCATGGGTTTTAAACCCACAACCACCCACCAAGTTGAATCCTTTGGAAAAGCTCCAACACCAACGCGCCATACATAGGACTTATTAACACAAGTCAAATATATATATTATAAGATTTTTATTGTATTAAGGTTGGTGTGAAAGGGGCTGGGGCTAAGCCCCAACCCATGGTTTCATGCAATATTGTGACCATAGGTCAATAGAAAGGGGGCACAGTCACAACCACCAGGGCGCGTTTGTAGGGAAGGTCCCATGGCATGTGCCCTAAGACCAGGAGCTAGCGCATTTAAGGGGCTAGCGCTTGGCCATATGGAGTGCATATGACCAAGAATTGGGGGCGCGCACTCAGCCAAGGGGGATTACTATGTAATTTTTAATTAAAAGTGGGTTTTTTACTTATATTTAGCCCAAAATTGGTATTTTGCCTGATATTATGACCAGAAAGTGGTTTATTTTTGGGATATCTTGGCCATTTGGAGGGGGGTTTGATCCCAGAAAGAGGCCAGATCTTTAGGAAAAGTTAGGCTTCTCTTGTTGAGCCTGAAACTTATATAAACCAAGCTATTTGGAGCTTGAGGGTAACCTTTTGATGCAGGGAATTGGAGGAGAAGTTTATGTGTTTTGGATTTTTTCTCATGTTTTGAGAGGCCTTTTTGTCATGTTTGTGAGAGGAGTTTGAGGAAGCATACATGCATCTAACCAAGGAGGTCTTGCACAACATATCTGAAGTCTGCTATGTAACAGCAAGGAGCTACTGTAAAGAACTTGAGAATTTGAAGATTAATAAAGAGGTCCTTCACTTGGAAGAGGGTTCGGAGACGTAGCCACTCATTAGTGAACTCCGCTATCAAGATCTTATTGTCTTTATCTCTTTTGTTTTTGTTCATATCTCTGTCTTTACACCATTATTAATTAATAGATGAACTCTTTAAACATCTTTAAGCATCTAAATAAGACAATTGTTTATTATTCCTTCCATTTTTGGATCACTTAGTGCCTAATGATGTGAATGAATGCTAGATCTGATCTCTTTTCAAATGCTAAGTGCTTAGATGTGTTAGATATGGTTGAATACTGCGTTGTTTAGTAAATAGGGTTTGGATCTGCGATGTGAATAAGGGTTAAATATTGATGAATGTTAACTGCTAAGTGCTTTGTTAAGTGGTGTATCATAGATCTGTGTCCCAGCTAGGTTGTAGACACTTGAGTCCTGCAACCACCCTTGCCTCTACCTTGGGTGAGACTTCATCTGCTTTGCAGGTGTTGCCGAAAGGGACGATAGTTAGGGTTTTTTTGGTGCACTGTTGAATAATGGAACCTTGGGTCTGCCCCTGTGCCAACACCACCCCTAGTATGGAAAGGGGGGCTCGACCCTTCATAAATGCTAAAAAATGGGTCGAATTTTCTATGAAGAAAGTGTGTTTTGACCTCGAAATGATGGTATTCCTCCTCCCATATGACTTAGAGGTCATGAACAATTGTTTTAATGGTTTTAAGGGTTGAAAACACCTCACAAAGTGAATGTGACACTTGTGAAGGTGCATACGACACTTACGACAGTGAATTTGACACTTACTGAGGTGACACTTGTGACACTTAAGGTGCGAAATGAAAATGTGACATTTTGGAGTGTAACATATGCCCCCTAAAGTGTGAGGTAAAAAGAGAAAATGATGGCTGAAACACTTTACAAATTCTTTAATGCAAGTGTGCTGGAGTGGTAGAACCTGGCAGAAGCTGCAAAAAATCATGAAACAATATTAATTTATGTTTCATTTTCGAGGCATACATACTTATGCTCGGAATATGATATGAATCAAAGCATGGCCACTAACCAATACACTGCATATCCATGGGAATACTGACTAAGGATACAACGACCAAAGATACAATGTGGATCCATACCTCCATGACATGAACTGATCTCAACCATGAAAAAATACACAGTGGAGATACAAGATGAAAAAACATAGCCACAAATCAACACAATGTGGATATATGTGACAATATATATATATACATATATATTATCATTCTCAAATGATATCCATCATAGCCTGGGAAGAGCACATAACAAAGTGAGTTCCCAACCCATGATCCCGACATGATATGAATCTATCCATGTGAAAAGATGATTTCATGTCAAACATGGTAGAAACCACTTGATTACTGGTCATCGAGGTAAATCATTAACAAGTGTGAGGGAAATCACCAATGATGACAATGAATCCCAAGATACCCTAGTACATTCTAGTGAATGTGAATAAATGAGATAAGGTTGAACATTCATGGAATCATCCGATCACAGGTCAAAGATGTAAACCTACTATCAAAAGAGAGGAGGCATGCAGGTCCCAAGGTACTAACTAGTTTCTAAGTCTAATTCCTAGATGATGTGTTGAAGTCAACAGTGGCGACACATGGAATTAGTATGAATCAAAGACAAGTGGATTACCCAAATGTAAGGCAAGATGAAAACATGTGTCATGTTCAAGGGTGATAATAGCTTCCATAAGGGATTCCAAAAATCTTGACCCACTTCCTTGAAATTTGACACAGACCCCCAACCCTCAGGTCAAGGTCTACCCACAGGATCGTTCTTTGTCTCCTTTGAGCTGGATTGTCTCTTCTGATTCCCTGCTGGAATCACAATTTATTGATCCACAAGTCCTTTCGGAAGATCCCCTCTGTGAACAACACTAGGTGCGAGCTCCACTTCTTCGTGCAACAACAGCGCTATGACCAAGGCCTAACCCAGAAGGCGCTTGTCACAACTCGCCACTCGCGAGTTCATGAGTCAAAACTCCCGACTCTTCCTTCTCAATCTCACGATACTCAAAATGCCGATAAGGGTATGGTTCCTCCCCTTGTTAGTGTCTTCTACGTGTGACCACCGGCTAGGTTTGATATCGCTACTCGCTACTCCGTGAATTTTAATGTCGAGCTCCTGTGCTCTTATCTCATGAATCCATAAGACATGAGAATTCAATGGAGTGTTGACTCCTTCCACTAGGCGACGTGTGTCCGCCTATCTATCACATGGGCCCACCTTGTGATTTTTCCACGTGTCCCTCGTGCCCAGCTTCGGCACTTCGCGACTTCGCTTCCCGAAGCGCTGCCTCCTTTGTATCCTGACACCCGAAGTGCCGAGATCTTGAACTCCTCATTACTGTTTATCACAACTCACGACTTTGAGACTTTTGGGACAAAAGTCTCGACCTCCTATCCTCCAAACTATCGAGGTGCCAAATTCTGACAAGTTGTCAACATGGGTCCCACAACAAAACTTCTCACCTTGTCGGACTTCACGCTTCGCGATCTCACGAACCTCGATGCAAGGGTTTTTGACCCTTCGACTTGTGAATCCATGAAATGAGAGTTCACGAGTGATCCAATGACCCTTTTTGGCTCAGATCCTATGGCTCTATTTCCCTTGAACGTAAACTTGAAAATAGGCTTACCGTAACTCCCCTACTCCTCTGCACGATCTGATGGCTCTCGAGACTTTGCAAATTCTCCATGGAGAATTCTGACCATCGATTTCCTCCTTGAAAACTCCTACGAAATGAACAAGGTATTCCTTCACGGAACTTGTCCACTTACAAAACAACTTTGCTACGTCTCCTTCCAACACTTCAAGGCACTAGCCCTCTTGAACTTTTCTTCGAGAACTTCGAAGACTCTATTCCTTCGAAGACTCTATCCCTCCTGAACTTGTTTGAAAAGTCCTCAAGTCCTTTGGAAATGATTCTTGCACGCACTCCTTGCGGAACTTCCTCAAATACGCTTTAGTATTTGAACCTCTTCGACTCTGTGCACTCCCTGCGACAACAGTCTTTCAATAATTCCCTCAAGTTGCAAACTTTGAGACTCTACTCAGCCTACGCACACTTTGCATGGCTCTTGTGTTTAACTTTCACTTCTGCGAGAATGAGAGCAATGTTATCCCTCTTGATCTTTCAGAGATAAAACTCTAAACCCTTGTCAACGCACTCCTTGTGGACAAACTCCACTGCACTCCTTGCAGGAAAACTTTTTCTCAGACAGAAAAACAATTGAAAATCATTCCTTACTTTCCCTCTCTTCAGATTTTAGACATTCAACAAGAAATCATACATACATAGCATAAACAACAAATGCATAACAGAAAGAGTAAAACAACCCTAAGCATAGCATTCAACATGCATACACAGAGAATATCACAACACCATAAGTCTAAATCAAATCTTCATATATTAATTCAGAACTTCTGTACATGGGTGTTTCCAACACAGCTCTCTGCTCTCTCTTGCAATAGATGAATGTAATTCTCATAATTTTAAAACTATACAATGAGGGTGTCTATATCTTGTTTCCCTCATACTCTCTAAACTGTCAAATCTAAGAATTTAAAGCTACCTACCTATACTAGCCAACATAAATGCCTCTTAATAATTCAGACGAGAGTGGGACTCTCAATGTATGATTACAATCAGGGATTACGCCCCTTCTTAATTGTCTCATTTAATTTTGGCACACCCCACTTCAAAATTGATTTGAACACGTTTTCCCAATCATGTGTCAAAATGCACTGGCACCGCTTGCGCTCGCTTGCTGCTGACGATGCTCCTGCATCATACTCCCTCACTTGAAAATTTTCATGGGCTCTTGTCCATGAGCTCTCGCACGGTCTATCCATGCTTTTGGATTTCAGCTTCATTTTCCCAGCTGACATCTTCAACTAGATGTCCGTTCCACCTGACCAAGTATTCAAAATATTCCTTTCGCCTGGTCCTCTTACTAACTCTTTTGTCCAGTATGCTTTCCATTTGTGGTTTCTCTATAACTGGCATCTATTTTGTCCACTGAACCTCTAGTTGTTCATTACCTACTCCTACTTCCTCAGTTTTATAAGGGTACAAATCTGAGATGTTGAATATCAGAGAAATTCCGATCCCATTGGGTAATTCGATCTCATAAGAGTTTGTCCCAAATTTCCTTAGGATCTTGCACGGTCCAATTTTCTTCATTTTTAGTTTATTATATGTTCCCCTTGGGAACCTTTCCTTTATCAAGTGTGCAAGAATCAAATCACCATCTTTGAACTGAATTTATCTCCTGTGTTGATCTGCTCTTCTCTTATACTCTTGGCTTGAGTTTTGCAATCACTCCCTAACTTGGTTATGAAGCTCCTTCATCACTTCTGCGAAATCCTCTACACTAGTTGTTAGAAAAATAGGACCGCGGAGCAATAAAATAAAACAAATACGGAAACAAAATAGAGAAGATACACAATACAAGAGAGACACAGATTTACGTGGTTCACCTAGTGTGGGCTATGTCCACCAGAGAAATTACCAGGTCCTTCCTTTATTATTATCCAGCAAATGAAGGGATACAACCTACAACGAAACTTGATGTAACTTCCTCTTCTTTCTCTCACAGACTCCTATCTCAGAATACACTATTCACCATCAACCATAGTCACAATACATTTCCCTCATAAAAGAGAGTTTCTTTCTAGGGAAAAAAACCCTAACATAATTTCTATCGTTAGATTTGCAACCTTATAATGAACGGTCCAGATTTACAATGAAATTACAATATACATTTACAAGGCAATTTTTCCTTCAGGGGCTTCGCCCCCAAACCCCTGCTGGGGGCCAGTAGAGGGGGTACCCCCCCTTCGCACTCCCCCGCATGGAAGAGTGTACATACTTCTAGGGTGTAAATACTTCATGGGGTATAAACACGACTGAAAGTAAAAGACTTTGAATCAGGAAGATAATCAGGCTCCACAACCAATAATCTCCCACTTGGAGACTGATCTCAACAACTCCACCACTGTTGCATATGCTGGACTCTGAACCTTCTTGGACCTGGAAAATTTCTCATCTTCATCTTCATTCTTGAAGACCAACTGAAACTGAGAAGGAACTCAATTTCTCCCTAGTTACTCCCTTTGTTAATATGTCTGCAGGATTCTGGCTAGTGTGTATCTTTTCCAGCTTCAAATGTCCATCTTCCAAGGTGGATCGTATGAAGTGGTACCTCAACTGTATATGCTTAGTCTTTGAATGGAAGGCTGAGTTCTTTGCAAGATGAATGGCACTCTCACTATCACAATACAACCTGTTATTCTCTTGCTTCTTTCCCAATTCCTCCATAAACCTTTGTAACCAAATCATCTCTTTACTAGCCTTTGTAGCAGCAACATATTCTACCTCTATTGTTGAAAGTGCAACAACCTTTTGCAGTTTCGAAATCCAACTTACCGTTGTTCCACCTATAGTAAAAGCATACCCTGTGGTCCTCCTCCTGCTGTCTTTATCACCTGCCATATCTGAATCAACATATCCCTATAGAAATGTGTCTGAACCTCCAAAACATAATCCATGAGTAGTAGTACCTCTCAAATACCTAAGAATCCACTTCACTACCTCCCAATGTTCTTTACCTAGATTTTTCATATATCTTCTCACAACTCCCACTACATGTGCAATATCTGGTCTTGTGCAAACCATTGCATACATCAAGCTGCCAACTGCTGATGAATATGGTAGACATGTATTCTATCTCCTCTTGTGTCTTGGGACACATTTCCTTAGTTAATTTGAAATGGCTGGCCAAAGGTGTACTAGCTGGTTTTGCATTCTGCATTCTAAACCTCTCCAACACGTTCTCTGTGTACTCACCCTAAGACAATGTTAGTTTTCTATTTTTCCTATCTCTTGTTATTATTATACCAAGGATTTTATTTGCAGCACCCAAATCCTTCATCGCAAATGAATTGGCTAATTTCTTCTTGAGCACATTTATATCCTGCATATTAGACCTTGCAACAAGCATGTCATCTACATACAATAGCAAGATAATAAAGTTTCCATTTTCTAGCCTTTTAAAATAAACATAGTGATCAGAATGACATCTACTATAACCCTATTCTATCATAAACCTGTCAAACTTCAGATACCACTGCCTTGGAGCTTGCTTTAGGCCATACAAGCTCTTCTTCAACCTGCATACCAAATTCTCGTTCTCTTTGACCTCATACCCCTATGGCTGCTGCATATAAATCTCTTCCTCCAAATCCCCATGGAGAAAAGTTGTTTTTACATCTAACTATTCAAGATGCAAATATTCTACTGCCATAAGACTTAAAATAGTCTTAATTGAAGTCATTTTAACAACAGGAGAAAATATTTCATCAAAATCTATATCTTTCTTCTGTGCAAACCCCTTTACAACAAGTCTAGCCTTGTATCATTTTTCTCCTCCATCTTCTTCCTTCAACTTGTAAACCCATTTATTCTGCAATTCTCTTTTTCCTGCAGGCAACTGAACCAAGTCCCAAGTTTGGTTATTTTCCAAGGAATCCATTTCCTCTTTCATGCCTTGCTCCCACTTCTTTTTGGTGTCTACCTGCATTGCCTCTTCATAACATTCTGGTTCACAAGAATCAGTCA
>ML778836.1:1178154-1221268 GCA_009831015.1 Picea engelmannii
TCTCCTTTCGCTATCACCAATGATCCTTTGATGACCTTCCACATCTTATCTGTAAATATGGATATACAACCTTCACTTGCCAACTGCCCTGTTGAAATTAGATTTTTCCTTAAATCTGGAACATGTCTTACCTCTTTCAACAATCATTGGTTTCCATTGTGTTGCTTTATTTTTACCTTTCCCATTCCAAAAATTTTGCATGGTGCAGCGTCACCCAAATGAAACTTTCCAAAATCACCTTGAACATAATCTAGAAAATTTTTCCTATGGGGTGTGGCATGAAATGAAGCCCCTGAATCTACTACCCAAGACTCAAAAATATTATCTACAGAAAGAATCAAAGCATCTTGTAACACATCACCTGTTACATTTGCTTCCTGATTTCTCTCTTGTTGTCCATCTCTTTGTTTCTTTGGAGATCTGCAGTCTTTCTTCAGATTTCCTTTCTTCCCACAATTCTAGCACTCTATCTTTCCAAGTCTGGATTTGGATCTACCCTTCCTAGAATTCCCACGGTTCCCAAAACCCTTTCCTCTATCCTTTTGTCTTCCCCTGTTATCCATGTTCAACACATTTCATGATGTCTCACCTGTGCTTTTCCATCACATTTCCTCACTAAGGATAACACCAGCAACATCATCAAATTTTAAAGTATTTGAACCAGAGACAGAGTTACTTGCAGCCATGACCAAGCTGTTCCATCCTTCTAGCAATGAGCACAAGATTAGAAGAGCCCTGACCTCATCATCAAAGTCCACTTTTATAGAACTTAGTTGATTAGTAATCGTATTAAAATCATTTAAAGGATCTGCAACAAACCCACCTTCCGACATCTTCATATTAAATAATCTCTTCATTCGAAATACCTTATTGGATGCCAAGGGTTTTTCATACAAATTTGACCAACACATCCATCAAACCCTTCATTGTCTTTTCTTTCGAAATATTGAAAGCCACCGACACTACCAGGCTTAGCCGTATCATTCCTAGAGCCTTTCTGTCAAGAATATCCCATTCTTCATCCTTCATGGCCATTGGCTTCTTTGCTAATCTGCCCAATGGTAGGAATAGATCCTTCTAATATAAATAATCTTCCATCTGCATCTTCCATAACTGGTAGTTTGGGCCATTAAATTTCTTGAACCTAAACTTTCCATCTTCCGACATTGCTCCCACTCGAACCAGGAACCCTCTTTTCCTGCGAGTTACCTTTCACTCTGATACCAGTTGTTAGAAAAACTGGACCGCGGAGCAATAAAATAAAACAAATGCGGAAACAAAATAGAGAAGATACACAATACAAGAGAGACACAGATTTATGTGGTTCGCCTAGTGTGGGCTATGTCCAATAGAGAAATTGCCAGGTCCTTCCTTTATTATTATCCAACAAATGAAAGGATACAACCTACAACGAAACCCGCTGTAACTTCCACTTCTTTCTCTCACAGTATCCTATCTCAGAATACAATATTCACCATCAACCATAGCCACAATACATTTCCCTCATAAAAGAGAGTTTCCTTCTAGGGAAAAAAACCCTAACATAATTTCTATCGTTAGATCTGCAACCTTATAATGAATGGTCCAGATTTACAATGAAATTACAATATACATTTACAAGGAAATTTTTCCTTCGAGGGCTTCGCCCCTGAACCCCTGCTGGGGGCTCGCTTGCCCCTAGACCCCCCAACTAGGGGGATAGCCCCCCTGGACCCTGCAGAGGGGGTATCCCCCCTCTTCACTCCCCCACGTGGAAGAGTGTACATACTTCTGGGGTGTAAATAATTCATTTGGTATAAACACAGCTGAAAGTAAAAGACCTTTGAATCAGGAAGATAATCAGGCTCCACAACCAACACTAGCACTTCTAGTCGTAGTCTGTTCTGAATCTCTCAATTCAGAAACTCCTCTTGGCTGCATGCCATAAACCATTTGGAATGGAATCTGCCCTGTGCTCCTATTAAGTGAATCATTATATGCAAATTCCTCCTGTGGCAGAATGTTGTCCCACTGGATGTGATTTTCAGTCACCAAACTTCTCAGAAAGTCTCCCAAACTTCTGTTCACAACTTCTATCTGTCCATCTGTCTGAGGATGATAGGTTGAACTAAATGACAAGTTCGTTCCCAGATTTTTCCATAAGGTTCTTCAGAAGTGTCCCACGAACTTGGTGTCTTGATTCGAAACTATGCTCCTCGGTAATCCGTGAAGTCGAATGACTTATTTGAAAAATAGATTCGCAATGTGCGTTGTGTCACTGGTTTTATGACATGGTATAAAATGTGCCATCTTAGAAAATATGTCCACCACTACAAATATTGAGTCGAACCCTTTTTGTGTTCTTGGCAGCCCCAATATGAAGTCCATGCTTACTGCATCCCACGACCTCTCAAGTATGGGTAACGGTTTATATAAGCCTACATTCTGCCTCTTTCCTTTTGAATGCTGACAAATTCTACATCTGTCCATGAATCTTTTGACATCTGCTCTCATTCCTGGCCAAAAATATGACTCATTTAACTTTGAGAACGTCTTGTCATGACCAAAATGTCTGACCAATCCTCCACTATGTTTCTCCTTCAGTAAATTCTCCCTCATGGAGCATTTTGGAATACAAAGTTGATTACCCTTAAATAATAATCCTTCCCAGATCATGTATTCTATCCATTGACTCCTGTCCCTGAGAATTGGATTCTCAGATGCTTCATATGCCTCTTTAAAATCTAGATCATCTATGTACATTTCCTTGAGGTTATCAAAACCCAAAGTTTTGACTCTGAACTCCAGCAATAGAAAACATTTCCTGCTCAAAGCATCAACAAATTTGATAGCAGTTCTAGAAATATGCTTAATTACAAATGTGAAATTTTGCATATACTCAACCCATTTAACATGTCTTTGATTCAACTTCTCCTGTTGAGTCACAAATTGCAAAGCATGATTGTCACTCTATAAGACAAACTCCTTAGGAATTAAATAGTGTCTCCATTTCTTCAATGCCTGACTAATAGCATAGAACTCCTTGTCATACGTGGAGTATTTTATTTTGGCTTCATTCAGCTTCTTGTTGAAGTATGCTATCGGCCTGTCTTCTTGGCTCAAGACTTCCCCTATTGCAAATCCACTTGCATCACATTTTACTTGAAATGTCTTTTTGAAATCCGACAACACCAGAATTGGTTGTTCCGTGATTTTCCTTTTCAACAAATTAAAACTTTTCTCAGCTTCTTATGTCCAGTGAAAAGACTTGTGTCTCTTCTTCACTATGTCCATCATCGGTGCACTAATTCCACTAAAATTCCTAATGAACTTCTGTTGATGGGAAAAAATGAACGCTCGTTAACTGGAGGAGTGGATCCGGTCCGGGGTTGTCTAAATAACCCAAGTCGTTTGGGATGATCCACCCTGACGGGTTTAGCGGCTCCGTTGGCCGATCTAAGTCCTAGAAAAATGAAAGAAAATCTAAACTAAGAAAAACTAATCTAAGTGGGAAAAGCATCTACAGCAAAACTATATACAAATCTAAAACAAATACATACAATTTACTAACTGATATCATAAAAAAATAATTCTACTTAATTAAATGCTCATCTATCAACACAATTAAATCTTAATCACAAATACACAATATCTACAGATTACAGATTTTAAATGAAAACCTGCAAAAATAATTTGTAAACTGTCCTATGACAACAAAACTATTGTTTTTTGATTTTTATAATTTTATGAGAAAGAAATAAAACTAAAACTATCTAAGCTGAGCAATTACAATAATAATCCTAACTATAAATCTGAACTATATAAATCTATCTAAACTGCTTAAATAACACTAATAAACTAACCTGTAATAACGCTTTCCAATTTGTTCTGTGCAAAGTATCTGATTCAGTTGTTCGATGGGAGGAAACCTGCACCATATTCACAAGCTTCTTGTAAACAGGAAGCAACAATGCTCTTTTGAATATCAATGATAGAACAAACAAGACATAAAACGACAACAATCTTATAGTTTACAAACCATCACAATTAGATAAACCCGTATGCGAAGATTTGTACAAAATGATTCATTTAACGAAGGAGATAAACCTTTATTCATTAAATCGAAACAGAGTAATTGTTGTATTAAAATTGAGATACATAAGACATGGACATAATTTAAATCACAACAAATTAACCTGTAATAAGTCTTGATATCTAAAGTAGTCAATGACTTAATCACAAATTAAAATGCACAAAACCTGAACGAAAGTATGATAAATTGAAAGCTAAAGCTGTTACAAAAGATCCACTTCCATTCAAGTTTGTATCATCATAAATCCATAGTCTTGTTCTCCCAACATTCGATGGGTTCATTACAAAAAATAACAAGTATTTAAAGACCACAGGGTAAAACATCCCTGTGGGAATTATCAAAAACAGTTTACAAAAAATCTGGGAATAATCTCCCAAGTCTCTATTTCTGACTTAAGCTAACAGCCTAAAACAAAACTGCATCATGAAAAGCACATTCCAAACTGCCACAGCATGTCCAATTTTCCATTGAAATTCGTATGCACCTGTAGGTGGACAAGAATAGACAAGTTTAGATAATGTTTTATTGGTAAAATTAACAAAAATCTAAATTTGAAGACTAGCTACAGAATCTCACGATTCTGTAGCTGGTCTTATTTTCAAACAGAACCATTTTAAATCGATCCAAAACTAACAGAAATATATTCAAACTATTAAACAAATATTTAATTACTAATTGAAAACAAAACATATCGTTCATGCCAGAAGTAACCAAATCTTTATGCCAATTTGAAACAGACAGAAATCGTATTTAATTAACTGAACAGTAACAGGGATATATGCAATCTGTCAAACATTTTTTATTACCAATTCAGAGCAGACAGAGTCGTTTTGATAATTTGAAACCAACGAAATCATTTTTGAATCAATCTCAAACGAAACAGACTATAACCGATCAAGAAAATCTTTCATATTCATTCAATACAAATGCAATATTTTATGTCGACTCAGAACTTAAAAAAAATCATTTTTAAATCCAAAACTAACAGAGTTGTTTTTTCGAATCAATAGATTACATTGTATTTATCAAACCAATCTTTGATATTAATGCATCGCATACATAAAAGACTATGCTAATTCAAACATACATAATCGTTTCAAAATCAAACCAAACAGAACTGAATCGAACCAATTCAGAGCTGACACAATCCAAGAACAACAAAATCGTATCAATCCATAACATAGCTATACTTTATTTTAGCAAACAAATCTTCAAAACGAAATAGTTTATACTAATCCATAACGAAATATTTTATACTAATTTAAATAAAAATGAAATCATTCCTGGAAATTCGAAGTAAACAAAACCATTTCTAAATCTATTAAAACAAATAGGACTAATCAAAAGCAAATCCAATCGGTCATACCAACTCATAAAACAAAATCGATGTCGAAATACATACCTGGGCAGTAGGAAAATGATTCGATTAGGATAACTTTGAATTGACAAAGGCCGTAGCTGCCTCGACATTTCTGAAGACAATTGAACCCATAGTTTTTTGTTTCTTCTTCTTGGCTTGTAGCCTGTCGTTCTTCTTTGATAGCACAGTAACTCGTTCCTCTAACGATTTAATCTTAGATTGCAACAGGGGAACATTCGTGTAGTAACATTCAACCAGGAATTGCATTGAGTACACAGTGATTGATCGGGCTTTGGCATTATAGGTGAGGGTTCTTTCAAGTTACCAAGGGTGTCACTGTGAAGCTTAATTCCTGGGAATTTAGGGTCGTTCTTGAGGCACAGAGGTAAGTTGGAAACATAGTCATAGGGTTCCATAGAGAAGAGGCCATGAGAGTAAGGGTATTCCTTGGCTAGGAAACGTTCAATATCAAAGTTTGAATCCTTGCTCAAGATGATAGGTTTTTGGTCAGTGCTCTGCTTGGGCTTGTTCTGAGCACATCTCGATATCCATCGTGCATTTTTCTTTCCCTTACTGTTGACAACAGTATCACCTTTGCCTTTCTTCCTCACAGGACTCTTGACAGCCTTAATATTGTCTTTAGCACATGGGTCGGCCATGGTATCGGGTAGTTCCATGTCGGGGAAATTCGAGGGTTTGACAGGGGGTAAAAGGGTAGGAGGGGGCACGGCTGGATCAGCCAGTGTTTCAGTGACCACAGATTTATCCATTCAGAACACACTCGGGGGTGGAAAATCCATTCCTTGATAGGAAGGCTTGCCAATAGTCACCACTAAGGCTCAAATGATGAACGATCATGACTTTGATCAAGCAGTGATGGAAAAGGATGCTATCAACCTTCTCACGCTTAAATTGTTTGGACATTTTGTAAAGACTGCGTAGGAGATAGTGGGGCATGTTCAGAGGGTAGTCTATAAAATTCATCAATAACTGAAGATGATACAGAAATACCAAACCATAACGACCTTCGCAAGTCACAAACTACTTAACAATTGCCAATAGATCATGCCACCTGGGTTTGAGGGCAGTGACAGGCATATCTCTATCACAACTAACAATCTTCCTTGATGTAAATAGGATTGGCCACGACACCTCGTCTACTTTGGAGTTCTTAAACTACCTTTGCTCTGTAGCTGATAAGCCTGTAGCCGAGTTGAGGAATTCCTCATTTAGCTCGAGTTGTACATCTCCGACCTTAGCCCTGCATCCATCGAAGGTGAGGGAAAACTGTTGGGCTACCGAAAGGTTGAAACCCTCAAATATTTGGATAAACACCAGCCAACCACTATTTTCCAAATCCTCACGAGCATTGTTGAATAGCAGGAGTGTTTGGCTACCATTAGGCTCTATGCGCACCACAGGTGCCATAGGCAAGGGCACATATTGAACCGGGTAAACGGGCAAGGGTTTGGACAGGGTAAACGCAGGATTGAAATCTCAGGGATTTACCCAAAACCAACAGAGGTGACCCAGGATAGAAGGCATACATTAATGCCTAAGTGTGCGAAGGTGGTGGAACGAAATCAACCCATGCAAAACAGTCATATCCAAATGTACAATCGACGACGCATATGGTGATTTAAATCACTATTGGTATATGTTAAAAATAATTCCATTCAAACAATTAATGAAAACTATGGTAAGTCGACCCAAATATTTACACAAGAAATAGTGTTTGCATGGTTTTAAAATCAAAATAATGTTTCGAATAAGGATTTGACCATAAAACTTATGCATTGTATGAAACTATTGAATTAAGGGTCTAATCACCAAGTTAATGCGTTGTTATGAAACCATTGAATTCGATCAAAAGCAATAGAACATCAAACCACCATTGAATCAAAGACTCGATCATAATCATTAGAACATCACCCAAAAAAATGAAGTCATATTAACAACAAAAAAATGTCAAATGTGTAAAGGTTTTGGTGTCTTGCTAACTGTGTGACCATAATTGAATTGGAAATGCAATGAACACGTAGAAAAGAGTGACCATAATAATCCAGTGACGATTTTAATTCCACTGACGTGACTTCGAAATCAAAGTTTTCACGCTTGCAATCATGAAAACGAGAACAAAGGCAGGTGTGCAAATGTGCAAAATAATAGTGTTGTTTTATTCAAAGATTTCGATGAAAATCAAGGGTTCCAAAACACTTGTGTAGGTAGCTTATAACAATAGGATAAAAATGCGAAATGGCTGCCAACAATGGCAACACATTGGTAGAAGCAGTTATCTCTGCCAAAAGAACAAATTCAGATTATGATGATAAGAATAATTCAAACTCAAAAACGACCAAAAAAAAATTGTTTAAACATCATCAGTAATCAAATATTCCAGCAGTGTTTAAAGGATGAAAACTAATGGCAGTCTTAAGACAAGCGAGCCACGATATTAAAGATAAAATCTCCAATACTGTTGACAGGGCCACTGTTGCCAGCAGGCGTCCATAGCCTCAACAGGGTTTCCATTTAACCCACTCTGATATCCGTATCCTGCCAAGAAGTTCCAGATCAGAATAAAGAACATGTTAAGGTTAAGAGGTTTCATATTTGCAAATTTTCATATGCCCGACATTGCTTCGCTGCCAACGGGCCTGTTCAGTACCCCGACGAAGTTATCTTGGTGTCATGCATGGATTTACCCGCTGCCAGCAGACCTGTTCAGCATCCCGACGGGTTTACAAGCACTTCCCACAACTCTTTTAATGATTTATTTTGTTTTTTAAAGATATATAATTGAGCGGGGTGACGCTGAAAATTATGATATTTTAACATATTTTTTACAGACCTCAACATAAATTTTTTTAGAACTGTCCTTCATTAATATCTAGAGATGGTTTGTTTACAAAACCAACCTTCTAAGACAGGGAGACATCTTCTGATTTATTCCCTTAAGGAACAGGGACAACGTAATAAGATAATAGATGATCATGACAGGCTTTACTCACAGATCGAAATCAGTTAACTTCTTTCAAACAACAGTCTTTTCTCAACACAGATGTAAATTTCAGAAGTATATAATTGATGTTTACACAATTTTTCAGCAGTCATTTCTGTGAAAGAATTTTCTGTTTTCTTTGTCTGAACAATTCAAAAATCAGGTATGTGTATTTCCAAAAACAAAAACTGATAAGCGCAAGGGAAAAAAAATCAAAACAAAAACAGTAAAAGAAAAGAAAACAAAGGAAAAATATGTACACAGTATACACAGGGTTGTCATCAAGCGAAATATCTTTTCAAAGCTTGGCCATTCATTGGATAGGTGTCTGGATGCCCCTCTAGACTCTATAATCGGAAAGAGATGGGACCCAATTTCTCAAAAATTAAAAATGGTCCAAGCCATAAGTTTTGAAATTTCGTGTGCTCTCCCTTTCCCTCATGCGGTTTGTCCCATTTCAAGACAAGGTCACCTACTTCGAAGTTCCTATCAGAGGCAGAGTTGGAATCAAACCTAGTTTTGACTACTAGTTGATGTTGATCTAACTTACGTTTAGCTTGGGCTCTTACCTCTTCTAGTTTCATTAAAGTGTTAATTCAGTTTTCCAAAGGGGGACAGTCTTCTTCCTGTGTTTTCTGTGATAGTTGTAGTGAGGGAAGAAGAATATGTGGTGGTAGAATTGCTTCTCTTCCATAAACGAGAAAGAAGGGAGAGTTACCTACAACAGTTTTTGGTGCTACCCTATCAGCCCAAATTGCGTTTAAAAGTGCATTATGCCAGTTTTTGTGATTCTCAAATACCATTCTCTTGATAATTTTAATCAGATTCTTATTTGTTGATTCTTCCAATCCATTTCCCTGGGGGTAATAGCTGGCAGAGTAATTCAATTTAATTCCTTTTTCTAAAGATAACTCACTCATCTCAAGAGATTAAAAATAAGAAGCGTTATCGAATACTAAACAGTCAGGGATACCAAAACGAGTAATAATATTCGAATTTAAAATGGCAATTACCTGACTGGTATTCACAGTCCTTAATGCGACAGCTTCAGAACACCTGGTGAAATAATCTGTGTCTGTTATGATAAACTTATGTTGTTGTGAGGATGGCGGATTGATTGGACCTATAATATCAAGGTCCCACTGCTGAAAAGGGGAGTCTATTGAAACAGGATGCAAAGGAAAGGTTGGTTTCTGTAACTGCCCTGACGCTTTTTGACAAGTAATACACTTATGACACAAGGCATGGGAATCTATAAAAAGTGTGGGCCAGTAATAACCATCTCTCAAAACTTTATGGGTAGTGGTGTCACCATCAAAATTCCCACCATCTTCTCCTGCATGCAACTCTAGTAAGCCTTTTTCTGCTTCGTCTTTCTCAAGACAGCGCATTAGTACTCCCTCAAAATTTTGACGAAACAAAATACCATTAATCAAATGAAAGGAGGTAGATTTTAATCTTAACGCTCTTCTTTTAGTGGGATCTAGGTGATGGGGGGATGACCCATGTTCGAGACATAATTTTATATCGTCATACCACGGACTAACAGAGTTTTGTACACAACAGATTGAATTTTGATTGTGCTATCCTAGGTTTGACATATAGTTTTCTTTTTTTTGTCCTGTTGTTGAATCAACAAATAACTTACATAACCCTTGGCCTCTCACTATCTGATCTGGGGTAATTTCTATGTCGTACTCCTGTAAGGAGGTAACCCAGTTCGCCCTCTTTTCGCCTAATTCTTTTTGCACTAACAAATTCCTGACGGCTGGGTAAGGGATGATAACTTTGGTCGTGGATTTCAAAAGATAAGATCGAAAGTGTTTGACTGCTTTAAAAACAGTGTAGGCTTGCTGATCTACCACTGGGTAATTAAGTTCTGCGCCTTTGAAAGCAGAGCTCATAAAGGCAATGGGCACTTCATTGTTTTCGACATTCTTTTGAGTTAGGACAGCAACATAGGAGCGGTCGGAAGCAAATGTGTAGAGTGTGAAGTCTTGCGAAAAGCTAGGGCTCATGAGAGAAGGAGCATCTATTATGGCCATTTTTATTGAATTAAAAGCTTGATTTTCTAAGGGTCCCCAATGATATTGTGTGTCTTTCTTAATTAAATTCTGTAAAGGTCTGACCATTTCGAAGAAACTGGGGACGAATCTCCTGACAAAGTTTATCTGGCCTAAGAAAGACTGCATAGAATTTTTGGATGAGGGATGGGGAAGTTTTGAGATGACTTGAGTCCTTTCAGGGTCGATAATCATCCCTTTGCTTGACACAATGAATCCTAAGAGTTTACCTTATTCTACTGCGAAGATAGATTTTTTAGGATTTAAGGAAATGTCGTATTTACGACATCGTTGTAGAACAACTCTTAAATGAGCTAGGTGATCGGTTTTGTTTTTGGAAAATACGGTGACATCATCTAAGTAAACTATGACAGATTGATTTATTAAGCCTCGAAAAGTGATGCCCATCGCTCACCGGAAAGTGGCACCAGCGTTAATCACTCCAAAGGGCATTTTTCGATAAGCGTAGGTGCCCCATGGAGTGCGGAAGGTAGTTTTAAGTTGGTCTGGAGGAGACATCAGGACTTGGTTATACCCTGAAAAACCATCCAATAAGGATAGTCTCTCAAAACTAGATACCTATTGAAGGATCTGTTCCATAGGTGGGACATGGTAGTTGTCTTTATCAGACGTCCTATTAAGGTTTTAGAAATCGACGCATAGTCGAATTTCCCCACTTTTCTTCTAGACAGGGACAAGGTTAGAAACCCATTGCGTGTGCCTAACTGAGAAAATTATCTTAGCATGCAGGATCTTATTTAATTCTTTTTTGATGGTTGGTTCGAGCTTAGGGTGCATTTTTCTTAATTTTTGTTGAAAGGGCAAGGTTTGGGGTTTCATGGGAATGACGTGTTGTATGATGTTGGGGTCGAAAGTTTTAAGGTCATCATACGTCCGTGCAAAAACATCTTTAAATTCCTTAAACAATTTAATAAATGCGGCTTTTTCTTGTTCAGAACACCCCACCCCTAAATTAATGCATTATGGATTGTCATTAGTTCCCAAGTTTACTTTTTCATATGATAAAGAGAAACTCTTGATTTTGCAGTTGACCGATTTTTTGAATTTATCTGGAAGATCGTAAAATTTTTCTAATCTAACTACAGACTTAGGGATCGAATTTACCATGTCCGATGAAGATTCAGGAGTTCTCGGATCTAGTATTACCGTGAAATCACACAAATTGTCGTCATGAGTGCATTCATCAATCACCGCGCCTTGAAAAGTTTCTTCCATATGCAGGAAGCTAATAATTTGCTGATCGTCGTCAAAGACTCTCCAATTCGTGATGTTGTCGGGAACAGATGGCCTGAACAACAGTTCGATGGAGAATGCGTTCAGGGACAAGCCTTCTGCAGGAAAGAGTTTAGGAGCTACGTTAGCTAATAGATCAGCTTCAAAATTATTCAATCTAGAGATAGAATTTATATTGAAAGAAGAAAAATTATTCATTAAATTACATACCTCGGATTGGTATCTTTTAAGATGCGGAGACAGACAGTGGATAAAATATCTTACCTGTCTAACCATGATTTTGGAATCGCCAAAGACAACCAAATTTTGAATGTTCATATCTAAATCTTTTCTGAGGCCCTGTAGTAAAGCCTCATATTCTGTTGTGTTATTAGTACATTCAAATTCTAACCTACATGCAATCAAGGTTTTGTTACCTGCTGGATCAATAATAACGCAACTTGCACCAGCTCCTTCTTTGGACTTTGACCTGTCAAAGTAAAGAGACCAAATTTGATTTTTATCGGGTGCATGAGATCATTGTGTAGAAGCTGTTGGTTGCACATATGCTATAATCTCAGACTGTTGTTCTGGGTTGGTGATAGTTGAAGTCTCGGCGATGAAATTGCCGAAAAAGGTATCCATACCTTGTATTTTGGGTGAATCGGCAGAAGGTGTAAATGTCTCATTGGGATAATTCAAATCTGTGACCGTGAACTTAAGGTAGCGTTCACGATTTACCTTGATTTTGTTGGGCTTGCCATTCTCGGGAAGCCACAGGTGAGACCAATCTGTCGCGAAATAGCCGTGTAGCTGCTCTGACCAGTCCCTTCTTAAAAATAGACCATACACTTCTGGAATATCCACAACAATAATATCAATCACTTGATGAACTTTGGGGTTAGACAATAATCTTATAAGGACATTCCTTAATTTGCCTATGACTTTAACACTAGTTCGATCAAGTTGGATGATTTTTAAAGTGGATGGTTCAAATTTAGCATTAATCTTCTGACACACAGACCACAACATCACATTGGATGACGCTCCTGAGTCTACCATACAATTGTGCATGTTTCTATTAAAGATTTCGAAAGTTAACAAAAATGGAGGTACATTTCTGCGAGTAGTAATGGTGGAAGCTTGTGGCTTTTTACTCGCAGTTTCTAAAGCTAATTTATCTACATTTGTTACATTATTTACAGGAAGGCTTCATTTATCATGAGGATCAAGATTCCTCTTAGCGGAAGTCTTCTGAGGAGCTTTGTTCTGAACAACCTTGTTACTGCTTGAATTACCATTTTTTCTATTCTCTGCGATGTTTTGTAACATTTTTTGTAGCAGAAACAGAAACTTTAATAACTCATAAACAGAAAGGTTAGCCCTTAAATTTTTAAGATCTTCAACTAAATCATAATCTAATTTGGGGCTTACATGACTCTGTTTAGTCTCAGCTGGTTTAGATTGCTTCGGGGGCAAAGTCGTAGTGCTTTCGGAAGAAGGTTTGATTGTTGTCTTACTCCTAGTATTGTAGGGATGCACTGTCTCGAAGTTAGCTTGAAAGATGTTATCCGAGAAATGTCCAAAAATGTTCAGAGAAGATTCTTCTTCTTCAACTGTGTCTTGTTCAACAACCTCCTCAGGAATCTCAGGAGGCATCAAGTTATCCTGGGCTTCTAGAATTGTTTGAAGGGAGAATTGCAGACTTTCTAGATTTAGGCCCTCGGTATTTGAATTAGGTCGGTTGGTGGGAAAATGCTTCTTGAACGGGGTTTTGTAGGACCCTTTGCTCGAGGAAGCTTCTTCGGCCATCCTTTTCAAATCTATAACTTGATTTGACAGTTTTTGAATGACTTTAGTTAGGTTTTCTAAATCCGAGCTTTCAGGTTGTGTTTTATTTTGAGAAGGTCTAGGGAGGATTTCGATATTCTTTCTGGAAGATGAAATAGTCTCTGTTTCGTTGCTAGTAGTGTCTTTTAAACTAAGTATGCCTTTTTCAATCTGGCTGGCCTCTTTGAAGGCCTCTAACAACGTATATTTCTTTGATGGTTTTACCCAAATGGCTATACTTTGATGCAAGGATTTAGTATAGTATGCTATGATAAGATTCTTAGCAGGCATTGAATCGGTAGGGATTCGGGAATCGGTAGGGATTCGGTTTTTAAGTGTTAAGAATCTTTGATTAAAGTCTTTAATTTTCTCTTTTGGGTTCATTCTTAAGCTATAAAGCTCCATAACTAGGACTTCTGAATATTTATCATCTCTGAACTTCTCAAGAAAGAAGGATTCGAACTTCTCCCAAGACACGATGGTATGGGGTTGTTGGGAAAAGTACCAGGTAGAGGCATTTCCCTCGAAAGTATAGGGGAACAACCTACAGACTACGTCTTCGTGCTTGACATTACGGAGTCTTATGGCTAACATAAAATTTTTAATGTGATCTTCGGCGATCTGTTTAGAGTCAGGGTCAAACTTGGAAAGCCACTTCTCTGGATGTTTGGGTAAGGGATGCTGAGCCCCAGGTACGACTACTGCATCCTGGTTGAGCCAAGGTCTAGCAGGATTTTTCTAGTTGGCCATTGGTGTAGGCGATGTGGAAGGATGAAAAGGGGAACTTCCTTCGTCAGAAGAGTCTTCTCCCTAAGAAGAAGGAGATGATGGAGGTGGTGAGGGTGGTATTCCAAATCTAAACTAAGAAAAACTAATCTAAGTGGGAAAAACAACTACAACAAAACTATATACAAATCTAAAACAAATACATACAATTTACTAACTGATATCATAAAACAATAATTCTACTTAATTAAATGTTCAACTATCAACACAATTAAATCTTAATCACAAATATACAATATCTACAGATTACAGATTTTAAATGAAAACCTGCAAAAATCATTTGTAAACTGTCCTATGACAACAAAACTATTGTTTTTTGATTTTTATAATTTTATGAGAAAGAAATAAAACTAAAACTATCTAAGATGAGTAATTACAATAATAATCCTAACTATAAATCTGAACTATATATATCTATCTAAACTGCTTAAATAACACTAATAAACTAACCTATAATAACGCTTTCCAATTTGTTCAGTGCAAAGTATCTGATTCAGTTGTTCGATGGGAGGAAACTCGCACCAGATTTTCCACAAGCTTCTTGTAAACAGGAAGCAGCAGTGTTATTTCGAATATCAGTGACAGAACAAACAAGACATAAAATGACAACAATCTTATAGTTTACAAACTCACAATTAGATAAACCCGTATGCGAAGATTTGTACAAAATGATTCATTTAACGAAGGAGATAAACCTTTATTCATTAAATCGAAATAGAGTAATTGCTGTATTAAAACTAAGATACATAAGACATGGACAAAATTTAAATCACAACACATTAACCTATAATAAGTCTTGATATCTAAAGTAGTCAATGACTTAATCACAAATTAAAATGCACAAAACCTGAACGAAAGTATGATAAATTGAAAGCTAAAGCTGTTACAAAAGATCCACTTCCATTCGAGTTTGTATCATCATAAATCCATAGTCTTGTTCTCCCAACAGTCAATGGGTTCATTACAAAAAATAACAAGTATTTAAAGACCACAGGGTAAAACATCCCTATAGGAATTATCAAAAACAGTTTACAAAAAATCTGGGAATAATCTCCCAAGTCTCTATTTCTGACTTAAGCTAACAACCTAAAACAAAACTGCATCATGAAAATCATGTTCTAAACTGCCACAGCATGTCCAATTTGCCATTGAAATTCATATGTACATGTAGGTGGACAAGAATAGACAAGTTTAGATAATGTTTTATTGGTAAAATTAACAAAAGTCTAAATTTTAAGACTAGCTATAGAATCTCACGATTCTATAGCTGGTCTTATTTGCAAACAAAACCATTTTAAATCGATCCAAAACTAACAGAAATATATTCAAACTATTAAACAAATATTTAATTACTAATTGAAAACAAAACAAATCGTTCATGCTAGAAGTAACCAAATCTTTATGCCAATTTGAAACAGACAGAAATTGTTTTTAATTAACCGAATGGTAACAGAGATATATGCAATCTGTCAAACATTTTTTATTACCAATTCGGAGAAGACAGAGTCGTTTTGATAAGTCGAAACCAACGAAATCATTTTTGAATCAATCTCAAATGAAACAGACTATCAAAAGAATAAAAGGCAGTTGCTAGGAAAGTTTGTTCTTCACTACAAGATGATTCCGTAAAGTGTGAAACTTCTGCTCAATGAATGTCTTGGTGAATATGTCAGCAGTCTACTTAGAGGAAGGACATAACTGCAAATCAATGATCATGTCATGTACCAAATCTCTAATGAAATGCCTGTGGACCTCAATGTGTTTGGTTCATTTTCGTTGTATTGGATCTCTACAAAATCTTAGTGTACTCTAATTGTCACACCATATGATAGTCAGACACTGAAGCTAGATACCAAGCTCTATAAGGAAGTGCTAAAGCCAAATTGTTTGAATGACACAGTTGACTACTCCTCTGTACTCGACCTTTGCAGAAGATAAAGAAATGGCTGATTGCTTCTTACTTGACCAAAAAAATGGGCTTGACCCCAAACTGAGAGTGTACCTGGACATGGACTTGCGATCTATGCTATCACCAACCCAATCTGAATCTATGAAGCCTATGAGATCCAATGCACAACCAACTGCATAGTGAATCCCATAACTCATGGTGCCTTGAACATATCTGAGGATGTGCTTTGCAGCCTTCCAGTGTAGATCATGGGGTTCTTGCATGTATCTGGAAACTAATTCTACTGCATATAATATATATGGATGGGTGTGGGTGAGATAAAAAATAATCTTCACCAACTGTCGATACAAAATGTTGTCCACTAATGTTGTATCCCCGCCATCCTCAATTATGGTCCCAGATAAGAAGGGTGTAGGTGCAGACTTACAATCTGTCAAGTGGAATATATCCAAAAGATCCCTAACATACTTAGGCTGAGAAAGTTTGATACTTAAAGCATCCTGACTAATCTCAATACCAAGAAAGAAGTGTAGTAGATCCATGTCCGTCATAGAGAACCTGTCATGCAAAATATATTTGACCAAAGCAATGGTTGAAGCAGAGCTACCAATGATCAAAATATCATCAACATAGAGTACTAATATCATCACAAAGTTAGTATTCCTCAACATGTAAACATTATAATCAGATTTACATCTAACAATATCACATGAAAGCAAGTAAGAATCCATCTTTGCATACCATGCTCTAGGTTCCTGCTTGAGGCCATAGAGAGACTTATTTAGTATGCATATTAAAGATGAGTTCTGAATGAACCCCTGTGTCTGCTCCATGTAGATCTCCTTTGAAAGGTCACCATGAAGAAAATAATTCTTCACATCCATCTGGTGAACTTCCCATCCTTTGGTTATTGCAATGGCTAGAGACAAGTGAATGGAGTCCATCTTTTCTACAGGAGCAAAGGTCTCATCATAATATATACCATGAATCTGTTGAAATCCTTTTGCGACTAATCTAACCTTGTACCTACTCACCTAACCATTTGTTTCTCTCTTGGTCATGTAGACCCATTTTCATTTGACAAGTTTCGTCCCTGGTGGAAGTGGAACCAGATCCCAAGTCTGATTCTCTAGGAGAGAGTCATGCTCCTCATGCATGGTTGCGTCCCATAGTGGATTGCCAACAACCTCACTGTAGGTATGTGGATTAGAATATTGAACCATATAGAAATGCATGGGCATCGCTGGTTCAGAAGATGAAAGTACATGAGAAGGATCCACATGATGAGATCAAGTCCTCCTCAAATCTAATGGATCCCCTGCAAGGTTTCTTGCTACCTAAAGTGTGGACTGTGCCCACTTGGGAATTTGCTGAAGCTCCAACACTGTCTACTCATTTGGTTGTACTACCTGCTCATCTACATGTACAAAATCCTCTGAATCTATGTTTGAATATGTAGCATCTGAGTCTATGGAATCATCATCTCTGATGTCTGTAACTAATGGAAGAACAAGAGTTTATGCATGTTTCACTGGAGGTGCATGTAAATGACTCTCCTCAAACTGAATAGTGCACTTAATGATGAGCCAGTTTGTAGAGGGATCAATAAATTTGTACCCCTTCACATCATCTGGATATCCCACAAATATGCAAGGTCTGCTCTGTGGATCTAAGGATTTCCTCTTTTCAGAAGGAATATGGGCCCATTCTCTAGATCCAAGGATGTAGAAGTGTGTGGCATCTGTTTTTTCACCTGTCCAAGCCTCAAAAGGTGTCCTATCCTCAACATATCTGTGAGGTGATCTGTTATGTATGTAAGTAGCACAGTTAAGTTCCTTAGCCCAAATATTGGAGGGAAGTGATCTTGCATGCAACATGCAACTGGTCATCTCCTTGAGAGACATGTTCTTCCTTTCAACAACTCCATTCTATTGTGGAGTATATGGAACTGTGTGTTGCAACTGGATACCAACTTTATGACAAATATTATGAACATCTTTGTTGATATACTCCCCCCCATTGTCTTTACAGAGGATCTTGATTTTCTTCCCAGTTTGTGTCTCTACTAGAGCTTTGAAGTCTTTGAGATGCTAAAAAACTTCAGACTTTTGTCTGAGAAAATAAACCCAAGTATAGCATGAGTAATCATCAATAAATGTAAGAACATACCTTTCTTTGTTGATGGATAGATGTGGAAATGGACCCATGAGATCACTGTGAACAAGATCCAAGGAAGAGGAGGCTCTCCTTGCCTTCCCCTTTTCAAACTTCTCTTCGGGATTCTTTCCAAGAATGAATCCTTCACAAAACCCTTCAAAAAAGTGAGTGTCTAGCAAGCCTTTGACCATTTCTTGCTTGGAAAGTCGTTGCATGTACCTAAAGTTTCAATGACCAAATGTCTCATGTCATACTCTACTAATATCATTAGCATGTGTAATTAGCAAACATGAATCATAGTCAATAAACTTAGTGAACTTATACAACCGAGATTTGTGATCTACCTCACCAACTGCAATAATGGAACTATCATGCATGCCAAGTAAAGTAACTAAATCTGATGTAAATTCAATGCTTTTACCTATTTGAGTGATCTCATAAACTAAGAGAAGATTTATAGAAAACTTTGGAACATGTAAAACATTCTCAAAACTTCCATTAGGAAGTTCCACTCTTCCCTATCCTACAACTGCTATTGGAGTATCATCCCCCATGAGAATAGGAGGTCCGTAGCATGAACTCAAAGAAGTAAATACTTCCTCTTTAGCTTCCATATGATGTGATGCATTGGAATATATAATCCATGAATCAGATGAGAAATTAATTGCAACCAGATCATGATGATTACCTTTCTTAGGTGCATGGTATTCTTCCTTCTTCTTCTTGGCTCCTTCATGAATGAAGTCTCAAAGTTTATTCTTCTGAAGTACCTATGTCATAAGATCTATCTGCTTCTTCATGCATGCGGATTCTTCATGATTCAGTTTATTGCAATGTGTGCACTTCTTTCCCTTCTTCTTCTTCCCTTTGGAATTTGAAGAATCTTTGGAACTTGAAGAATCCTTGAAGGGTTTAGAATATCCCTCCTTCTTTGACTCTGGATGTAATAGCTCCTTTTGTTTATGCTTTGATTTCTGATTGGATGACCCTTTTACATCATGCATGGTGAGTGCATGTGCTTTGGGATCTTTCATGTGGCCCATCTGTATGAGTTTTTTTTGCTCTTGTCTAAGAGACTCAATGAACTGAGCCATCATAGGCATTTTCCAATTTGCACCCAAAAGACATATGCCATAATGGAAATTGGAGACATATACAACATATTATGGTCCTAGCTTGGCCAAGATTGTTAGAATAGATTGTTTCTCTTATGTAGACTTGCCAATACTACATTCACCCAAGCTCAAAATCAAATATTTAAATTTAGTAAATAAATCATTTATATTATCAAAACTTTTAGGGTCTAAGGTATTCAACTCTACCTCAAGCATATGACCTCGCATCTCATCCTGCTTTCCAAAGAGTCCTTCCAAGGTGGTACATATATCATTTGGAGTGTTTCATGAGACAACATGAAACTATATATCAGTGGAAATTAACTCAAGAAGTAATCCTATGGCCTCATCCTTACGGTTCGCCCATTTGATCTTCTCAAGCGTTGAAGTAGGTTCGGTTTCTGTCGCCATCATCAAATTATACAGAAATTTTCTTTTGAGTTGGAATGTAGCCTTAGGATTCCATTCAAAATAGTTGTACAACATGAGGATTATCACCAGACTTGATTGAAGAATTTGCAATGTCTCCATCCTTGCTATTGATTTTGAAAAGATCCTGGAAACCCAGATCGTGGATTCCGATATATGATTGGTGGTTCTATGACATCTATAGATATGGTAAAAAAACTATATCTCCTAAAATATGATGTGGGTTTTGGATATTTTTGGTGAGCATGATAATCCCTATGTTAGACATCTCTGGTAAAAATTTCATCCCGACCCAAATCACGGATTTCAAGATATGACAATTTTATTGCAGAAAACCAATTTTTGGAGGGTTGTTGAATCGTCGCACCCTAGAGAAGGATAAAGTGCGATGATGCTAAATCGTCGCACCCTAGTGAAGGACATAGTGTGACAATTGTGAAAAACTGAATCGTCACACCCCATATGAATAACACAATGCGACGATGTCATACCTTGGCCATATAGGCCGCGACGATGCCTGAAAATAAAAAAATTCTTAAGTCTGAGTACGATTGTCGCATCCTTCAATAGGGATAGGCTGTGACGATTCCAATTGTTGCACCTTTCAATGGGGATAGGCCACAATGATGGAGCAAACTAGGTTTACTCAAATCCTCTTTCTCTCTTCTCTGGCTTGTCTGGGTTGCTCCAAGCAACTCGGCTCTGATACCATGTCAGTGTTTCATGGAAACCTACATAGGAGACCTAGATAAAGCAGACAAAAACAAAGATTATCAAGAAAAGGAAGATAGATACACAATGAAGAATGAGAATCAATGTATATTATGATCTACGCAATGAGTGAGTGATCTTTACTCATATAGGCAATGACATCATATAATTAGGAATGCATGCATAATAGTGATGGTCTAAGATTAGAAAGTATAAAATAGAACTAGTCAGTTAACTCCCACTGAACTAGTGTTACTGCCATTGAATTAGTGTGCTGAAAATAGAAATTTCTCCAACACTCTTTACATTCATTATATTTATACACAAAAATGAGAGCATGGGGATTTGACGCATTTCATCTCCCTACCTCTTCACTTTCCATGTCTAGCTTTCAAGAGACTGGCCCTCAACATTTGTTTTAGCCTTTATATATTTTCTCTAAATATCATATTTTTCCTAATTTCATGATAGACAGGATAATTGTGTTTCTCAGCTAGGGTCCAATACAGATCTAATTTATGTTTTATTTTATCTAGAGTACTATCGAATGTATATGCCAAAGTGTTCATTAAGCCCCTCTCTTTAATTATAATTTCTATACATTCTTTGATCCCTACTTTGATGATTTGGGGAATTAGTTTTATGATAATTCTTTATTGACCTTGAATTCCCATAGTGTTAATACTATTTCAACTTGATATTTGAATGAATTACTTGCTCTGTAAGGAAGTAGGTGATATTTTTGTATGATTAATATCATGTCCTTGTAAAGTTAATTGTAGTCATACACTAATCCTTGGACATCCTCATTTAACCGCTAACATGCATCCTTCCAACATTCAAGTCCTTTATCATTCCTAAGGATTTCCCTTCCATGCATTCTTGTAACATCAAGGGGAGTATCAACAATATGGTGTTTCCATTGTTTCACAACATCAAGACATTTCTACTACCCTCCTTGTCTTGTTTTCCATTAATATACTCTATTGGAGAGGGATATAACCTGCTTGTATTGTCTTTGTAATTATTTTAGATTCTTGTACATGTACCTCTATACCATGTTGGCCTCATATTGAATCTCCAATGCATGCTCCACGAATTCAACAATCTCCCCTTTGAAAACATTGTAGTATTCAACTTGAATCTTTATGCCTTATATCTCCCTCTTATAGTTTTCTATGTCATGGGAAATTTTAGCATGTTGGATTATGTGTCTTGGGAAGTAGCCACTGCGGTAGAGGCTACAACTAGAAGATCTATCCAATTTACATAGAGCACAATAAATTCATTAAATCCCACCAAATATTGATCAATTGTTATCTTTCTTTTCTGGTATATTTATCAAGGATTTTGTTTTTTATATATTGAAGGAAAACAACTCTAGTCATGCTACTTCATCTATGGGATAATATTTATGCATTAATTGTTGTAAACCAAGGCCCATGGGATATGGAAATTCCCTTCCAATGCTCATTCTAATGGATAATGTCCTCACGCTCTTGGGAGTTGGCAATTGTATACTAAGTGATTCAACCCCTATTTCTCTATCTTTATTCTCAATCCTTTTATTTTCCTCTTCATATTCAATAATTTTCTTCTAAACTCTTTGGCTTCTATCCTTTTTCTCTTTTCCTCAACTTTTTCTTCTCATTTTCTTGTTTGTGCTTCTTCCTTAGCAACTCCTTGTTTTTCTTCAATTTTATCCCTTTTTCTCCCAGTTTCAACTTAATATTCTTTCTTATATGCCTCATCTTTGACTCTCTTTTTCTATACATCTTCTTCTATAACTTCTTATTTTTCTACTTCAGTCTCAACCTTCTTATTCAATTCTATTTTTCCTCTCTAAAGAAGAAACTAAATAAGAAGAGAGGATATCTATAAGATCGTGTTTTACCCGTGCATGCACTTCTTTGTATGAGAGTGCTCTCCTCTTTTATTATCCTTCTAGGAATTATTCATGGAAATAAATAAGAAGAGAGGCTATCTATAAGATTTTTTTACCTGTGAATGCACTTCTTTGTATGAGAGTGCTCTCCTCTTTTCTTCTCCTTCTAGGAATTATTCATGGAAGTATGACCTCTTCCTATGTGAAGTTAGTGGAATGTGCAAAGGGACCCAAAACACCTCCAAATATAAAACTCAATCCTTTGGGAATGAAAAATATACCCTTAATGGAGAAACATGCATAAAAATATGTATCCTACCCTTAATCGAGAAACATGCATTAGAACATGTAGCGGCCAAGTGCCCCAAATTTGAGATGTTGCCACATACTCAATTGTTCCTATATCGTAGTGTACAAAGTGATGAGTCCCTTGTCTCATTTTAGATATATTTCTATATTCTTACAATCTTGTCTAACTATATATCTGATTTGATTTACTGAAGGTACAACCAAATAAGTGCCTGTCAGGTCTTTCTTCATCGAGTGAGGGAAGCTCATGAAAAACAAAGAGAAATTCTACTGCATCTAGTAGATTTGATAGGTGAAGAAGGATCAGAGGTGAAAAGTTCAGAAGAAAATTCCATAGATGGATGGAATTTTTTCTTTCCAAAGGAGGATCATGATCTTACAATGATGAGAGAATAGGAGACATCAAGGTGCAATATAGGTATCAACATCTGTTGAAAAAATGGCTACTTAAGGAACTGTCTCCGTTGGATACTGACTTCAGTTTCAACAATAGAATGTATCACATTGCACCATCCTCCCTGCATGGCGTAGGGATATTTTCCATGGATGGAATAACTGTAAAATATAATTTAGTAATTGAATTGACGGAATATGTTGGACCGTGTTATGGTTACAATGATTGGATGTTGTTGGTCTAGTGCATGCAAATTATGCAGAGATATGCACTCACTGCAAATCATATACAACTAGTAAACGTTGATAAAAATAAGGGAGAGACTATATATATTGATGGAAGGCCTAAATCTTCCGACAATATCATAGAGTTTATAAACAACACATGACTCAGGACAACAAACAAGCAACCAAATTTCATATATGAGGGATGCAAAGAAAACCGGGTAGTCATGTGCACAATAAAAAAGATAGCTCTCAGAGAAAAGTTATTAGTGGATTATCATTTGAATCAAGTTGATACATTGACCAATAGTGTGTGGGTACTTATGCAACACCTATTTAAGAAACCTCTACTTATTGTGCCATATTTTATTTTATCTTTAATAATGTTTTAAATATTTCACGGTTCTAATTTTACTATAATGTGGCAGGCTAATCATGGTAAATCCATAGCCTCAGAATAGGTAAACGAACAACAATTTTTTATTTTCATTTAATGTGCATTTTATTTCTGTGGCAATCAATTATGTTATTTGTTTACATAACTGAAATAACATTTATTTTGTTTAAATATGTAGTCAGCGGGCCATGATGCTTATGATGATTCACTCGACAAAAGGGATTTGTATGCATCCCCCGACCCTATGGTATTAATATAAAAAAGATCAATAAAGCGAACAAGGAACTTTATCACTTGTTACACATTGTAGATCAAACTACTGAAGTCGAAGAAAGGATCAAACAAGTTATGAAACAACTTAACACATATAAGGCAATAACCATAATTTAAAGTGGTTTTATTTTTATGAAAGCTTTATTTTCAAATTTTACATTATCTAAACGAAAAAGGTTTTCTTTCTTATATAGAGATTTTTGGATCATGTTAAGCCCGACATGCATAGTGTCAGTAGTACTGGCATTGTACAGATGCTAGAAGGTACTAACGCAGGCCCTCGTATACCTGACAAAATGAGGCTATTCAATTATCCACCTTCCACGCCATTAGGTGGGAGCCACGACACACACCCCCAAGAAGCCACACAAGGAGGCTCTGGAGGTGGTGACAAAGATGAGGCTGATGATTTTTCCAACTATATGGTTTCTTTTCCTAAAGAAAGACATGTGACCAGCATAGGGACCCTTAAGGGCACATTTATGGTCAACGAGGAAGGGATTCCATTAAAGAAAGTTAAATTCCTAGGTAATTTTAAAAATTTTAATTGTTCCATGTTCTCTATTTAGTCAAACATAAATCATCTAAATTGTTATTTTTAAATTAATAATCATATAATATTTTTGCGTGTACGAAACAACAATTTTTATAGGGCCTTGGATAACAAGGCGTTGTTGGTTTTTGGGCCCACCATACAGGAGAGGTGGAACTTCCATAATTACAACCTCAAAAAAGAATTGATGGATTATCTTGAAGGCCTTTTTGGTGTAGACAAATTTAATAAAACTCTGGTCACCAACGCAGTTGGCCAATATTTAAAATATATGTGGGAAACCTATAGGAAGCACTTGAAAGAAAATTATAGGTACGAGTGTCGTCTGATGACTCCATAGAGGGAGTGGAAGGCCCTCATTGACGACGCAAAAGAGAAGAAATTGACAGATGAAGGAAAAACACCCTCTGGTCCCAGAAGGTAAATTACAAGTTGAATTCAATACCATTAATTATTTTTAGATCTAAATAAAAGTGTGGTATATATTAACATACTTGAAACTTTTGATGATAGGTTGATTGAAACTTCTAAGGAAAGAAAATCAAGGCTTTCCAAAGTGGCTAGCACATGCTAGGTCAAGGCAGCTACTTGAAGTTGCAGTCACGAATTGTAAGTACCCAAATATCTTATTTGTATCACCTTCAAAATTTTGGGTAATTGCAACCAATAACATTAAAAATACACAATCTTATGCAATGTAGGGTGACAACTTCGTACCTGAAACCATAGAGGAAGACCTCCATCTTGGTTACAAGTACAACTATAAAGTTGTAGTCGAACACTAGAAAAGATTGAGGAAGTTCCCAAAATCCACTTTGCAGGATAAGGTAAATAAAATTAAGTCCACATTAACCTTTCATTATTAATAAAATACAGTCATGTTTGATATCATCGATAAATTTAATGTGTTACAACTTTTAAATTAATTAGGGGAGAAACACTATCAACGAGCCCACTAGTATTGGAGAGTAGTGTGTTGATAGTGGTTTGAAACCAGAAGATGGTTCTCTCGTGCAGCCCCATTCCACTGGGGTACAACCCCATAATGGTGCCATCACAGAGGCCCATGATGGTAATATGATTGTATATTAATCATATACTTAATAATTTTGTAGTTATACATTTTGTACTTCTAATTTTTTTTACTTATACATTTAGGATTGTGTCCTTATAAATTTTGTGGTTTCAATGGCAGAGAATGTTGTACTTGAGGGTCATAAAACTGAAGAGGAGCACGCAGGGGAAACCATTCCAATGGTGTCGACCAATGCACTAGGTAAATAATGACATTGCAGGTGTTTTTTTTAATATTACTGAACTAGTTCAATGACATTTAAAAATTGGTCATATAAATTTTACATTTTTTTCTTTTGTAGGTGATGCCCCATCATAGTGGCCTCCATTACCCCGTGAGTACCCCATGACTAGGAATTCTCTATGTGAGAGGATGCAAGCATAATCATATTTTGAAGAGTACCCAGAGAACGAAGACATTGATATTGATGAAATACTTAGGAATTTTAGAGCTAAGAAGAAGAGGTCAGCTAAAACTAAATGATGATGTACAATATTTTAATAACTATTTATAAAATCTATTTTCTATGAAACACTTTTTTGTACTCATGTTGGAAAAAATAAAATATAAATGGTTAGTACTTATGTTCAAAGAAAATTGAAATCAAACAACTTTGTAGTTATTTTAGCTTAGCTTTCCTGCATAGCTTTACAATCACATTCTATCAGTTTTGAATATTTTTAATGCATATTTTCTAGTAGAATATAGATTGGGTTTTGGGGAATTGAGAGTGATGTGAGGGGGGGGCAGGGCCATAAGATATTCCACCTTCAAGTGGTTGTTCCTATTTAGTAGAGAATAATTTATTGGAGTCATTTAATCTTGGAGAAAACCTCCCTCGATACAACAGAACAATAAAAAAGTCAATGTTGACTTCGTTGCTACTAATTCAAATCGAGGGAGGATATTTGATCCAAGATTAGACACACAAATCCAATAAATTATTATCAAAACCAAGAGGATCTCATTCAGGTATGTTCTAAAATTCTCATAAAAATGAATCTTAGAGTAAATAAAGCTACAACTATGACTTGTACTGATTTTGTAGATATTTATGGAGGTTGAATGATTTTGGAAGGTACTTTAATATATTTCTTCGTCGATCGAGGGAATATTAGGAAAAACAGATGGAAATGCGTCTGCATCTAGTAGATTTGATAGGGAAATATGATCTTGTGACTGCACTCCACCATCAACGATCCCACTAGTACTGGAGAATAGTGCGTTGATAGTCGAGTGCAACCACACGATGGTTCTCCCATGGTTTCAATGGCATAGAATGTTGTACTTGAGGTTTATATAGCTAAAGAGGAGCACGAGGGGGAAACCATTCCAATGGTGCCGACCAGTTCATCAGATCAGGTGTTATTTCTCCTTTCATCATAGTTTATATAGCCATCATTTCTGGTTATGTTTAATGTTTATGAATTGTTATGTGATTATTTATTAATGCAGGGTTTTCTACGTGATAATTTATTGAGATATATCATCTGTTTAGTACTTTGCATGCTCTTTATTTATTCTATATATGTTCTATGCCTCTTACAAATGCTTCCACTTCTTAGTATCAAACACATGAAACTCTTATAAAAAAGTTAGGACTTGGAAAAATATGCATAGGTAGGACTCAAACAACAAGGATGACTTCCATTTCTTAGTATCAAACACATTCAACTCTTATTGAAACTTTAAGACTTGGAAAAATAAGCATAGATAGGACTAAAAAACACAAGGATAGGGAAAGGAAGCAAGTTCAAGTGCGAATATAAGAAGCAATAAACCAACCTCGATAAATGAAACCTTGAACATAATTTCACCTTGATCCTTCAAATCTTTGAATTTTTTAAATATGGCCTCCATAACCAAAGGAATAATTCATTTTGTGTTACCACGAAGTCTATATCATGTTTGCTTATAGGCCTATAGGATTGCAGCTATGTAATCTCATGATCGATCCCTGTGACAAGGAAGGACTAGCTATTGACCCAGTCACATGCATTTACCTCCATGTGTTTCACTGAAATATTTTCATGGAAGCTATCCACCGTTGATAACCTACTCTTGTGAGTTGGAATCATCACCATCATTCATTCAAGGTGGATCTAAGGGACCAGATCTTAGGGTGTATTTTATTGTTAAAATGGAACACTCAATGTTCATGGCATTTTTTCATTCCACTCACTATATCTTCTTTTACCCCTCCTCCACAAAGTATAATGTTTGATCTTCTACATTGTTCCATTTCATTTTTAAATTTATGTTTTTCTAAGATTTTATTATTGTTTTTCTTTCTTCGTATTTAGCATTTATCATTTCATATTTTGATTTTCTTTCTCGCTAAGATGATGCATATGCATTTAGTATTTTTCTTGTTAAGTTTTTCCCATTTTTCTGAGTCATTTCAATTGCAATGAAATTATTTTGCAATATCACATTATTGCCAAAGTAGTTTGGAAGTACCTATACAACCTATTGAAGCCTTAGACAAAGTTCTTACTCCAGTAAAATTACAAGCCTATTGGTTTATCTGTAACATGACTGTAGTTCAGATATGACATCATAGGTTGAACTTATGAAATGGAAGTATAACTACCAAAGGGTACTTAATGTTCAACCTAGGAAAGGGTTTGAATTAGGTGTCCTAGTACTTCCTTATTGTCCCTATTCTTCATCCATTAAAAAAATTTATCCCAACTCTATCCATTTCCTACTTTTTTTAAGGATGGATGCAAGTTGTTATACCTATCTCAAACATCATAATCTAATCTATACATGCTTCATAGTTACTAAGTGATCATAATCTCACATACTACATCATATCAAATCTAATACGTTAATATCCAATTGTTGCATCCTGTAACAATCGAAGTTGCATCACACATGTTGACCTATTTTGTGGTCAAAATACTAATGATTGAAAATTATTATGCCAAATCACTTAGCCTCTCAACATCTGGTTATCACCCTACACATTTGACACATCAATAACTTCAATTTCCTTGTCAAGTTTCCCTAGATAGGCTACTGAGGCTCACCACTAGTGTTTCACTAGAGTTATAAGGATAATATGGCTATATGAAGTCCTTTATTATGATGGAATGCTGATTTTTATTTTAGTAAATTGCATGTCTTATGTTTTTGTTTTATAGGTTCTAATAATTATATGTATCTCTCATTACATGTGTTGTGATACAGATCGTTGTCTTGCAGTTTGGTTTATGATGCATATATTTATGGTTTATGGTGGAAATGGTGTTTTAATTGATTCCTCTTACTTTGGTTATGGTTTGAATTGATACCTACAAAACAAATAAAAGCATGGTTAGTAATAAATTGGTGTATATGTGTGCAAGGTGACCTAGACCCAACCCAGGTCCGTACATTACAAAATTTGCAAGGAATATATTATAACATGTACATTACACCAAAGTGCAAATAATATCATATTGTGTTATAAAATTTTGGGAAGTGGTGCATACCATTACAAATTTATAGTGGTCACAACCTATGGTATTAATCCTTGTCACTATGCAAATGTCTGAACAAAAATTAGGCATTGCGATATCAATCTGGGTGGCACAGTTTTCATCATATCTGAAGATTTCCTCAATATTGATAGACCCAAACACATGCAGGATCTAATGCCACTTGTCTAAGGTTGGCCTAGAATTTAGCTCAAGTGTTAATACTCCATGCATGCACTATGGTCTCAGCCTATCTCTATCATGGAACTTGATCTTATGGTCGTGGTGCATTTGTTGAGATTATGTACCTTGGGAGGTGTTTCCCATGTGTTTGTACTCTCCTAAACACATGTGGGAAATATTATGTACTTTGTGCCTTGTACTTTATGTCTAATTTCACTTTGACTTAGGATTTTTAAGTCAAAAGTGAAATTTTGTCATTTATGCCTAAAATGACTATTAATTCACTTTGTGGATGAATTAGAGACATAAAGTGAACTTAGGGAACTTAACCCAAAGTGGGTTTTTGAGTGAGATTATTTTGGAGAGATCTCAACCTTTGATTAGATGGGAGATGGGATGATCTTAGCCATCCATATATTACATTTCCTTATGGAGGTTCAAGAGGGGTGAAAAGGGTGAAGGAGAGCTCATTCACTCATTTTCTCACTTGGAGAGTTTGAGAGAGATCTTGGAGATGAGGTTTGAAGCACTAGGTGAGGCTAGCTTGGGCGCATGATTTCATGGAGAGAGGAATATAGCTTGGATCTTTGTTTATTTACGAAGGAGATTCCCGTGTTGAGGAGGGAACACTTGTTGAGGAGGGCGCATCAACAGTGGGGAAGTATTCCACCTATCATATTGTAGTGGGATTAGTTTCAAAGGGAGGCCACACACTAGTACTAGACTATTGTGGAGGGGTTTTCCATTCATAGCTCACAGTTTGCATCTACAACAAATTCAGTGGATTTGGGAGCATTTATGAGGGGCGCACCTGCTAAATTTGGACTTGTGTTTCATCTTGGAAAAAGATGCTATTGCATTAGGTTCATCTATATTTTGTACTTTCTGAATTCCACCATCTATTCTCCTCATATATAGACATATATTCCAAACTGGTTTTCCCCCGAGGGGGTTTATCTAGGGTCATGTTGACCAAAAATACATGTGTACAAATTTATGTGTGTTAGTCTTTTAGATCTATTTATTTTCATCTGTAAAGATTTATAGGTGTGTTTTACTTATTTTGGTATGCATGTGCTAACTCTTGGTTACTAAAACTACACGCTAGAGCACCTAAAATTGCAAATACAACCGTAACAAATCAACAAGAAGTCACTGAATATTTTGTTGTCCTAAAACAACAACAAACCATTTTTAGACAGTTGAAACTTAGAGCCAATCTGAGGTCAAAGACATACACATTTGGCATCTTGATAGGATATAGAAAATATTCATGGTATTAGAGCTGAGGTGGATGATTTTTGAGTAGTTTGGACAACACATGTGTTGGATGTCATATACATCTTCTTGGCAGATTTTTTTGGACAACCATTGATATTTTTCAGTGGTTGTTAGTGGGAATGTTTTTGTAGAGGATAGTGGTAGTGGTGGAAATTTTTTTGTCAATCTCTTTTGACACCTACGGGATAGGAGTGATGCTGATTTGACTCGACCTCTTTTCACACCTATATTGCTAGGAGTGAGGTTGGAGTTCACTTGCCTCTTTTCACACCTGTGTTTACAGGAGTGAGGAAACATTCCTTTGAGGACAGGCTAATTAGGGCTAGAAATTGGTCGCCTTGGAAAGTGAGGATGGTCTTTGTCTTAGAGGACCTCGAACTATGGGACATAGTTGAGGAAGTTGTTCCAGTCATTTCTGTCACTGCTCCCATCTTGTTGGAAAAGTTTAGGAAGAGGAACAACAAGGCAAAGAGGACCATTTGTGATGTAGTTCAAGATCATATCATTCCCCATATGAATGGGAATACTTATGCATGTGAGATGTGGTCATCTATGCAAGTTGTATGAGAGCTCCAATGAGAACCGAAAGATAGTTCTTCATGACCAACTCAGGGGCATTTGCATGCTCAAGGATGAGTCGGTGACTTCATTCCTTGGTCTCTACATGTGTATCATAGATTATATTGGAGCTGTTGGAGAGGTTGTGGATCCTAACTCTTTGGTGAGGCAAGCTATGAATATCTTCACCAAACCGTGGGGTCCATTTGTTCGTGGCATTGTTTCCAGGGAGGTCATGCCTACATGGGAGAGGATGTGGGATGACTTCGTCTAGGAGGAGATTAGACTTGTAGGAGAGGCCTCTGGATAGTGAAAAAAATAGAAGCAACAGTTTGGTCATGGTGATGAGGATATTTATCTTTGGAAAAAGGGAAAGAAGAAGGCCAATCATAGGGGTCGACAGGGTCCCAAGTTTGGGGCCCCACCACAGGGGAGTGGAGGAGAGAGCGACAGTGGTCAGAAGAGAGATATGAGAAAATTAAAGTTCTTTGTTTGTAATAAGTTGGGGCACTATTTTGGACAATGTCCCAACAAGAAGAAGAAAATGGGTGGTACCACATCTACAACAGAGGAGGCAAATTTTTAGACCAAGTTTCAGAGAGAGTGTTATTTCCTTATATGATGCACTTTAGTTGAGATGACACCCAATATCTAGTATATTGACAGTGGGGATTCAAGCTATATGACTGGAGTCAGAGAGAAATTGACTGATCTCAGAGACACTGAGGTCAGGATAGATATTTCTCTTGGAGATGACACATTGGTCAGAGTTGCTGGGATTGGCACAGTGACCTTTCAGAGAGATAGCTTGCCACTTATATCGTTTAGGGACGTTCTTTATGTCCCTGGGATGAAAAATAATTTTATTTCAGTTTCTACCCTCCAGGATAGAGGTCTTGAGGTGACTTTCAGAGGCACTGAGGTACTCATTCATCCTCAGCGGACTTCTCTTGCCTCAGGACAAGTGAATGGAGTGAGGAATGGGAAATTGTTCAGATTTATTTTTCGGCCTCTTCATGCATTGGCAGCAAGCAGCGACAAAAACATATAGATATGCGAGTTATGGATCATAGGATGGGCCACCTACATCATTGATCTCTCAGAGGACTGAGAGAGGTTGTGGACGGATTACCACAGATCATTCTAGAGCATCAGGATGTTTGCAGATGATGTGCGCTTGGTAAGTTTATCAAGGCCTCGTTCCCCATCAGTGACACCGGGTCAGCTGAGATACTAGATTTAGTACATAGGGATGTGTGTGGGACCATGACTCAAAAGTACTTGATTGATTATGAGTACTATCTCACATTCATTGATGACTACTCAAGGAATACTTGGATCTATTTCTTGAAGGCCAAGAGTGAGGTCTTCAAATAGTTCCAAGAGTTCAGAGCTCTTGTGGAGAACCAATTTGGAAAGATGATCAAAGTCTTGCAGTTGAATAATGGGGGTGAGTGCTATAGCGGGAAAACCCCTCTACAGACTACACAAAGGGTCTAAAGTGTAGGCAGAGCTAACCATCTAAAGTCTCCTACTTTTTATCACTATCCCAACATTACCCCACAATCATACATAAAAGACAAGAGAGAGGGATCCGGTAGGCCTACCTTAAAATCTGCATCCGATGTCGATCCCTTTGCACTTGGTTGTTTATTGACTGCAAATATCCTCCCAAGGATGACCTGCATTCACCAAAAGACAAAAAAGAAACTACAAGCAAGCATTCTACATATGGATTATTGGGTTAAACATCATAAACAAGAAATATAAACAAATCATATAAGTTTAAGACGTCATTTGGCAGGACGGAAAAAGTACTTCTTTATATTAATCTCACTAAAGTCTCTTACAAAATGAGACCGACACTTCTCCTTGAACTTGGTCCTGGTCTCCTCTTCACCACACACCAACTGCTTCCATGTCTTCTTCTCCTCTTTAGTTCTCTCTCAGGGAAATAGTAAGGGCTTTGCAATTGGGGCAAAGGGGGATTGATAAAATGGGTAGAGTTTATTTTCTCTCATGGTTCCCCTTGCAATGGGACCCCAACCCCTTCTTTTATAGGAAAAAAGGGACAGTAATGGTTGGGGTGATTGGATATGGGTAGTCAAATGGTTAAGTAACGGCCCAGAAACCAGTATCCTATGAAATTTCTACATTTCACGATATTTTGTGAGTGTACACGGGTTGTAGTGGCTCAGCAAGTGTGCGTATGCGGGAAGTAATGGTGCAGGGTGCATACACCTTCAAAATGATGATTTTTAGAAGAGTTGTTCAATAATATCTTGGTAAATATAGCAAGTTAGATGGCTTGATGCCAGGTATGCATGTCAGGTGCAATTTAGGGTTATAACAGATGCCCCCTAATGTGTGAGGTCAGAAGAGCATCTGATGGCTTAAATACATTACAAATATTCACCACTGTGCGATGTGAGTGAGCCTAGCGACCGGAGTTCAGGAGGTGCCATCTACAAAAATAAAAATTTGTCTCACCGAGGCGGGCATACCCATGTTTGGGATGAAATAAAATCATGGTTTCTAATCAAATACACTGCAGATCCATGTCATATAACTATATAAAGTGTAGTCGCGAGAAGTACATCGAGGTATTTAGAGCTTGAGCAATGACATCAAAATCTTCAAGACTTGGGTAGGAGTGTAATATGAGTGTATGACTTCACTACCCAGAGATCTTTGATGGCTCGTCAGGAACAGACAAGAGGATCTTGATGATCAAGCATAAAAATTCATTGATTTTGAGCAAGGACTTGATTGGTCTTTCAGGATGGTCAGGCATGAGGACAAGAGACAAACTGTAGAAGGGATGACTCAAGTTTAGTAAGACTTCCCTTGAACAAAAGAACGACAAAAGATGAGACTCAGGGAGCATGGAATTGACACAAGTTCATAAGGCAAGAGGCAACGCGAACTCTCCAAATGTTTATAAAGGTAACCAAATGGAGGAGGACACAACTCTATGTAGTGAGAACATATTCCTAAGGTCATATTGAATCCTAGAGCTTGGCGAACAAATTGAAGGATGTACTTTTTCCAAGGGAGACTCATTGTGTTGTCAAGAAAAGGAAAATACTTTTCCCTTCCTCTTTTTGGGGTATATTTGATTTTTATTTATTTTTCAATAATTGTGGAAATTTTTGAAAAAGAATGAAGAATGCTATGATACAAAGGAGGATCGAATGTCGCAGACATACTAGTTCCAAGTGCAAGGAACACATTGATGCTTAGAGCAAGGGGACATATGCAGGAAAAGGAAACTCGGGAAAAATCCTCCATGGGTCAAGGTGTAAAGATGCAGGCCAAGTGCTACAAGGCTTGCGTATGAGGCATGCTTTAGATGGTTCATTTGAGAGAAATATGGATCTGGCATTAGGCCAAAGATGCAAGAATGCAAATGCGATTAATAATAAAAAATGATAATGTTATTCGATGTGATTTTAACGAGACCAGAGAAGGTAAGCTCGACGGTTTTTCATTTTTAGAGAGTCTGAAAAAATGTAAAAGGAGACTCCATTGGGGTACCTTTTTCGAAGGTAGTCTAGTTAGCTCAAAAAAAGGGGTAAACTAGCACTGAATATATGTCTATTCAAAATTATTTTAACGAGTGTGACAAAGACAATATCACTCGACAATCTTTTCATTTTTAAGGAGTCTGAAAAGAGCTTAACTATGGACTCCATGAGGGGTTTTCTTCTTGTCCAATTTAACGAGTGTGAGGAAACAAGATCACTCGGCTATCTTTTCAATTTTAGGGAGTTTGAAAAGAGCTTAACTATGGAATCCGTGGGGGGTTCCCTTTTCGTAAGTTTAGTCCCTCAGGCCCGAAAAAGGGTTAAATCTATACTTGAGAATACTCTTCTAGAGAACCAAGGCTCCTAGAGTATACCTTTGTTCGTACTTTTGACCATCCAGACTGAAAAAGGGGTAAACTACCGCCAGAAAGATGTGCCTTCAAATTTCAGTTTAGCGAGAGTGAAGGGAAACAATATTGTTTCGAAATATTTTCATGTTTAGAGGGTCTAAAAAGGGATTAAAATAAGACCCATTGTGTTTTGGGAGTCCCAAGGGTGATTTCAAGAGTGATAATGAATCAATGCAAATGAGGCTCATACTCGTAATCAGGAAAAACTAATAAGAACTCTCAAGCCTATAGTCATTAGTGATGGTATGGACACCAAAAAGAAACCAGGATATACCTAGGGCATCCATATATAGGTAGGCTCTACCACTAAATTACGACACTTCTAGAGAAAAAGTGAGGGTTCTGTATTGCAATTCAGTGGGATCTATCTTATGGCAAAGCAAAAAAGACAACGATGTGAAACAAGTGGAGGTGGAATCCTATCTTACATGCACAAAGTTGGAAAACTGAATTTTTACCAAAAGATCTTTAAAACTGACCCAACTCTCAAAAAACTTACCAATACCCAAAGTAACACTTGTCATAACATCCCCTGAGAAACTCAAGAACCATAGTAAACGATTTTCAAGCTAGAAAAAATGGCAAAAGGGTCAAAAAAATGACAAAAAGGGGCCAAAAAGTCTATAAATAGAAAGTCGGAAGCTCATTATCACCATTGTAATTTGAGAATTGACCAAAAGTAAAAAAAAACCCCTTTGACGAAATAGTTGATTTCGGGAGCTTTAGTGGACAAAACGAACTTTCGTTTGGACCAAGGAAGTACATACTAACCTCCCTTGCATTTACATCTTCCATTTTTTCATTTCTTTTGGTTTTTTGGGGGAGCACTGACCTTTAAAGGGATCAGCCATGTTTGTATGTAGGTTGTCCAAGCACAACCTGCGTGTACACATGAACATAAGAGAAGCTACCCACGTGTACACGCGACTGCCCCCAAGACAACCCACGTAAACCCTCAATAAGTGGGAAAAACAAGGGAATGCAAGATTTAACTCTCCATTTCTTTGTGTTTGTAGGATGTATGTGCATTGGAGAGAGAGGGAGCATGAGGAAATTTATTTTTTGGTCTCCGAGGACCCTGCTGCTATCATTGTTTTGTCATAATGAGGGTTTCTAAAGTTCTTCCAATGTCCGTTTATGAGGGCACAACCTAGGTTGCTAAATGCATTGATAGATTTTTGGTATCCTAATGCAAAGACATTCATGCTCTAGGGGTAGTCTTTGACTCCAATGATTGAGGAAATTTATTTTCTAACTGGTCTCTCGAGGAGAGGGGATTCAGTCAACTTGTGCACTTTTCCCCCTAGGCCACACAACATCGAGGAGTTAATTGGACTCCATTACGAGGCTGGTACTGAGAAAGTAGGTTCTTAGGTACCTATTCATAATACCAGCAACGTATCACTCAAAGTGATAGTTTTACTTATTGGGCAAATCACTGGATCCACAAATTTACATCAGGCTTCCCAGGCACACATGCATTGTGCAGTGCAATTCTTAAATGCATGGATTTTTGACTAGAGTACCACCATGGTGGATTGCATGAAGAGACAACTGGTAGAGTGTCGGATACAAGAGCACCATAACTTCGAGTTTGGGACCATTTTGTGCTGCTTTTTATTCGAGAAGGTACCCAGCCTTAGTCCTCAAGAGACTATACGAGGGAACGAGGCCACTCCCCCGACGCTATGCATATAGGCGGTGTTGTTGCCATGACAGGGTGGGGGGAGGACCATCGAGGCCTTTGATGAAATTTTTTTTGACTGGTGGTCACGATAGATTCCGACAATAGAGGACAACCCCTATGCCGAGATTAATTTTTCTAGAGACCCTAACATGCTTGTACCTCCCAGAGCAAAGCAAGGAGAGATGGGTAAGTTTTCTTTTCAAAGTTATTTAACTTTTATGTATTTTCATATATACCATTTTTTTGTATACCATAGTATCTTACACTTACGTATCTGTTATGTACAGATGTGGGACCAGTGCATCCAATAGACTTCTCAAGTACTAGCTAATGTCTTTGACCAGAGGCAGGACCAACTGGAGTCATCGGACCAACAACAGTAGTAGGGGGGCCTCTAGTTGGAGAGGCTGAGAGAGTATTGAGATGGGTAGAGAAGAATCTTACCACTCTCACTCGTATAGTCCCTATGGTGGAGATCGAGGATCTCCCACCATCGATGCAACCTCATGTAGTTGGGGTGCCATGGACCTAGGTCCATATTTTTCGACATTTGGTGAACGTTGTTGTTCACTACAGCAGGGCCAATAGGCCCCACCCTTAGCTAGGCTAGACTAATTATGTGCTGAGAGCACCTTTTGTATATTTTTGAGGGCATAATCCCTATGAATCTAACTCAACATATTTTTGCGGTGCTTGCGCCCACTCATGTACTCTGATATTTTTTGATATATATATGGATCTTTTTCATCTTTTTTATGTCTTATGGATTACATCTATTTTACAAATTTATTTACATGTGCTTGTGTGTGATTTTTCTTACATGTGTGAAATATGCCAATCTAATAAATGATTAGCTATATTATTTGTGATTTTATTCAATCTCCTAGGAACATGGATATACGTAATGTAATCAAAACTTCGTTCTAAGAGATGTACCCTTAGGAACTGTCGGTGTAGTGTAGGATTGTAAACGTAGTAAACCCCATTTAACTGAGACACAAATAGTTGAGCATGTAAGTAGACTCGGGGGTGAGAGATATCATGAGATAGAGCCTCACGAAGAAACTCTAAGACTGCGTTGTATTCAGTAACATTGTTTTTGGCGTCGCCTAAATAGATACCTCCTGAAGATAGAAACTAGCCCTGAGGTGTGAAAATCACCCAAGTTGTGGAAGAAAGCCTCTGAGTGTGCTGGCGAGCGTCGTTCATGAACCCAACGAACACCTCTGATTCACTTGACATATTCCACAGTGAAAAATATGACATAAAAAAGGACATGTCCATAAAAAAAAGACAAAAAATTAAAAAGAGAATGTACAGGAATATACATATGTTACAAGAAGTCACCCAAGGCGACCCACCTACGGGTAATACTTCTTGAGGTAGAGCCCATTTCTAGGCTCCACCAAAGCATTTCCCTCAAAATCCACTAGATGATAAGCACCCTTCTTTATGACCTCCTTCATGATGAAAGGTCTGAACCACATGGGTTTGAACTTGCCTGCCCCCAAGGGATCCTTATCTTGGTCATAGACTAGGACAAGGTTTCCTTCAGAGAAAATTCGAGGATGAACAGACCGATCATACTAACACTTGAATTTATGTTTGTGAGCCTCGTTAGCCAAGGTTGCATCCCGACACTGCTCATCAAGCTACTCAAGATATAATAAACGCTCTTCAAGTGGTGAAGTGTCTGGCAATAACTGTACTGCCAACTTTAGAGAGGGGATCTAGAACTCTATAGGAAAGATTGCTTCTAGCCCGTAAACGAGTTGAAAAGGTGAGAAATTAGTTGCATTCTTAACAGACGTTCGGTAGGCCCATAATGTTGAGTACAACATTAAATGCCAATTTGACTTGGTCAAATTGATCGTTCACTGTAAGATAGTCTTAAGGGATTTATTAACAACTTCCACCTGACCATTCTCTTGTGGGTAGTAGGGTGATGAATTTTCTTACCTCAACCCAAGATTTAATCTTAACTCAGACATAATTTTGTTCTGAAAGTGACTGCCATGGTTAGTGACAATCTCTCTCGGGATGTTGAACCTTGCTATTATCTGGTTAAACAAAAAGAGAGTTGTGGTCTTGCCATCATCTTTAAATGTTGGCATAGCTTCGACCCATTTCGTGAAGTAGTCTACTACTACGATGATATAATAGTGCCCCCTGCAGAACAAGGGTTGCATGTAGCATAATCAATCACCCACTTGGTAAAGGGACCAACTATGATGACGAGAAACATGGGAGCAGGGTGTGCCCTCATCTTCCGAGAGAAGATCTGACACGGGAGGCACTTATTTACTGATTCAACACAATATTTGATTAATGTCAGCCAAAAGAAACCATCTCGTAGAATCTTTTGGGATGTTGCCAACCCAGACAAATGACCGCCACATTCTCCAGTGTGGAAATCGTTAAGCATGATTTCCACTTCTTCATGGGTGAGACACCGACGAAGGATGAAATCTACACCTCGATGATACAAATTTTCCTCGAGTATGCGATATGTTTTGGCCTGATGGTTTATACGATGACACTCATCATGAGAAGAAGAGGTAGGTCACTTCAAAGTCTAGAGATAGACTAGTATCTGCATACTAGGGGTCCAAAGATGCGATCATAAACATGTCTCCTTTGATAGGTGACTCTTCGGATATAACATCACCAAATTCGATCGAAAGTTCCGAAATGAGTTCCACAAATACCAACGACTTTTTGGATTTCTCCGAAACAAAATCCAAGTCGAATTCCTGGAGGATAAATATCCATATACTAATATTTCCTCCAATTACACGTCGTGTCATCACGTATTGAAATAGATTCACAATGACAATGACGGTGGTCTTGCGAAACAAGATGTAATGACGTAATCGTTGGATAGCATGAACTACTGGCAACATAAGTTTTTCAATGTGGGAATAATTGAGTTTCGGTCTAACCAAACCTCGGCTTACGTAATAAATCATGTATTCTGAGAGAAAATCATCCTCTTGAACCAAGATCATACCGATGGTCGACTCCGCAGTGGCCAAGTACAATAAGAAATATTTATTATAATTGGGTGGCCGAAGCAGAGGGGTTGATGTGAGGGCGAGTTTCAACGCTTCAAAAGAGAGTTGACCATCTTCGTCCCAATGAAAAGGAACATCCTTATTTAGTAAACGCATAAAACCATTTGTGATCTCGGCATAGTTCATGATGAATGCCGTAAAAATTTCACTTTTCCCTGTAGACTCTGAAGATGAGGGATTGTGCATGGGGGAGGCAACTGAACTATCACCTCAACCTTTATAGGATCGACCGTGATCCCTATTGTCAAAACTATAAAACCTAGCAGATGACTCGATGTGATGCAAAAACTGCATTTGTTTGTATTCAAGCAGATTCAGTAGTAGCGACATCGCTCAAAGATAAGTCAAAGGTGTGCGGGATGATCAACTCTCTTGTGATATCATGATGCTAAATCATAGAGATCTTACTCGACTATGTGTTTGAGGTCGTGGAAAAAAAAATACATGGCCCACTGAAACATAGCTCCAACATTTTTCAGACCAAAAGGCATCTTCCGATAAGCGAATGTACCCCACGGACAAATGAAAGCGGTTTTGTGTTGGTCTTCGGGCTTGATATGTATCTGATTGTATCCCGAAAAACCATACATGAAAGAAAAGGCTTCATAACCTGTGCATTCATCAACTATTTGGTCAATAAATGGTGTGGGGAAATTGTCTTTTGTACAGTCCTTGTTCAAATCATGGAAGTCCGTACATACGCGAATCGTACCCTATATTTTGTTGACTAGAATGGGATTTGACACCCATTGAGTCAATTGGACTAGGTAGATGAAACCAGCTTGGAGTAGTTTCTCTATTTCAACCTTAATAGTTGCTTCTTTCCTAGGATTAATTGGACAAAGATTCTACCAGAACGGCTTATAATCAGGATATGTCGTGATTTTTTGTTCAATGATTCTTGGATCTATGCCTGGAATTTCCTCATAAGACTAAGAAAACATTTCGCATAATTATTTAAATAAATCTGTGTAGATTTGAATCTCCTTGGGGGAGGAGTTCACTCTGACGAAGATATTCTCCATGACTCCATGGATTCTAGAGATATCGATAGGTATCATTTGAGCAATTTTTTCCATATTTCCTTCAGCATAAACAATGTGCGTAGCCAAAGGATTACTAGGACAAGCCTTATCTCCAGTCATAGTTAGAGTGAATTCACCTTCTTTAATTCTTCTTAACTCTAGGAGGAGGTAAGATTGGTGATGAAGATCATCCCAGGGTCTATCTGGACTAGTCATTGCCTCAATAATCACCTCGTCTAAGGGAAATACTAAGTCTAAAGAATCAGTAACAATGAGGGAACCTTGAGCCCATGTAGGCTTGAGAATTAGATCCAGCTTCTCTACGAGAGTCGAATCAGGGTCGGCGAAATCTTGCTGAGATATAGAGTACGCAACTTTTTCCGTGGACAAAGGCATGGCCATGCCATGGTTCCCTATCCCTTCCATCATGGATGATAGGGAAGGAAGAGTCCACGGATCGTTAAAGTAAGTCGTTTGAAACAACGAGATTTGAAAGATTTCATCCTTAGGATGGTCGAGGACAACCGACATGTAATGGACATTGCCAGTCGAAGGTGGGTAATCGAAAGTACCCATAAAATGTGGGCACAAACCAAACCCTACGTTGATGATGTCGGGTTGAGGGTTATCAATCATGGGGACCGTGGATACCCCCCATGAAGGGTTAGGACTAGAGAAGGATAACTGATCAATGGTCATGATTTGACCCTTGTGTGGAAACAACAAGAATTGGAAAACTGTCGTGACCACTACTTGCATAGAGTAGGTCCAAATCCTTCCTAACAAGAGATTGTATTTGAGAGATGCATTGACCACTTCAACCTTGACACACACGGTCTTCTCCCTTAACTACATGGGGAAAGAGGGGATGATTCCATGTGGTTGGAATGAATGACCATCAAAAGCAGTAAGAAGAGTAGGTGACAAAGACAAAATAGGTTGGCCAATGGCCTTCCAACACACCAAAGACATCATGCATGTTGAGGCACCCTCATCAACCTCGTGCGAAAAATGTTCCAAGTAAAATTTTTCGTGGTGTAAGCCACTACTATCTGAAAAGCTACGTGGTAAGGAAGATGAGGTTTTAAGTTGGTCATCTAAAGCATGATCATTCCCAGATTACAAGTCTCATCTGATCCTAACGGAGCTAACAGAGCCTTTATCTAGAAAGGGAAACTCTGGAGGACTTCCAAAGTAGACATTGCATAAAGGGTTTGTGATAAATCCTCCCCCACAGAGTAGTTCTGGACAGCCCTTGCATTTGGGTTGTGGGAATATTTCTTGAATGCACCTTTGGGGATGTGTGTCATTTTTTCACCCAATGTCTTTTCAATCTGGAGAGGAAGACATGGGTTTTTGACTTCTTAACCCTTCTTAGAGGTGTTTGGAATTCTATAGTCGCATGTTCTAGTCGTTATGTCAACACTACCTTTCATCATATACACATTTGCGGATGCAGGATTACTTTGTTACACATTATTTTCATCATCCCTATGACCATTAATCATGTAAACCTATCTATTGCCTTTAGAGGGGTCAGTGGCCTGAGTTCCTGAAGAGAGAAGGGAGAAGAACTTTTCCTGAGAAAATAAGTTGCATTTTCCCTTGAAAAAACCCTGTAAAAAAGGAAGTTCGCAGGTTGCAATATAGGCAGGGTGCGAGAATGCCTGATTCTCGCAGGTTGTACCATAGCTAGGGTGTGAGATGTTCGCAGGTTGCTCTATAGGCAGGGTGCGAGAATGCCTACATGTGGGAAAAACAAGCGTTTTCTCAAATCTTCTAGAAGGAGAAACTTCTATGGTGAGGTGGCATCCGAATGGTTTGGATCTTACTCGCTTTCATGATTTAGTGGGATCATCCTAACCTCCTCACCTTATCCTCTTCAAATTATAAAAGGAGAGGAGTTCTCATGGAGAAAGTTAGCTTTGGTTGGCTTGGAATTATTAGCTTGGTTGGAGTGGCTTTGAGATTTGCCTTTGTCAAGACAGATTGTGAATATTATCAGATCTATGCTCTTAGAATTCTTGGAGTGAAAGTGTGTGGGGAACGAAGGACAGTTGGAAGGGACCTTACGACATCAAGGCCATGGTTGTAATCTCTCTTTCACATTTAATATGATACAGTAATAT
>ML778836.1:1221318-1241526 GCA_009831015.1 Picea engelmannii
TATGATTCTTTCCTATAAATCTTGTTGTGTTTTATTGTATGATTCCTTGATCACATACATAGGTTTATATTGAGTTTATGCTATTGCTATCACTTTGGTTGGTTGCGTTCTTTTACAGGATCATCATTGTATGAGCGTTGGAATGGAGCTAGGATGGTGATGGCGAGAGGAAGCGACATTTAAATGGTATGTCACCTATCCCGCTTTAGTTAGTAAATTCAATATATAAAACTTAAGGAAAGTGTCATGTTTTGGTGTGTTTTGTTCTAGATCCAGGTGGATCTAGGGAGATCAGTTAGTGTCTGCACCTACTAATTAGTCCGATAACAAAATTGGCGACTCCACTAGGGAACAGATTGTTTCCTAGTTAGTCTAGTTTCCCTTTCTTTGATTGCTTGTTTTTTGGTCTCTGAGTCTATTAGAGATCCATCCAGACTCTCTGGATCTAAAAGTTCACTCAAATTTAGCCCTTTTTAAAAAAAAAATTTGTTTACAGGCATTCTCGCACTGTACCCTTTAGTGGCCTACGAGAATCATTGATGTTCGCACCCTACTGTTCAGTTAGGTGTGAACTTCTCGCACCCTACCAATGTCTAGCCCGTGAGAATACCTAATTCTCGCACTGCACTCTATTGCTAGGCTGCGAACTTGTTTGTAAACTTTTTTGGATTGGGTCTTGTCATTTTTTGATGACCCAGTTTTGCTTTGATCAGCTGGGTTGAACTTTTGGACCCTATATTGATCTGTTTACAGTCTTCTTGATATTCTTTGAGTTTCTTTTAGCTATATTTTCTTCGTTTGGTTTTGAAGGATTAGTCTCTTGCTTTGAGTGTCTTTCAATTACAAAGCATGTGTTTTATTTAGATTTGTTTGGGGAAAGATCAGATTTCTTCTGAATAGTTCGCTTTAAAAGAAAACTTTTAGTTTGGGTTTCTTTGTTTTAATAAAGTTCATTATTGCTTTTAGTGAATTTTTTGAAACAAAAAGATTTAATTTCTTGCTTTATATTAGATTGGGGGCATCCTTGCACTTGAAGCAGTGAAATTGCATGATTCTTGGCATTTTTTTATCTTAAATCATGCATTGGTGTTCAATACCTTTTTCTTTCGATATTGATGAGTTTAATATATTTTGGGACATCTTGCATATGGGAATGATAAATGTTTTCTCCTTCTTGTAGCATAGATTTCATCAAAATGAAAAGATTGCATCTTCATATCCTTGCATAATTTTTGAATCGGTCAAAAACCATATTGTCCATGACATATTCCTCTTGAGTAACAACAGTCGTAAAATAAAGCGCTTATAAAAAACTGATTAGACATTTTTATATTTTCTGGTAGAAAACACATTAGATTAGTTGTAGGGCTTTGGAATAGGTGTGAAAGATAACTTGCCAAAGTTGCAAACAAACATAGAATCTTGAGTTAGGGAGCGGTTAAATCCACTTATTACATTTTTTCTTGGGAAGCCCTTCTAACACAAGGGTCAATCACGAGGTCGCATTGAGACTAGTAGAGTTACTCACCCTGCTTTGTTGGTCTTGGTGTAGAAATTAGGTGTATTATGGGGGTCACTTGAGAGGTATACCCACAATGATGAGTGGAATCCTTTCAAGTTGATTTTGGGCTAGATACCCTGCCCTTTCATGTGGATCGGACTGTCGACTGTTTCCCCAGGCATCACTATAGTGATTGGTAACTTTAGTGGTCTATCTCTCTAGGTTCTTTACACGAGGTGACTGTGGAGGGGCAAGTCTTCACGGTACTTGGAATCGACGTTCTCCAAACTCACTCGGGCTCCTTGGAGGGTATACCCATGATTATGTGTGGGAGCTTGCACCAGGGTGTAAGTTTATTAAGTAGGTCGTCAATGTAACTTTTCCACCTGCTCTATCTCAGCCCTTTCTTACATTGTTCCCGCGATGTTGGATTTCATCACCAACTAGTGCGTTCATTATGAGAAGGTTTTGTTTGTTTGCTTGCTTCCTAGATTTTTAGCGTGTGCTGTTTGTTTTCCCTAGTAGACTCTAGGTTGGATTTATTTAATGGCGTCAGTTCCAGGAATGACCAATGAAGGAACCCCTGCTCCAGGGGAACCTTTTATTTTTCCTTCCTATGGAAACATTGGTTCTCCTCACATCGCTACTTTGAGCCTTCCAGGCCTCACTATTGGATTGTTGGTGTGGTTTTTTTCCACTCAGGTAATCCTGAATGCAGCAAGTGCTTCGGTCGTAAGAACTTCCCCCCAAGAAAATCAACCTCATGTTGATCCTTCACCATCTTCACCAGTAAGGTCTTCTTCACCTTCTTCGCTTGTAAGGTTGCCTTCCGTTTCATATTCTTCATCGAGCGAAAGTTTTGAAGCCAGTAACTCGGTGAATAAGAAGAAGAAGAAAAGGAAGAATAAGAAGAAGAAAATTAAGCAAGGATCCAAACCTCCAACCACTGTCAAACATGTTGGAAAACAACCAGTTACTGTTACTCGTGCTGGGAGTGTTGATGATGTCAAGATCACCCAAACAACCCGTAAGCCCAAGTACCCTTGCATGCTTTGTAAGGGTAGCCATCTTCTTAAGGATTGCGTTGATCTATCCAAGGTTATAGAAATATGGTCTACACACCCTGACCAACCCATGTCATCAGCCTCTGAACAACATACTGATGACCTCCAGTCAACTAGTCATGATACGGTTGGGAAGAAGAAAAGTAGAGTCAAGTTTTCGTGTATGTTATGCAAAGGGAGTCATCTAACTCATCTTTGCCCTCATATGGACAAAGCCTCAAAATTACTGGAAGACATGACTGTTTCACAGCCTCAACTTCCAACCACTTATCGTAAGATTTCTCTCAACCCACCTGTAGTTGATGGAATGATCACTCTGGTCCCTTCACCAGCCAATCCGGTTGATCATGTTGTCAATCTGGTCACGTCCTTAGTTGAACCAGTTGACAAAGTGGTTGATCTGATACCATCCCCGGTCAATCCCGCTCTCCCTTTAGAGAGTGAAACTAAAGTGGTCGATCCGATCCCATCCTTGGTCGATCCCACTCTCCCATTAGAGAGTGTCACCCAAGTGGTCGACCCATTTACACATATCGACCCCATTCTCCCCTTGGAGAATGAAACCCAAGTGGTCGATCTGATCTCATCATCGGTCGATCCTAATCTCCCGCTAGAGAGTAAACCTGATACTGCCCATGTTTTTCTTGTTGATACAGACTCTTCCATGTCAAGGGGTATTCCTCCTTCTCCCGTGAAACTCCCTCCAAGTAATGAGGCCATTCGTTTTGATTGGGGTGTGCTAACTGGACCTCATCTTCCCTCTCAAATTCCTTTCCAGATTACAGTACAGGTTTGTGGTCGAGACGTTCTTCAGAAACTGATAGATGAAGGTTCATCTGTTAGTATTTTGTCCTCTATTGCTTGGCAAGCTTTGGGTTGTCCTCCACTTGCACCGGTTACGCAGAATCTGTTATCTTTTAACAACAGAACTAGTCAACCTTTAGGGACCCTTCCTCAGTTTCCTGTAACTTTGGGAGGGAAAAATGTCTTCATTGATGTCAGGTAGTCCAAGACCCCTTGGATTTTTCTTTACTCCTTGGGCGAGATTATGTCTATGCCATAAAAGATATTGTGTCTACTCTTTTTCGTGTGGTATCTTTCCCTCACGATGGACGGGTTGTGACTGTTGATCAACTTTCATTCATTGACCCCGCCTAGATTGCCTCCCTAAATGGTTCTTATATGCAGACAGTATCGCCCTCGGCGCAAGTCAATTATGTGGCGTTGTCGCCCATGGCTTCAACTTTTGATGACTTAGATCCAGTAGTTGACATGGTGATCTCTTCGATAGGGTTGTTAGAGCCTGATCTCTTTACTCCTATCGCGACCCTCAACATGATGTCCTTCCAGAGTGTGCTTCTTCCTTCTAGTGAAGACCTCTTGGAAGCCATGACTGAGTTTTGTCCTTTGAAATGGTGTCATTTTAGAGCATTGTCCTCTTGGAATCCATGATCAAGAAGAGAGTTTCGAGGATAGTTTTTGCATCTCGGAGGCAACCTCGTTAAAAAATGAAACAGAGGTCTTTGAGAATGGTTTTTTGATTTCAAGCTCATTGAAAAATGAAACCAATTACGAGGATAGTTTTTTGTCTCTATGGAAACCTCGTTAAAAAATGAAACAGAGGTTACGCGCATAGTTCATGTTTCTGTGTCAAGCTCGTTAAAAAATGAAATAGTTTTCCCCCTCTCTGTTTGAGTCAAGTCCTTCGTCTAGTATTTGAAGCTTCATTTCATTCTCCTTTGCAGTGGGATGAAATGAAGCTTGGGGGGCATTTGCCTTAGCCTCTGGACTTCATGCTGAAGTTGAGCCGCTAGATTCTTAAGCTGGGGGCTAAGTACCAACCATCCCTGTGTTATGTGTTGGGAAATCACAAGCATAGTTTTCTATGGTTCAAGCTTGTGTAAAAATGAAACCACTTACCTAAAGCATAGTTTCCTCTGGTTCAAGCTTGTGTAAAAATAAAACCAGATCTAAGCATAGTTTTTTTTTTGTTTTAAAGCTTGCGTAAAAATGAAAACAATCCCAAGCTTAGTCTTTTTTCTTTCTCATGCTCGTAAATAGATGAGAATAAGTTATCGAGCTTATTCTTTGTTCTTTCTCATGCTCGTAAATACATGAGAATAAGTTACCGAGCTTAGTATTTGTTCTTTCTCGTGCTCGTAAATCAATGAGAATGCAACTAAGTATACTTTTATCACTTTTTCGGACTCGTAAAGGTTATACAAAAAAGGAACCCCTTGGAGTTTCCTTTAAGCTCTTTTCAGACTCTCTAAACATATAAAGATTGCCGAGCGACCTTGTTCTTTTCACGCTCGTTAAAGTATTTGAAGAAAACGTCTGTTGAGTGATAGTTTATCTCTTTTTCAGTCTCGTCAAACTAATTTACAAAAAAGGAACTGGGAGAGTTCTCTTTAAGTGTTTTTCAGACTCTCTAAACATGAAAAACCCTTGAGTTTTCTTTCTTTGGACTCGTTAAACAAACAAAGAAAGGCCCATATGGGACCGAACCACTCCTTCCTAGGGTTCGTTAAACATACTTCGAGGGACTTGTCTGAAGGATGAGCTTACATTTCAAGGATATGTTATCCTCCTCAAGCTTGTGTAAAAATAAAGAGGTACTCGCCAGAAATGGTGGGGGAAAAATTGGGAAAGAAATGTATCTAAACTTGTATTCTGTGGAAGAGTCGCTTTTGAACATGACACCCTTTCACTCGCCTTGTGTCTAGGATGGAAAATCCACTTGTCTCCTGATCATACTCCTTTATAAGATTACAAATCGGTATGTGATCCCTATTTTTGATTCAGTGTTTCCAAGATAATTGTTGTTTCCTCAATATGTTCAAAAAGATGTCCAACCTAAAAAGCCTTCTATTGCGTCGGCCATTTCTGCAGTCTTTAAGCCTTTTATTGCGTCGGCCATCCCTGAGTCAGTCCTGAATCACTTGTTACTCTGATCTACATCAAATCTTTTTACTTGTTTCGTGTCATTGATGTGGGATACATTAAGGCCCTCCTGTGATGAGTCTTTTCCTGTCGACTACAACTCATTATCTAGGAATTAGACTTAGAAACTAATTGGTACCTTGGAACTTGCATGCCTCAATGGCAGGTTTCCTCACTTTCGATAGTGGGTTTTTATTATCGACCCCTAATCGAGAGATTTCGTCGAGTGTTCGACCTCAGCTCATTGATTCACATTAGTTGGATTGTACTAGTGTACCTTGGGAGTCAGTGACATTAATGGTGATTTCCCTCGCACTTGTTAACGGTATACACTAATGATCGGTAATCAAGTGGTTTCTACCGTGTTTGACTTCAACACATGTATTCACATGGTTAGATTCGTACTATAGAGTGGTGGAGATGAAGACCCTGGATCTTTTCTGACAGATTCAGGTTGTGTTGGAGTATATTCAGTGTACTGTTGCATAGATCCACATTGTATGTTTGGTGGCTATGTTCAGCTTTGAGTCATAATGGCATGGATCCACAGTGTATGTTTGGTGGCCATGACCTGTCTTACTTGACATGGATCTTCACATGTCGGCATTTATTCTTTGAGTAATTTGTATTATGAGTATGGGAATACCTACCTCAGTGATGATATATTATTGTACTGTATTTCCTTGTCTGCTGGCAGGTTTTCGACCGACTATTTCTTGTTCCCTACACACACTCGACAAAGTATTTCAGCTATCACTCTATTCTAACTTCATACTTTGGGGGGCTCTCTGTTACACATTATTTTAATCATCCCTATGACCATTAATGATGTAAACCTATCTGTTGCCTTCAGAGGGGTCAGTGGCCTGAGTTCCTGAAGAGAGAAGGGAGAAGAACTTTTCCTGAGAAAAGAAGTTGCATTTTCCCTTGTAAAAACCCTGTAAAAAAGGAAGTTGCAGGTTGCTATATAGGAAAAGTGCGATAATTCCTAATTCTCAAAGGTTTCACCATATCTAGGGTACGAGATGTTCACAGGTTGATCTATAGGCAGGGTGCGAGAATGCCTACACGTGGGAAAAACAAGCGTTTTCTCGAATCTTCTAAAAGGAGAAACTTCTATGGTGAGGTGGCATCCGAATGGTTTGGATCTTACTCGCTTTCATGATTTAGTGGGATCATCCTAACCTCCTCACCTTATCCTCTTCAACTTATAAAAGGAGAGGAGTTCTCATGGAGAAAGTTATCTTTGATTGGCTTGGAATTATTAGCTTGGTTGGAGTGGCTTTGAGATTTACCTTTGTCAAGATAGATTGTGAATATTATTAGATCTATGCTCTCAGAATTATTGGAGTGAAAGTGTGTGGGGAATGAAGGACAGTTGGAAGGGACCTTACGACATCAAGGCCATGGTTGTAATCTCTCTTTCACATTTAATATGATACAATAATATGATTCTTTCCTATAAAGTTTGTTGTGTTTTATTGTATGATTCCTTGATCACATACATAGGTTTATATTGAGTTTATTCTATTGCTATCACTTTGGTTGGTTGCGTTCTTTTACAGGATCATCATTGTATGAGCGTTGGAATGGAGCTAGGATGGCGATGGAAAGAGGAAGTGACATTTAAATGGTATGTCACCTATCCCGCTTTAGTTAGTAAATTCAATATCTAAAACTTTAGGAAAACGTCATGTTCTGGTGTGTTTTGTTCTAGATCCAGGTGGATCTAGGGAGATCAGTTAGTGTCCACACCTAATGATTAGTCTGATAACATACTTGAAGATGGAAGGGGTCCCTGACTGGCCCCTTCCATGCTTGAAGAGGCTTGAGATAAATGTTTCCCATGCGGAAATGGATTCATTAACACGATAGGCGGCTCTTGTGCGAATAACTTCTGGGTCTCCGCAAAATAAGGGAACTGGTGAGTCATATCGTATTCCTTGCGAAGATACACAGATACTTCGAATTCTTCTTTTCAGTGTTTCCCTCACCAACATTATTGGTAGGTTTCTTATCCCCCTTACCCTTGTTTCATTGTTTCTTATTTTCGTCAGGCTACTGGGTGGCCTTCAGGTTTTTCGATTACACACTATGTACATCCGACGTTTGAGTAGGGGGGGGGAAATGAAACAATGGTCTGGCTGGCCATTTTCTACTGTATTGACAATTGTTGTAATTTATTCGACAACTGATTAGCGGGCTTCGTTTGCGCTGAACCTACAATACCATTGGCATCTGGTCTAGATCTTTGTCTAGCCTTGTCAAGTATCGAGCATGGTGCATCTGTAAAAACTTCGTAAAGTAAACTAGACTGAGAGTAAAATAGTTCTAGCTGTTGTGCTCTCATTATCACTTCCTCCTCTGAAAAGACCCCTGAGGTTGTGATGTCTTTAGATAACTGAGGTACCAAAGACTTAAGGAACCACTCAAGCATGAATTTTGGTGGGACTAGCACTTTTATCAAACTCTTTCGGTGTTTCCATTCTCAAATGTGATCTAAGATATGGTCTGCTTTTGTCTGCTCAAAGTTTTCCATCAATTCGAAATTGACATCGTATCTCACAGGTAATTGGAAATGGTTTAAGAAATCCATTTCCAATTCACCGAAAGAAGAGTATCTTGAGTGGTCGAACTCGATGTACCATTTCGCCACACTCCTGATGAGAGTGCGTTGAAAAAAATGCAATTAGACAGAGTTGTCTCTCAAATAATTGGACGAGCACCATAAGTGGAAGGTAGTCACATGATTGTCTGGGTATTCGTTAGGCTTGGCCTCGAACGTTGGGATGTCCGAAGGCAACTTGTTCAGCATAGCGGGCCAACACGGATCGTGACTGATGGGGTCATTTAATAAAATTGTCAAGTCTGGCAAGTGCAGAGTTTCCAGAAATAGTAATTTGGGTTGTTGATTGTAACCAAGGAAAAAGGAGCATGGAGTTTGGTTGGCACCATATTGAAAGGAAAAGTTAGGTTTTTGGCCAGGGTTTTGGTAATAACCATGGTCATGACCAATGTATAGATTCTATGCTTGTTGACATGTCATCAACTGACTACTGTAATAGGACATAAGGGGTCAGGATTGCATCACATTCCAAGGATTTTGGGAAGGGTTTCCCCCTGCCGATCCGACGGGCATAGGTGTTGAGACTTGCTCAGGGTTCCATTGGCTATGGAAGGGGTTTCCCCTTATCAGCATCACTGACAAGGGAACTTATCCCTGCCATGGATTCCAAGGTCCTTGTGAGGAAGGAATTCCTAAGTTTTCCCCCTGTGCAGGAATAATACCTTTTACAAGATGTTGTCCATAACCGAGTTTTCCCTCAGCCGATATGGTAGTTGATGAAAAAGCATTGTTACCAAACCCATCGGAAAAAGAGAATGGTGTCGAGCCTACCGGCATGATACAAGTAGGAAGTCCTTGACTACCCGCTCCAAACGAACTATAGTTTACATTTGTCTCGACGGAGTGCTAGTGGGAACTGCCGAGCAAAGGAGATGAAGGAGGTATATGACCCCCTCCATAAGGGAAATCATTATAGGGAGATGAAGTTCCCCCCATGGATCCTTGTAGAGGAGCGTTGGAGCTCCCTGCCCCAAGATATAAAGTCTGTAGAGTGGATTGGGAAAGGAAAATGCTCATACCAAATCCAGGTATCCCATATGAGAATGGAGGTCCTATCTCACTCTGGGTGAATGGAGAAGTGATCATCGCCATAGACGAAATTAGACCATTTCCTAAGGTAGAGGCAGTCGAGACCATAGTGTTCCAGACCGACGACGGTTGGTTAGGAGGAGGAACACCCCATGTAGTGACAGTATTAGAGGAAATATGAGTATTCCCTGAAGAAGTAGCAACATTTGTTTCCATCACTGCTTGTGACAATACCTGATGCTCATAAGGTTGAACCTGTACAACGATGGGTGCTGATAGATCAATGATTGGAGGGTTATATGGACCAAGAGCTTGCGCTCTGAGGTCAGAAATAATTCTTTCCTCTAGAATCAAATGTTATCCTCTCAGATATTAGTCAGGCATAGTTTCTTGTAACCCGGTCGCCTCAAAATACCCTTACTGGTCTAGTTTTCTAATTAGCGGTGGTGGGGGTGGCTCGAGATCAACCAACAGAAGGCCCAAAAGCCTTCGCAACCGACGGAGATCCCAATCCTCCACTGTGAGATAATATCAATGACACACTAGGGATTTCTATAATCATTTTAAAAACCAACACACACTAGAAAAATTTCCTATGAGGTATGACAAGCAGATCACTAGCTAGTTGGAAGAACAATTACAACAACCAACACTAGAGTAACTTACTGGTGCAAGTGAAAATTGAATACAGAAGCACCCTTTGGGCATACTCTGTAAACATTGGCCCGATATCTTCCCCAGGTACCATTGTATACCCCTGCAGTCACTTGTGTAAGTCACTAAGATAAAGGCAACTAGGTTTCTAGCACGCGAACAGTCACCAAGTGAGTACAGTCGACAGTCAGGTGGACCACAATGATCAGGGTATAAAGCCTGAAACCTATCAAGGGTATAAAAATCAAGTGTTACAAAATATTACTAAGGACCTTGAATGGATTTGAGAGCCATGAACCTCCCTGAAAAATGCAATCAACGGAATCCGAAGATAAGCCCTCTATATGCGTTCCCCACTACGCTTGGTTCGGCTTTGGAGGGGTTATCTCCGCTACCTTTCTGCATGTGAGCTCATGTTTAGCCCCTTTGTTAGAGGGGGGTCCCAAATAAATTCCACGGTTACTGGACTTTCAAGCACTCCCTAACTCATAATCTTATGTTTGTTTTTGTAGCCTTGAAGAGTTTCCTTTCCAATCCTAAATCAAGGCTCTAGCCTAGACTGCATTGATGGACTCTACAAACACAAAGTCTAATAATTTTTAATTAAGCATTAATTTTAGTGGTTGTATTAAGTAAAAAGGAATGGACATGAAACCAGTGATTTTCTTTTAAGAGACGAAAGAGAAGAGCATAAGATGAAATTGGAAACAAAACTACTTCTTCTTCACAAAAGATTTGCCAATTTAAACTCTTTCACCAAACTTTTCGTAACTACTTTTCTCGGATCTTTGAAAAGAAATACTTGAAACAAGATTTCTCTCGACTACAAGCTACTAAATGTCCTAAGAATTCAAGTAAAGAACTCAAGAAAGATTTATTTTTCCTTAGTAAACAAAACAAATCGCCTAAACTACTTTACCAAACAAACTAATAGAAGATTTGTTTTTATTGTTTTTTGCTTCAAAACAAGAAATTTGAAAATGAATTCTTCTCTTTTCTTCCAAAGAAAAAAAGGGGAAAATGACGACAAGACAGGACCAATAAATGGCTTTTGGCCCAATCACAGATCGTAGGGAGTCACTGACAATACCAAGCAGGCATATCAAAGCAGACTCACCAACTTGTCTAAAAACCCTATTCAAAGAAAAAATAAGAAATCTTTTGTCAAAAGAAAGATAAATTGAAGTCAAACCTAGGATACAAACTACTATAACAAAGACCAGTACTAGATAAAGAAAACCCCTGAGGAGTGTGACTCTTGATAGGGAAGAGGATGACTGCCTCTTCTTTTTACAAAAAATTTCTCAACAGGCATGCTACTAACACTTCAACAGCCAGCATATGTATGAGGGTTGTCCGAGAGCAGGGTGTGTATGCATGCGTGCAAGCTCACTACAATCTACGTACACCTTTGTAACTCCTCAAAAAAATGAAAAAAAAATAGTCCAACATAGGCAGGGAGTACTGGTATGGAAGGCCAATATCCCTTAAAGACACAGAAGCTTACAGAAACTTAGAAAGTAGTGAATAAATTGATTGAAAGTACCCAAAAATAAATATCCCCAAAGACCCTAAAGGCATACCCAGTATGGTCACCAATTCTTCTATAGGGGGGAAACCCCTCTACAGACTACACAAAGGGTCTAAAGTGTAGGCAGATCTAACCGTCTAAAGTCTCCTACTTTTTATCACTATCCCAACATTACCCCACAATCATACATAAAATACAAGAGAAAGAGATTCGGTAGGCCTACCTTAAACTCCGCATCTGGTGTCGATCCCTTTGCACTTGGTTGTTTCCTAACTGCAAATCTCCTCCCAAGGCTGACCTGCATTCACCAAAAGACAAACAAGAAACTACAAGCATGTATCCTGCATATGGATTATTGGGTTAAACATCATAAACAAGAAATGTAAAAAAATCATATAAGTTTAAGATGTCATTTGGTGAGACAAAAAAAGTAATTCTTTATATTAATCTCACTAAATTCGCTTACAACATGAGATCGACACTTCTCCTTGAATTTGGTCCTGGGCTCCTCTTCACCATGCACCAACTGCTTCCATGTATTCTTCTCCTCTTTAGTTCTCTCTCAGCTAAATAGTAAGGGCTTTGCAATTGGGGCAAAGGGGGATTGATAAAATGGGCAGAGTTTATTTTCTCTCGTTCTTCCCCTTGCAATACGACCCCAACCCCTTCTTTTATAGGCCAAAAGGGACAATAAAGATTGGGGTGACTGGCTATGGGTAGTCAAACAGTTAAGTAACAGATCGAAAACCAGTATCCTATGCAAATTTCCACATTCTGCAATATTCTATGAGTGTACGCAGGCTGTAGTGGCTCAACAAGCATGTGTACGCGGGCAGTAATGGTGCAAGGTGCGTACACCTTCAAAATGATGGTTTTAAGAAGATTCGTTCAATAATGGCTTGGTAAATACAACAAGTTAGATGGCATGATGCCAGGTATGCATGTCAGGTTCAATTTAGGGTTATAACAACGAGTATTCCTCTAGAAATTTCATATATTTATGTGCTCAACATGGCATTAGAATACAGATGAATGTACCATACAACCCCCAATAGAACGGGGTTGAGAGGAAGAACTGGGATATTACTGGTGCAGCGAGATCCATGATGCATGATCAGAGTTTTCCTTTGTACTTATGGGTAGAGGTGAGTGCTACTTTAGTTTGCCTATAGAACAAGAGCCCCCACAAGATATTGGGTAAGATGGCTCTTGAGGAGGCCTTCACTGGAAGGAGACCCGATGTTGAACACATCAGGATCTTTGGGTGCTTGACCTTTTTTCATGTCCCCTCAGAGAGAAGTACAAATCTAGAACCCATGGCCCAATAGGGGATTCTAGTTGGATATTTAGAGGTGTCCAAAGCCTATTGCATCTACATTCCACCACTTAGGAGAGTGGTGGTGAGAAGAGATGTCAGATTTTAGGAGGATAGGGATTTTCAGAGATCTATTGAGTTGTGAGTCAGAGTTGAGAATGATGCAGAGGCACTGATTGATGTCTCAAAGGGAGAACAACCTCAGGTTTTGGGTACACTAGTATCAGGGGTGACAAAGTCACCATGCACAACTTCAGGGTGACAGTTAGTGCATGTTCAGTCAAAGGGGGCACTGACTTCAGGTTCTCAAAGTGTTGAGATGAGTCTTGAGGTAGTCACTCTTGGGAAGAGAGACCATACTTCATCATTGACCACTTCAGGGAAGAGGAGACCTAGATGGTTTCAATAGACCCTGAAGGAGGCCAGAGAGAATATAGGGTAGCCCAAGATCTAGATTAGAGATAACATACCTCTAGTCAGATTTGGAGCATATTTGGCACTAGTGATGAGTACTAGGGATACTGTACCATAGACTTTTGTGCAGGCAGTGGACCATCAGGTCTAGAGAGAGGACAAGGTAGAGGAGTATGAATCCATTGTGCGCAATGATGTTTGGGAGGTGGTTCTGAGGCTAGTGGAGAAGTCAGTTGTGACTTCCAGGTGGTTTTACAAAACCAAGTATGCTACACATGGTAGCATAGAGAAACAAAAGTCTCTTTTTGTGGCGTGAGGCTTCTCTCATATTGAGGGAGTTAATTATGATGAGACATTCACACTAGTTGTGAGATACACCTCCATCAAGAGTACCATTTCCATAGCAGCAGAGATGGGTTGGAGAATTCACCAAATGGATGTGAAGACCACATTACTAAATGGCTTTATTGATGAGTAGGTGTACATAGAGCATCCACAAGGGTTTGAGGTGAGTGAGAGGGAGACTCACGTGTTTCTTTTGAGAAAGGCACTTTATGGTTTGAAGAAAGCTCCTCGATCTTGGTATTCATGCATAGACACACACTTGATTTAGATGGGATTCGAGAAGAGTGATGCTGATCCTAACCTCTATTACATCATTATAGGTGAGGACATGCTCATTCTCATTTTATATGTTGATGACTTGTTCATCACTGGATCCAAGGATCTCATAGCTGAGTGCAAGATGGTACATGCATCAGAGTTTGAGATGAGTGATATTGGATTTATGCATTACTTTTTGGGTATGGAGGTATGGCAGGAGGAGGGTCACGTATTTATCAAGAAGGGGAAGTATGCAACAGAAATTTTGAGCAGATTTCAGATGGAAGACTACAAAACCATGTATACACCCATGATTACCAACTAGAAGAAGCTTAGTGCTTCATATATCTAGTTGGTAGATGCCACAATTTACAGGAATTTAATTGGTTAATCATGTATCCGGTTAATACTAGACCATATATTTGTTTTTCTGTGAACACTCTCAGCCAACATATGGTAGAGCCGAGGAGTGTTCACATGATTGGGGAAAAAAATATTTTGAGGTACATTGTTGGGACAGTTGATTATGGACTAGAATATATCATAGGAGATGGAGTCAGTTTGGTTGGATACACAGACTCAGATTGGGCAGGATGTGTTACTAACAGAAAAAGCACCTCAGGGTGTTTCTTTGGTTTGGGGTTAGGACTTGTTTCTTGGTTCAGCCCGAAGCAGAAGTCACTTGCTTTAAGTTCAGACAAGGCAGAGTACATGGCGGCCAGTCAGGCCAGTTGCAAGGCCATTTGGCTTCGTAAGATATTGGTTGGATTATTTGGTCAGGAGATGCCACCGACTATCATTCACTATGATAATCAGAGTTGTATCAAACTCTCTCAAAATCCAGTGTTTCATGACTGGTCAAATAATATTGAGATTAGGTATCACTTCATCCATGATTGGGTTCAGAGAGGCCCTATTTAGTTGCAATATATATCAACTGACAACTAGGTTTCAAATATACTCACAAAGGCCCTACCAAGGGGAAAACATATCTACTTCAGAGATAATATGGGCTTGGTGAGGAACACCTTCCTCGGTAAAAGGGAGTGTTGATATTATGTACCTTGGAAGGTGTTCCCCATGTGTTTTTACTCTCCTAAACACATGTGGGAAGTACTATGTACTTTTTCCCTTGTACTTTATGTCTAATTTTACTTTGACTTAGGAGTTTTAAGTCAAAAGTTAAATTTTTTCATTTATGCCTAAAATGACTATTAATTCACTTTGTGGGTGAATTAGAGACATAAAGCGAACTTAGGGAACTTAACCCAAAGTGGTATTTTGAGTGATATTCTTTTGGAGATATCTCAACCTTTTATTAGATGGGAGATGGGATGATCTCATCCATCCATATCTTAGGTTTCCTTATGGAGGTTCAAGAGGGGCGCAAAGGGTGAAGGAGAGCTCATTCACTCATTTTATCACTTGTAGAGTTTGAGAGAGAGCTTGGAGATGAGGTCTGAAGCACTAGGTGAGGCTAGCTTGGGCACATGCTTTCATGGAGAGAGGCATATAGCTTGGAGCCTTGTTTATTTATTGAGAAGCTTCCAGTGTTGAGAAGGGCTCACTTGTTGAGGAGGGTGCATCAACAGTGAGGAAGTGTTACGCCTGTTAGATTGCAATGGGATTAGTTTTAGAGGGAGGCCACACACCAGTACCATACTATTGTGGATTTTTTTCCCATTAAGATCTCACAATTTGCATCTGTAACAGATTTAGTGGATTTGGGAGCATTTATGAGGGGTGTACCTTCCTAGGGCACACCTGCTACATTTGGACTTGTGTTTCATCTTGGAACAAGATTCTATTGTACTAGGTTCATATATATTTTGTACTTGATGAATTCCACCATCTATTCTCCTCATATATAGACATATTCCAAACTTGTTTTCCTCGGGGGGGTTTTATCCAGGGTCATGTTGACAAAAAATACCCGTGTACAAATTTATGTGTGTTAGTATTTTATATCTTCTTATTTTCAGATATAAATATATCTAGGTGTGTTGTATTTATTTTGGTATGAATGTGCTAACTCTTGGTTACTAAAACTACATGCTAGCACACCTAAAATTGCAAATACAACAGTAACAAATCAGGAAGAAGTCACTGAACAATTTGTTGTCCTAAAACAACAACAAACCCTTGTTATATAGTTGAAACTTAGATCCAATCTGAGGTCAAAGACAGACCCAGTCGACTACTTGATAGGACCTGGAAAATCTTCATCATTTGCATTGGATTCATGAGCCAAACCATAGTCTCATTAGACACTTTGGATTTGATCTCCCACGATTGGCCTATGCATGCAAATTATCAAGAGGTTAGGACTGGGTTCTATCCATACCTATGCACAATTGTTTCCTTCTTGTATTGGTAGCATGATTTATGGTCTATTTTGAACACTTGAAGGCTCACTTTGTTGCATTGAGTTTGGCCCCTCTCCATTCATTCTATGAAGAATTATCACTTGTTGGGTTCGGGTTGAGCTCAGGATAATTATCTTGTTTCTATACCCAACAAGTTTGTACTTAGAAGGAAATTGCATAGAATACCATACCGTATCTATATATTCAAACACCACTAGTTACATAGATAGAAGTAATGGTATTCTATCATTATAAGCTAATGAACAAAACAAGACAAGTTAGACATGTTTTTTATTTTTATTTTTAAATACTAAAAGGATGTCGGACTTCCAAAGTTCTCTGCAATGTTTCCCTCATCGGTGATATAACATGAATGTCGAATATTGGCACCAGTCCTGCAACGTCCTCTGGCTTCTCATGTGCAACGTTCCAACATCTCTTGTGTGACGTTAATTGTGGGATTGGATAATGAAAGTAAACATGAAACGTGTCCACTAGAAACATGGCACCAAAGATGTCCTATGGCATCACATGTGAGGCATTCCATATTTGCATGTATGACTCCCTGAATGTCTCTGTTGTGATGTCCTGTGGCATCTCAAGTGTGACATTTCATCGTCTCTTATGCGACGTTAATTATGGGCTTGGATAGTAAAAGTAGACGTGACATGTTTTCCGCTAGAAACATGGCACCAATGATGATATCTAGAATGTTGATATAGTGACGTCATGTGAAACGATGTTTGGGGGGGGGGGTGATGTTTTTCGTTCTCCCAAAAATATAAAGTGACAACTACTACCAACACGTCATTGGAAAATGACCCAAATGTTCTAGTGTGAAAAGAGGAAAGCAATAGATCTCGAGAGTAGCACATCCATATTCTTGGGATATCTTGATGGTGTAAAGGGTTACTGGTTGATTTATCCCTCAACAAAAAATCTCATTATTGAGCGAAGTGTCCATTTTGAGTAAATTCCCTTGCATGCACCATTGGAGCCACATGCAGATACCTATGCACGTTCTCCTACACCAAACATAAAATATGATGAGTCCACTCATTTAGATCATGGTTCATATTTGAGCTTTGAATCTAATTCAGAAGATGATGATCATGTCGTTGATGAGCCATAATACATTCCCAAGTGGGAATAAACCACCCTACAGGAAACAAGTGACCTTGTGGGGGATCCAAAAGATTAAAGGTGGATGAGGTCCCATTTTGAGGATCCTCCTCATGCACTCATAACTATTGAACCAATGATTCCCATGCATTGCTACATGGTTCTAGTTTAGACCCACAGACCTATGCAAAGGTAGCAGGGAATTCCTTCTAGGATTCCACTATTGAGGAGGATTACAACTCTCTCCTTAAAAAACAAACTTGGGATATTGTTCCACTTCCTTAATAAAGGAAGATTGTCAGATGCAGATGGGTCTAGAGGACAAAGAAGGAAGTATATGGAAAGGTGAGAAGGTACAAGGCAAGAATGGTTACCAAATGTTTTCAGTAGATCCACATGATAGACTATAACGAGACCTTTTCTTCAGTAGCAAAGATGCACTCCATTCGACCAGCCCTTGACATTTTTATAAATAGGGGGTGGGAATTTCATTAGATGGATGCGAATAATTCATTTATTCATGGGGATATCTCATGGGATATTTAAATGGAGCATCCTCAGGGGTTCATATAGAGATCATCCTTAGTATGTTGACTGAAAAAGTCACATTATGGCCTCAATAAAGCTCTTAAAGGATGGTATTTGAAGACAGATGTTTATTTGTTTTCTCGACATTTTTTTAGATGTAAATCAGATACAAATATATACATTTTGAGAACCTTAGACTCCTTGTTGATCCTAGTTATATATGTTGATGACCTATTGATCACACAAAGTTCATCCTCATAAATTGTTGCAATCAAAGACATTTTGCATGAAAGGTTTTCTATGACAGACACAGATCCACTGTGTTGGAAATATTTCTTTCATTGATTTCAAATATGGGGGGAGCCTATACATGTCCAAGATCAATATTACAAGCATACAAGATGTCCAAGATAAATATTGCAATATGGATATTGTTGAAAGCATTATTTTTGGATTTATGATGATCAGTTTGGATACTATATATTTGAATGAATTGTTACCCTACATACCTAGCTCAAATGGGAGAAAAAGTTATATGGTTTGAAATATTATTCCAAGACCTTTCCAATGGTATATGACATTCCCTTTAACTCCCTAGGAATCAGAAGATATGAATTTTTTCGTCTGATAACCCAACCACAAAATTTAGGTTGCCTCGGCCAGTCTTTACAGGTCGGCCCTAAAAGAGGGTATATAATTACTATAAATATAGGATACATTTATAGTGAGACGAAGTAAGAGATCAAGTATGAGGTATGTAGAAGTCATATGAGGTGTGTTGAAGGAGTTGGGGTGTATTTTTTGGATGGAAGAGTGCAAGAGATGTTTGAATAATTTTCTTGGGATTTTCTTATTCTTAAGGTGCACTATGAGACTGAAACATGGGATCAAATTTTGCTCAAAAATCAAAGTTCTCAGAATCGCTTCAAAATGGACATGTGTGTAGGCATCATCGTTATGAACCCAACACAACTTGAATGGGCTCAAATGGATGTCGCATGAGAAATATATTGTGTTCTTTTTGTTTTCCCAAACAAGCAAAATTTTGTTGACTCTGTAGTCTGTATAGTCCATACAGTGTTGATGTGGAAGATGACCATATAGTCTGTACGATTGTATAGTGATGTGGCAGAGTGTTGAGTTGGCATGCTGACAGGGAAGTTTTTGGAAGATGTGGGAGAATCATATTTTGACATGTGTCATTGTTATGGGAGAATGTAATGGTGCCACGTGGCCCAGTCGTGGGCTACCACGTGACACCCCTCCAATGGTTGGATGTAGTAAAAAAATTTAATGACTACATAGGAGTCGAACCCATGACATCCAAGTGTGAGGGAGAGATTTGGCAGGGTTAGGCTACCCGCCCTCCCACAGTGGTTCTTACACCATAATGTTTAAATTATTTAATTGAATTGAATCAAAATTTTGGTTGGAGTATTAAAGGATTAGAGCTAGGCCCCAACCCATGGTCCTTTTACATGCACATGACCATAAAACTTTGGCACATTGTTGGAAGCAGGCCAAGGTGAAAAGAAAGGTGATTTTGGGAAAGAAGGCATGCACGAGGAAAGTGACAGCTGGAAGGAAAATCAGCACGTGTGCATGCATGAAACACCTAATGATGGTAGGGTTAGGGTTTTTGTAATGTATTGTAATGGCTAAAGAGCCAAAAGTATATAAATAGATATACCTAGGTCTCAAAGAGAGTGATGAGTCGTATTTTATAGAGATAATTGTTGTAGCGAGTCGATATGTAACATCTTGTTGTATGACCTAATTTTGTAAGCAGTTGAGCTAGAGAGAACAGAGGAGGGTAGATCTTGAGGGTTAGATCAAAGGTTGAGGAGCCTAGTGCAATCTAGTCTACCTCATATAGATCTTACCCAACTGAGAAGAGTTGTAAGTGCATGGCGTTGTAGTGATCGAACAACTATAATAAAATATATGAGAGACAAATCTTTGTTGACATATCCCAAGGGGGGGTGAACCACAGTAATATCTATGTTTTGTGATTGAATACATGTTTGTATTTATTGTCTTTCAGTAGCTATTGCTAAGATAAATGAACGAGTCATTATATTTCCTGCATAAATCGTAATAACATTGTATTGTATTAATAAGTTAAAGTAGTACTCTCATTACACAGTTATCATATCTCTCACTCAATCATAGGCTGCAAACACATGAGTCTTGCAACCACCCATTAATACTATCTCAGGTGAGACAGCACAGTGCACCTTGTTTTCTTTGTTTCCTTCTGGTTTACAAGGAGGGTCGATTGTTCGACAACACAGGTATTCCAACAGAGGACGAAAACCTTCAGTAACCACTCACATAACCAGATCAAAGATCAACACACTGATGTTTTTACGTGGTAAAACCCCTATGGGGAAACATCCACGGCCCCAGCCAACGCGGCCACTTGGAGCAGTTTATTAATGCAAAGAAAAAGATTACAGAGAGATTTTACAAGAGAGTTTCTCACAATCAATCATCGGCAAATGACCCTCCA
>ML778836.1:1246676-1290200 GCA_009831015.1 Picea engelmannii
CCTTGGAGAGCATGCTCCAAAAAAACTCTTTTCACACAAGAAAAAAATTTCTTCTCGATGACAACAAGGGTTAGATCTCGGTTAGCTTACCCGGAAGATGCACCTTTTCCTATCTGTTTCTGATTTTCCGAGATCGCACAAGGCATGGGGAAAAGAGCATACGCAGATCTAAAAGAGTAGCAGCCTGGAAAAAAAAATACAAACCGAAATAAAATCAAAACTTTGCAAAAATTTAAAAATGTGTATTCAGACTTTATACCTCCGGATTCTGACTGTAATGGTCGTATCTTGGGAAAACGGAAACCTTTTCGAGTGAAACGAAAAGTGCTCCTGAATGAAAAGCATGCTCCAAACGCAATGGAACAGTCCTTTCAGCCCAGAAATGTACAGAAATGCTAGAAAATGGAGATGAGGCAACTCGGCTTCATGATCTCGATCTACAACAGGAGCGGGTCTTCAAACAAGCTCTGATACCATGTTCGATAACACAGGTATTCCAACAGAGGACGAACACCTTCAGTAACCACTCACATAAAAAGATCAAATATCAACACAACGATGTTTTCACATGGTAAAACCCCTACGGGGAAACATCCACGGCCCCAACCAACGTGAACACTTAGAGCAGTTTATTAATGCAAAGAAAAAGATTACAGAGAGATTTTACAAGAGAGTTTCTCACAATCGATCATTGGCAAATGACCCTCCATGCTCTTTAAATAGAGATCATGGACCAATCGGGTGCTAAGCCACAGATCAATGCCTGTTAAGATCGAGGAGAGTATGAACCGTCATATCACTCTATGTCGGGAACATATCGTGACCGTCGGATTGCCTAACTACAAATGCATACTAATGCATACTAAAGAAACACACTTTTACCTAACGAAATATTAGACCAAGTAGATCTTAACTAACTCCTAAGTGTCTAAATATCCTAACATCGATAGTTTTATAGGCTTTGTTGGAAACACGAATAGACATGAACCTTGGGTCACTCAATACGAACTCAGATAGGACATAAGCAAGCCAAAAAATGGTTCTGTTGCCATTGGTAGGAACATAAGAGGATTGAGTAGATGAGATATGTTGAAGATATGTTAAAATATACGTAAGAGAAAGAAAAAAATAAATGAACCACTAGAAGGGGATGATGATACCGTGGAATCCCACAAAAGCATAGATCGAAAGCTGGCTAAGGAAAAAATATCTAGAGTTTTCACAAAAAGATAACAGAAACCCTAGAATAACACCTCACAAATATCTTGAGAAATACGTCTTTACTAATTTGCATGAAGTCATTTTCTGTGATTTTCCACACTTATTGCAGGAGTGGATACTAAGGTTGAAGGATAACCATGCAACGAATCGGATCTGACAGCTAGAGTGGACCCTCATACAGATCGAGCAGTTACAGCAAGTGAACAACAAATTCACCCATGCAGTCGATTTTTGGCTCAACAGTATTGTGGCAGGATTTATAACAGAGTTTGCAGTATATACATCGAAGTCGTACAAAGAAGAAGAACAAGAGTTCCTACGAGGACATCGAGGAAGGAACATTAGATCGTTGTATACTTCTATCAAGATATTGTTATACAACAAAGGTGTAATGATAATGGATTCAGACAACTAAACTTCCCTGCGTGCTTGGGGGAAGGGGGGAACCCTTGGACCCAATCATGATGGATGACGACTGGATCAAGTGGATCATGGCGACAAAAGGAAATATGCAAAGTGGAGTACCCTACTGATACAATATGAATACTAAGAAGATAGTCGTAGCCACGAGGGAAGTCTTGGAAAGCGATGAGGAAGAGGTAGAGGATCTTCGGGTTGTGGAGAAGATTGAGGAAATCATGCGTGCAACATATGAGATGAAGACAAGAGGTCCAAGAACAAGAAGAGAAGGAATCAATCCTATCCATATTAATGTCAGTGTGGAACCCACAAACCCATGTGCGACTAATACACCAAAGAGAACACCACCGTTCAGACAACTGAAGTTTAGAATAAGTCAGACAACAGGGAGTACATCGACACAAGGAACAACAACTGGAGGAGCTAGTTCAGGTAGCACTAGTCAAGTATCTACACCGTGTGGAGGTAGTAGTTCAACGTTCAGAATGGCAGGACATGATCCCACCATTAGGTTACCAAAATTCAAAGGAAAAGCAACAGAAGACCCTGAGAAACACTTGTTCATGTGTGCAAAGATATAGGAAGAAAAACAAATCACGGATGAAGATACTGAATTGGCGCAGTTAGCTATTATGATAAGATACCGTGCACTAGACTGGTACATGAGTCTAGATGAAAATAGTGCATCTGAGATGACAAGGTCACTGATAGACATTAATAAGTTACTAATTAATGAGTTCCAAAAGCTAAGCTAAGAGGATCAATACATGAATGAGATGATAGAAATCCAACAGAAACTAGGAGAATCTGTTTGGGAAATTGACCAACGATTTAAGCGTTTAAAAGGGAATTTGAAATATCTTATGACCGATATGCAACATCGGCACATGCTCATCAATTCATTAATACCACACTTAAAATATACATTGCGACAATAGAATTTCCAGACGTAGGCAGAGGCTCTGCAGGCATCCCTGTAACTGAAAGAAAACCAGTACCAACAGATGGATCCAACTATCGAACAACTGAAGGAAGACGTGAAGAACTTAACATTCCAACTAAACTAGAATAAGAGTAAAGACAAATGAGAATCCATCTGGTGTACTACATGTAGGATGGAAGGGAACCACAAGAATGAATTCCCAACATTTGCGTAGTATATTGCGGCAGGAATGCCAAATCTGTTATCAACGGGAGGACTATGGTGTGAAATCTGCAAGAAACTGGGTCATGACCCATATCATTGCCCAATGATGCAGAAATAATAGACAGTCCCAAAAAGTTCATATTACAACTTTTGCAAGTCAGTGGGGCACGATGACAAACATTGTAAAACTATGGATTTGATGCGAGAGAGGAAATAAGATGTATATAGAGTGCAAGAAGAAATTATGGCAGGGAAAGCCCCACCTCCATTTAACCAAGTTCCATCCCCATGAAAAAATATGCAACAACAGTATAATACTATGCAACAACGATATAATACCGCGCAGCCATAGTAAAACATGAGACAACCCCAATACAATACTGCGTAGTATAATCAGGCACCTCAGTATAACGCACTGAGAGGAGATCGAGCAGGATATAGAGGAGGGGGACAAGTGAGAGGAGGTTTTGGAAGGGGTAGAGGACCAGTGGTATGCCACAATTTTCAACAACCGGGACATTATGCAAGAGAATTCCTGCTTCCACCAACAACTTGTATGTATTTTCGTGCATCAGACCATGATACAGAAGAATGTCCGACATTATTAGTAAAGATACAAGAAAAGAGGAACCAAAACAACCAGAATGTTTAGTGGATCTCAATCGAAGGAAGGGATGAAGGATGGAACATCAACATAGTTACCTGTGAAGGAGCTAAAACAAGGAATGACGTAGATTGACAGGAACCAGTACAACACCAGTGGGTAAAAAAGAACGTCGAACCAAGGAATCACTTCGATGCACAGAAGGAGAAGGAGATATTTAAGAAAGCCCGACAAGAATTTCAAAAGGAGGACATTGCATCCACTTCAACTGCGCAATAAGGCAAGGAAGCATCAGAGCACGAGATGCCTCCATTATTGGATCATACCAACAATATGCAATCCATGGGAAAAGTAAGTACAATCAAAGGCTTTTTGTAATCATGTGTAAAAGTATTAAATGATCCATCATCTGTCAAAATATTGCAAAATATACTAGAAAAATGTATCATCGAGATGGAAGGAAAACTAGAACCAAAAGTATTCAATCACCTACATACAAGGAGAAGAACAAGTAGGGTGTTCAGACTGAATTCCAACATCGAAGATTTCAACATGGGAGATATCATACTGGATCTAGGATGTGAAGTTAATGTATTACCAAAGAAAACATGGCAACACATGGGAGAACCCACATTAGTATATTCACCTAACCAACTAAAACTAGCAAACCAACACAGAATCCTACCAATCGGTAGACTGAAAGGAGTGACAGTAGACCTAGATGGAGTGTGCACTAAAGTAGATTTTGAGGTCATTGAAATAGTGAATGACACAACATCATATCTAGCATTGCTTGGTTTGGATTGGGCGTTTGATAACCAAGCCATAATCAATCTGAAGACCAAAAAAATGACATTTGAGTCAGATGAATACAGGGTCATCGTGCCATTAGACTCATTAGAAGGGGAAAGGCTTGTATAACCTACCTGCTTAGACTTAGAGGAAATTACCCAGTTGTACAAAACAAATGCGTGCGATGAGGATTAGGTAAACCAAAATGCAGATGGGATACTCAGTTGGTGGATCATTACTTCATGTACGACAGACTCAGATATCGTCTTAGAGAACTGGAAACAAAGGCTACATGAAGTTTCTACGAGAAGATGTGCACGAATAGACTGTGTAGTAAGATGGGTAGGCACAAAGATAAGGGAACCACCTAGTTTCCATGGAGTAAACGATCTATAAATATTATTGGCACAGTATGAAGATGAATTTTTTTAGAATCAAAGACTCTTAGCACTTGATATAGAACTCAATGCCACACCTACAATATGGTGGGGTGCACACAAAGAGACAATCATAAATTGGTACAAATCTAAGCGGTTACTGCGCATAAGGTTCGATGCATAATAGAAAGACAAAAAGAAACAAAAGTATGATGGACAGGGGGCATAGAACGCTGTGCAAATTGACACCCCCAGAGGAATGGCCCCATTATTTTATACACACTCTAGAGAGAATTCTAGTGAACTAGTATACAGACCAGGAACTGCACAGAGGAACTAAGAAGAGGAACTGCAACCTGGACGATATTACAATAGAATTTTATAATCAATTTCTCATTTGAGCATGAGAACCCCAACATAGATGCAACTCTGAAAAATATAAGAGGGGTGATATTCATGAAGGAATCAGGATTCGAGCTCATAACATAAGAGCAACAACGAAATTGACACACATTCAAATAATTGTTGTCATGTTACCATGTGTAGGAGGAAGCACCAGATGAAGATGATCCGTGCAATATTCAGATCGAGGAAGAAGAAGGAAAAAGAGAAGTGGAAGGCCCACCTATTGAATCAAAATTTATTGTTGCACCGATCAAGGTAAAGAAAGTTAATATTGGGACAGTTGAGAAACCCAAAATGGCCAGCATTGAAGACTACTAGGATGAACAAAAAGTAGAAAGCATGACAGAGTTACTGCATGAGTACAATGACCTTTTTCTCACAACATTTACAAAGATGAAGGGTATAGAAGGACAGCTAGGAGAAATGAAGATACCACTCAGAGCTGAAGAAATACCGATCAGATAATGACCATATAGATTGAACCCAATATATAAGTAGAAAGTCAAAGATGAGATCTATAGGATGCTCGAAGACGAAATCATAGAACCAGTCGAAGAATCAGAATGGATAAGCCCGATGGTAGTTCAGGACAAAAAAAAGGAGGGATAAAGATATGTGTCGACCTGAAGAAGTTGAACGATGCATTCTTGGATGACCCGTTCCCTACACCTTTCACACATGAAGTATTTGAGAATGTAGGAGGACATGAAGCTTACTCATTCACTGATGGATTCTCAGGATACCATCAGATCAAGATAACAAAGGAAGACAGATACAAGACCATTTTTGCGACAGAATGGGGATCCTACCAGTACACAGTCATGTCGTTTGGACTAAAGAATGCACTAGCAATATTTTCCAGAGTAGTCATCACTGTGTTTAAAGAATTCATCCACTAGTTTCTAGAGGTATATTTGGATGATTGGACAGTATGTAGTTTGTTGAAATACCATGTAGAGGTCTTAGAAATGATGTTAGAAAGATGTAGGTAGTGCTAGATATCCTTAAACATAAATAAATGCATATTCGGAACACTGTTTGAGATACTATTGGGCCAAATAGTATGAAAACACATTTTGTTGGTAGACCCTGCGAAGATTGCAATAATTGTTAACTTACCACCACCAAAAAAAATTTGTTAGCTAAGAGAGACATTGGGACACACATGATATTATAGAAATTTCATCAAAGGATATGCATAGATTACCATGTCAATGGAAAAACCGTTAAGAAAAGACAAAAAGTTTCAGTGGAATGACGAGTGTCAACATGGTCTGGATACATTGAAAGAGAAGATGGTCACCGCGTTGATACTAGTATTTCCAGACTGGGCGAAGACATTCCATATCCATGTAGATGCATCAGCCATAGCACTTGGAGCTATCTTGGTGCAACCAGGAGTGGGAGACCTGGATCACCCTATAGCATTTGCGAGCATAAAATTATCAAAATCGAAATATAACTATAACACTACAGAGAGGGAAGGCCTAGCTATGGTCTACGCACTACAAAAGTTCAAACATTACTTATTGGGAAAACACTTTAAGATGTTCACAAATCACTCAACCCTGAAATATCTAGTCAGCAAGCCAGTGTTGGAGGGGAGAATATGTCGATGGTTACTACTATTTCAAGAATTTGACTTTGAAGTAATAGTCAAGCCAGGAAAATTGAATGCAGGACCTGACCACCTATCCAGGGTCATAAATGGAGAAGAACCTACGAATTTAGAAGAAAAATTTCTGGAAGCACAATTATTTTCAATCTAGATCACTGATGAATAATTTACAGATATCCTTCAATACTTGAGCATAGGCATCGCACCGCAAGAATAAAACACCGCGCAGAATAAAAACCTGGTAGTCTAGGCTGCACATTATCAATTGATCATAGGACACTTATAAAAAATGGGCATAGATATCATCTTGCGAAGATATGTGTTAGAACATGAAAGACCAAGATTTTTAATAGAAACCCATGAGGGAATAGCAAGAGGACATTGCATGGGAAAAGATACCATGCAGAAGGTGTTTCACGTAGGAATATGGTGGTCAACCATTCACAGAGACTCGAAGGAGTTCTACTAGAGATGTGACATCTTTCAAAGGATTGGTAAACCCAACAGAAGGGATGAGATGCCACTACGACCATAGGTAACATTGCAGGCATTCGATAAATGGGAAATAGACTTTGTGGGACCAATCAACCCACCATAAAAAACAATAGGAGAAAGGTACATCATCACAACTATGGATTACCTAACAAGATGGGCGGAAGCAACACCAGTGAAGGATTGCAGCACATAAACGGTAGCACACTTTTTATTTGAACAAGTAATCACTAGATTTCGATGCCCAAGAATTTTGATGAGTGACCAAGGCACGCACTTCATTAACATCATTATCAATTCCATGACCAAAGAGTTTGAAGTCCATCATCATAAGATCACACCATATCACCCACAGGCAAATGGCACAGTAGAAGCATTTAACAAAATCATGGCGAATGCACTGACAACTATATGTAATATCAACGGGGATGATTGGGACCTCAAAATACCAGTAGTATTGTGGGCCTACAGGACTATGTGCAAGAACCTAACAAGGAACACACCATTTAAACTAGTATATGGCCAATAAGTAGTGGTTCCATTAGAATTTATGGTACCCAGTCTATGCATAGTCGCAATTACACACATGAAAAAATGAGGTGCAATAGAGGAGAGACTAAACCAGTTGATAACCATGGAGGAAGATCAGATCTTAGCAGGGTTCCACCAACAAGTTCAGAAAGCAAGAAATAAATCTTTGTATGACATACACATCAAGAAGAAAAAATTTAAGGAGGGAGATTTAGTATTGATGTATGATAGCAAATTGTTTCAGCACCCAGGAAATCTCTGAATGCATTGGTTAGGACCATATGAAGTAAAAATTGTCATAGATGGAGGAGTTGTACAGTTGAAAGACTTATCAGGCACATAACTTAGAGGAATTATCAACAAAATCCAACTAAAACTATATAAGAACAGTCAACCACCCACAACTGGAAAAGCCACCGTGCAGTAAAAAAGAAAAATATAATCTTAAACAGTACCAACAGAGGCACAGTGCGCTGAAAGAAGAAGGAGCATGCACACTTAGGAATACAAACTTGTTGAGGACAAGGCCAACAACCAGGTCACGATGGAAACAAGCGGGAAAAGCAAAGATGACAACAATAATATGAAACAATGGAGTTATGCAGAATTGAATGACGGAAAGGACCGACGGGACACCGTATTAATCACGCCAACTGGAAACGAAAAGGGAGAGTAATGACAAGTATGAAGGAACCGAGGGTGCATTGAACCCATAATTAAGGTAGCGTCCTTGAAAAGCTTCATTTGATTCCCTTACAATGCTTGGACGTGGGAACAAAGAGTATATTTGTGAAAAATGAATAGACAAAGAGTGATAGAGGCTAATGAGCACAGAGAATAGTTCACAAAGGGAACAGAGAAAATTTAAGACAAAAAATGTTTGACACTCACAACCATGGAACCACCAAAGCAATCAGAAGCAATCCATACTGTCATACAACCTAGAGTTAGAACCAGGGCATGGGTACAATTGGAAGAAGGTGAACAAAAACCATCAGAGGTCGTTAATGTTGACGAAATCCCATCACCAGATACAACACTGGTGAACCCCACGCCCATGGTGGAAGAAAACCAATAGCCAATACCAGAGGGAATGAATGTAGATATGCTAGCATAGGCACATGAGAAACAGAACTAGGATGCAAAAACCCTGAAGGAGGCACAAACAGAGAACACCGAAGTAGCTTTGAGAGTCAATGGAACGATGACAAAGCAAAAGGTAGCAATCGAGCCAGATGAATTTCGAACAACCGTGTTAGATCACCCACTGGAAGGAACAATAGAGGATGTCATAGGTTGGCCAGAATGGTATTATGAAGTACAAACGATGGTCGCTGGAACCTCGAGACAACCACCACCAAAGAAAGACAAGCAACAGGTCCCTACATCACCTCGCAAGAAACCCATCACAACCCTCATTTTTCCACGCATACTAGATAGGGTACAAGTGAAACCAGACTTGCTAGGTCATATCAAGAAGCTCAAATACTCATACCATGATATAGCATACACAGATACATTCCCATAATTTGCAAAGAAAGTTTACTTAAAAACTATGGGAGTGAAAGCAGTGGGGGAACCGATTGATCAACCACTCCAATGGGCAACAAGATTAGAGAAAAAATGGATTTTGGGTTTGCTAGATCTACCACACTTTGTAAGAGGACAGTACGTAAATGGTTGCATCAAGCAACTAATGGAAGTCACACATGGCAGAGACATATGGCTAGACAAGCTCATCTCAATAGACATAGATCTTATTGTGCACATCACAAGGCTTCCATCCTAGGGCATGGATCCCATGCAATTTCTCGATGATAAGACAAATCACTTGTGGAAGAGATGAAGAAGAGATATGGTACTAACAGGGGGAAAAAAGGAATCATAATCAAGAGGATCAATGATGCCGCAACACAAATGGCCGCCAAAATATTGGCCTGCAAACTGCTGAGAAAGTGCCACAGGGAGGAAGTTTCGGCTTGGGTCATCAAAGTTGCAACTCAGTGCGCCAAGGGAAAATCAGTTAGCTGGGCACCTGACCTATTGAATTTGTTTTTGGATGACTACAAGGATGCGTAGGATCTAGGAACAAAGTTCCACTACTCATGGCTACTCATGTTGATAGCTATCATGGGATGGAAGGAACTGAGTTACACATTCTTCGGCACTAGACCGAAGACAAATTGTGGAGTGAGGTATTTATCACTCGGCGTCATGCTGGATGCTAAGCATACGAAAACGAACATAGTTGTATTTGAAGGATACCTTCAAGAACTGCAGGAGGCCATCTCCAACATGTGGAGAATAACGCCATAGGTTGTCACATAGTATCGGGACATCGCCAACTTCAAAGCCACATGACATGCGATGTGGATACAGGTGCAGAAGGACCCCAATAAGAAGTGGCTACAAATGAACTATTGTATCATGGAGGGAGACATCGAAATGGCTATCAAATATTTGGAGGAAAACTGGAAGATTCCATCCCTCACCCAAGAAATACCTACAAAGAAAACATAAGAGGAGATTGGGAAAGAAGAAATATGACCTTAAAAAGTCCCAGTGCCCAACAAACGAAGGACGAGCTAGACAAAGACAAAGCATAAAAATGAAGGGACAACTAAGACAAGGACCTAGAAGGGGAAAAATAATACTACGCAGTCAGCTCAAGTGGAGAAGAAACAGGCCGGGACAACATAGGGGACAACACCAAGTCCCAATCCACAAGAACAAGGCTTGAATAAGAGGCCAACCAATCAGATGGGGGGAGCACACAAGAAAATGAAGGCGCAAATAATACCTCCAAAATACATAATCATAGAGGATGATACTGAGATGGTAGCCCGAATGTTTCAGGATTGTATAGCTGAGGATTTTGACAATGTTGCACACCACAAGGACAGGATTCAGGAGGAGTTAGCAGACATGCAATAGTTCCTCAAGAACATCGAGGAAGCACAGAAAATGGGAAGAAGCATGGGAACAGGTCCATCAACACCACGGGAAGGAGAAATACCAGAAGAAGGTGATTGTGATACAGTCCACACAATACCGTAGCCGAGTGCAACATTCCACATTACACCCAGTATGTTGCACATGGATGAGATTGTGGGGTAGACACCCTTGAAGGACTTAGCCCAAATCCAACTAGTATTTCCATAGATAACATCCAAGGATCTACATAAATTGCAGGTTAGAGTTACCCAAGAGGTACAGTCTCATGCACACACAAACTTAGCCGAATTGCAGTAGGCAACAAAGAAGCGGGACGCGCTAGAAATAATATGTGAGTAGGCTAAGTTCTAGACCCAAGAGGAAAGGGAGTGAATGAATGGATTGGATAAGAAAGTGGTAGGAGCTTATGAAAATATTCCAACAACCATGCAGAGGGACATACTCACAGCAGTAGAAAAGATTGATCAAATTGCATAGGAAATCGATCAATATCAAAAGGAGATCAAGAATATCCGTGAACAAATTACACCTACCACTCCACCAAAAGTAAGGGATAAAAGGAAGAAGGAAGAAACAAAGTAGATATGATGCAGGAGCATCTCTCCATATTAGTGAAAATGCGAGCACACAAACACACAATGGATAAAGTGACAAGCATTAAACCTCCCATTTTTAAATTTGAAATAATCCTATATGGATTTTTGTGTTGTAAGGTTGTAAATGTCGGGCCATGCATTTGTATAGGTAGTGGTTGGATTTCCTTAAAGGGTTTCTTGTAGTAGGCCCATATCGTAGTCAAGTTTGGGTAAAAATTTATGAAACTTCAATGTAATAGATGAGGTTCGGTGAAAGAGGACGAGCTCGCAGAGCCCCTCTTTTGTAAGGAGATCTTGTATCAGATTTCAAAGATAGGGAGAGAATGATATAGAGGTCTGGGTAGAGAGACCTTAGGAGGTAGAATAGTTCTGAGAGAGATATTGAGAGAACTGGGACTTTGTTATAGTCCAAATTTTGTAAACATATGTATAGACACACAAAGATAATAGAAAATCAATTTTTCCTACATATCGTGTGTTTACGTGTTTATATGTTTTATGCATTTTCATGATTTGAATGTGTAACTGGTGAAGTATTGCATGAGTTTCAATTGTTTCTCGTCTTTGTGTTTTCGAGTGCAAGGAGTGCACACAGTCCGTAAAGAGTGTGTTGAAAAAATTTTAACCTCAAGGGAAATCTCAGGAGGGATACCATTGAACCTTCATCAACGAAAGTGCAAGGAGTGCACAGGGAGAACTCTTTATCGAATTCAAAGAGAAGAAGATTTACTCAGGACCCTGTAGAGCTCTGCTAGGTGGGCATTGAGCTGGTGAAAGTGTGCACAAAAGAAATCTATGTTGATTCCAGTAAGAAACAGAGTTATTAATCACTCTGTGAGGAAAATATTTGCAAGGAGTGCATCGAGCAGAAGAATGCCAGGAGGGGGATCATGGAATCCAGAAGAAGTCATTCCGGGAGAACGTGAAGGAGAGTTTTAGGTTTTGAAATCGTATAAGCCCTAAAAACCGAAGTGAACAACAATAGTTGATATAGGTTGGATAGGTGTCACCAGATCATGAACTCCAGAAGGATTCACTCCGGAGACTTGTGATTGTTGAGATTTAAAATCGCCAAAGGCCAGAGCCCTGGAAACAATGAGAGTCGTTGATGTGGAGGTGGACACACGACATTATATCGTGAGCTCTGAGAATTTTGTATTGAGTATCTAAGTTGATATTTGAGATCTCAAAAGTCCAAAGAGATGAAGTAGCTCGGAGCCATCAGATCACCTGAAGCGAATCTGAGCAGTCAGACCAGGAGAGGAGACATGGCGGAAATATGTGAACTCTGGGTAAAGTTCTAGAGTGATTCACAGCCATCAGATTTAGCGGAGACGTGGAACAGATCCATACAATTCGGGTGAAGACCCGAAGTAAACCTAGGTTGTTCGATCTAAGAGGACACATGGCAGGATTCCACGTATTTGATGAGAATAAAAGGGATTTGAGATTTGAGATTCTCATAGGCCGGACTCATGGAGGAGATCCTGGTCATAGATTCGAGGGGAAAGGTGGAAACATATATTATAATCCAATATATTGTCACACAAAGGAGATTGGAGTTGAGATTTGAAACTCCTGAAGGTCGGAAAGGTGGAGTCAACAACATCTGTTGATTCGAACAGACTACATTTCGACAAATCGTAGAGATCTGTGGAGATGTGTGGAAGGAGAAAAGAAGGGTGAAACAAAGATTGATAATAGTCATTGATCACAGGAAACACCATAGGAGTGGAGATCGATGAATAGAAGAGATTGTGAGGACAGGACATGCTCGAAAGATAATAATCCTTGAGCGGGCTGCAATTTCAACCATTATTTTGGTGATGAGGTACATGTCAGCACGAGGAGGATTGCAGGGAAAAAATTGGGTTGGTTTGAAACCACTCTTGCCTACACCCACAATTGGATAGTTCCATAAGGTCACCACCCAGGGACATATGAAGGAAGGGGTGATCAAAGGGGAGCTAGAGCCCATAAATTGATAAGCGCCCAAAGAGTGCAGAGACAGAAGGTGTGGGTGTCACAGGACCCGCACAAAAGGAAAAGGGACATGTGTATAATTGTTTTGGGTTCATTCATGAACCTGAAGAGTCATTACGAATCAACTATTGGAATGATCTAGAGTCTGGTAGGTCGCATAACCCTGGAAGGGGAGGGGGGTTGCATCAAGCTGTAGGAGATATATCAAAAGGTCCACGTAAGAATCGACTTGTTCGAGGAAGAAACACAGATGTGGAAAAAGTTAGAAGAAGATCAACAAGTCCAACATTGGGACAAGGAAGAAGAAAGGATAAGCACATCTATCCAAGGCCTCAAGCAGAGGCATATGAAAATGGTCATCACGAAGCACGTCAAAGAGACGCAGGATATGAAGAAACTACAGGCAAAACTCACCACTGCACAAACATGCAAAAAGGTGTGTCAGGCTCAAATGGAACCACTCCAAGAGAGAGTAACAAAAGTCATCACACATGCAGAGGAAGCCAAGACACTGATACCATAGACCCAGGCATAATGTGTCAAATTGGTCAGCGATGAAATTGTAGTCCATATAGTAGACACGCTCAAGGAGAAGACTGCCCAGGTGCAAACACAAGTAGCAGAGCTCAAGGAGAAGTTCTAGGCGATCACTAGGGAGATCGAAGAAGTGAAAAAATGGTAGGTAGATTAGGACGAGCCACATGTCAGTGTTGGGGGCCTGTTAGAAGCAGGCCAAGGCAGAAAGAAAGGAGATTTTGGGAAATAAGGCATGCTGGAGGAAAGTGACAATTGGAAGGAAAAGGAGCATGCACGCATGCATGGAAGACCTAACAATGGTACAGTTAGGGTTTTTGTAATGTATTGTAATGGCTGAAGATCCAGAAGTATATAAATAGCGATACCTAGGTCTCATAGAGAGAGATGAGTCATATTTTATAGAGAGAATTGTTGTAGTGAGTCGATATGTAACATCTTGTTGTATGACCTAATTTTGTAATTTGTTAAGCTAGAGAGGACGAAGGAGGGTAGATATTGAGGCTTAGATCGCAGGTTGAGGATCCTGGTGCAATCTAGTTTGTCTCATATAGATCTTACCCAATTGAGAAGAGTTGTAAGCATGTGGTGTTGTAGTGATCGAACGACTATAATAAAATATTTGAGAGCCAAATCTTTTGGACGTATCCCAAGGGGGGGTGAACCAGTGTAATATCTGTGTTATTTAATTGAATACATGTATGTCTTTATTGTCTTTTAGTAGCTATTGCTAAGATAAATGAATGAGTCATTATATTTCCTACATAAATCATAATAACAATGTATTGCGTTAATAAGTTACACTAGCACTCCCATTACATAGTTATCAGATCTCTCACTCAATCCTAGGCTGCAAACACATGAGTCTTGCATCCAGCCATTAAGACTTTCTTGGGTGAGACGGCGCAGTGAACCTTGTGTGTTGTGTTTCCTTATGGTTTACCAGGAGGGCCGATAGTTTTAGAGGATTTGTTGCAAATGCGAACATACATGAACCTTGGGTCACTCAATATGAACTAAGATAGGAAATAAGAAAGCCAACATGTGAAAATAGAGTTTAGGCCCTGACGCATAGACCATATACCATTCGAGCAACAATTTTGTTGGCGGGAAATGGACTTGGAACTTGGAGTTTTAAAAAACTAGTCCTTTGCACCACACATGTCCACACGGTTTAAAACTTGGCGCAGGTTTGTTAACACTCCGTGTTTAGCCCGCAATTCTTGTAACCTCACCATATGAACACATGATATTACACTTGGCACGTGAAATTTTTACAACAAGGTGTTAGCCCCTGATCATAGGTATTAAACCATATGTCTGCACACCCAAGAGTGAAGGATCTAACCATTGGAGCGTTTGACTATTAGGTCATTATCCACATGGGGCCATACGACTGAGTACTCCGTCGAGATTGGGGGCCAACGCACTAACGGTCCTACAATTTTGCCCAGTTTGTGAGAACTATTGCGTGTGTTGGGTTTTGGTGCAGGAAAAACACAAAAGCTGAGTTAGTTTGTCAGTGGGTGAGTTTTGGCAAGCAAGTACAACAAGCTTGAAGGGGAAAACCTCCAGGAGGTGTAACTTCTTCATTTTTTGGCCAAACTAGTGTCGAAAAATCCCAGCTAAGGGTTTTTGGATGTTCTAAAGCCATTGGAGCCATCTATTTTGTATTCTTAGCACTGTAAGAGAAAATTTTAAGAATAATTAAAATGATACAAGGGAAGATGGACCAAAAGATGTAGCCCAAGAGAGGGGTGAACTCCTTTATCATTTGTTGTGTTATGTGTTCATTATTGATGATTTTAATCTGTCTGATATGCTTCTCCTGTTTAAGTAAAACTCATTAATTTTATGTGTTAGTAACTTGATCCAATTATCCAAACACATATCATTTACACACTTTCAATTTAAACAAATAAGTCTTCTTCATTTTAAAGATCTATTGGAAACATATTCATTCCATTTTCAAATTAGTTTGTATTAGAGCATAGGTTTTTGAAGGCTTGATTGTTTGCAAGTTTTTTTTGGTTTTTCTGATGCTTACAAGGTTGAAGCTCACAAGAGGAGAATGTCAACTTGTAGAGCCAAGCTCTCAAATGTAAAGAAGGAGAACTATCAAAGCACCTCAAGTTTCAAGGAGATATTCACCAAGTATGGCTCATGAGAACATCCATAGAACTCTTCCTTCAGAGGAGGAAAACTTCAAGAAAGCTTTTTATGATATGACTGAGATGGTCAAAGTTGTGTTTGATGAAAGGAATGCAAGATTGCAAGGTGAAAGCTCCAACCCTCCAAAGTGTAATGGAGACAGTGGTGATAAAACTCCAAAGGGAAACAGAGGGAGTGGTGATTCTCCACCTCCTTCACCTCCATCTTCCACCTCTTCCACCATTTCACAACCACCTTCAAATTCTCCAAAAGATAATGGTAAAACTCCTTTACAAACCCCTTTAATAAATCTTGATATTAAGTTTGAATTGCCTATGTACAATGGAGAGGTTAATGTTGAGAAATTAGATAACTGGATTCGTTAGATTGAAGTGTATTGTAGGATACAAAGAATCACAAATGATGGAACTAAGATTCAAATTGCTTCTTTAAGATTGGACATTGCAATACTCATTTGGTGGGAAGCCAAAACTCAAGAGGACATGAAGAAACATGGTAAATTTTTATCCTCTTGGAATGATTTTATTGTTGCAATTAAAAGGCAATTTTATCCATTAGCATACATGAAGAAAGCTATTATGGATTGGCAAAACTTTAGGCTAGCTAAAGGGAAAGATGTGCAAAGTTTCACTCAAGAATTTAGGAGAAGAGCTTTGGTTTTGGGTGTAGATTTGTCTTCACAAGATACTTTTCTCAAATACATTGGAGCATTGCATAACTACTTGAGGCATACAATACTTATGTTTAACCCTTCAAATATAGATGAAGTATGTGTGTAGGCTACTCATTTAGAGGCAAGAGGAAGGAATGAACCTAAAGAGGGAAGCAAGAAGTTTTTTAATGGAGACAAGGGAAAGAGGAAGTTTGAAGGAAATGGAAAGAAAAATGCTTCAGTAAAGAAAGAGAGAGAGAAACTCTCATGTAAAAATTGTTCAAAGGATGGCCATGATGAAGACCATTGTTGGAAACTTCATCTTGAAAAGAGACCCAAAAATTTCAACAACAAAGAGAAACCAAACATCGCTACAAATGTAAAACAATATTTAGGATCTGATTCAGAAGATGAAACAAAGATCACAGTGTTCAAGGTAAGAATACTATTGCAAGTACTAGTTCTTCAAATTATTCCATCAATGAAACTCAACATGAAAAATAAAGGATGGAGCTTTTCCACATAAGGGTAATTTCAAAACATACCAGGATAGACTCTTTTTGATATGGGATCACAAGCAAACCTCATTTTTTAATACATTGTCAAGAAACTATATTTGGAAGCTACTCCTCATCCTAAACCATACCCTCCAGGTTGGATATGTGACAATGCCAAATTGCATGTGAAAAGAAGGTGTAAACTCAGATTTTCCATCACTGCAAACTATATAGATGAGGTAGATCTTGATGTCATTCCATTGGATATTTGTGGTATTGTGTTTGGAAGCCCATACTTATATGATAGGAGAGCCATTTCACATCGTCATGAGAACAAGTATCATTTGTTTAAAAATGGAGTTGAGTACATTGTTAGAGCACATACAAAGAAGATGAATTTGTCACTTACAAATGTTGGACAAATGAAAAGACTAGTCAATGCTAGTAAGAAACTTGTACTTTTGATGACTAAACCCAAAGACAATGATGAAGAACAAGTTCTCAAAGGATGTGATACAAATTTATAATCTGATTTGCATGAGGTTTTTAACAAAAATGTTGAGATGTTTCAGGAACCAAGGGGATTGCCTCCTAAAAGGGGTGTCCAACAAGAGATTCTATTGCAGAAAGGAGGTCCTCTTCCAAACATTGAAATGTGAAGGATGTCAGACATGGAGAATGTTGAAATCAGAAAACAAGCCAAAGATTTTCTTGAAAAAGGGGTCATCAAACCAATCACTTCGCCATGCAGGTCGCCAATTGGTTTGGTACCAAAAAAAGATTGTATATGGCGAATATGGGTAGATTTCATAGCCTTGAACAAGACTACATAGATGATTGTTGGAGACATATGGAAGAAATATTTGAGATCAAAGAAAGCTCCATTGCATGCCTTGAAAAGTTATTTTTTTCACTTAGTGATAAGGTATAAGAAAGACTTTTATGACAAAGTTGTTGATATGCTTACTAGGCCTATTGTTAGTGTTTTAGTTATTTTCAAGCATAATCTTATCATGCATGAGAGCTATTGGGAACAATATGCTATATATGTTGATTTAAAATATTTTTATGCAACTTTATGTCATGCTAACCAAGTTGTCGAATTGGATTCGTATGTGCATGGTAAACTTTTGTATCTTGGCAAGCTATGTTTTTCACAGAGTGAAAGAGTCAACATGATAAGGGAATCACATTCTTCTCTTGTTGTTGGCCATTTTGGTATGGAAAAGACGGTGGATAGATTGCAAAGAAAGCATCCTAAGTTTTGGGATGAGCATCTACACTACTTTTAGCTTGCTTATAACTAGGCCAAGAATTTCATTGAACCAGTTCAGTTTGTGCAGCAAACCATTCAAGAATAGTTGAGAAAGAGCCAAGCCAAGTACACAACATGGCATGACAAGTTTCGTATTGGTCTCAAAGGCACCAATCCAAGCAAGGATAGATGTATTGAGGTTGGAAAGGTGAGGGAAATGTACCCTCATCTTAAGATAGACTGAAATTAGTCTTTTGGAGGTCCAAAAGCTTCCCAATGGGGAGGTGTGATCCAGGGGATCAAATTTTTCTCAAAAATCAAAGTTCCCGAAATCACTTCAAAACAAGCATGTGATTAGGTATCATCATTACGAACCCAACACAACTTTAATGGGATCAAAAAGATGTCGTATGAGAAAGATATCGCATTTTGTTCGTTTTTCCAAACATGCAAAAATGTGTTGACTGTGCAGTGCTTACAATTCGTACAATGCTGACATGGAAGCTTACCATATAGTGGCGTGGTAGAGTGTTGAGTTGGCATGATGACAAAGCAGGTGTTGACAGACATGGGTGAATCGTATTTTGACATGTGTCATTGTTTTGGGTGAATGTAATGGTTCCACGTGGCCCAATCATGGGCTGCCATGTGGCACCCCTTCAGTGGTTGGTTGTGGTAAATTTTTTTAATGAATCCATAGGAGTCGAACCCATGACCTCCGGGCGTGGGGGAGAGCTTTGCCAGGGCTGGGGTACCAGGCCTCACATGGTGGTTCTTACACCATAATGTTTAATTTATTTAATTGAATTGAATCAAACTTTTGGTTGGTGGATTAAAGGGCCTGGGCTAGGCCCCAACCCATGGCCCTTTTGCATGCACATGACCATAAACCTTTGGCGTGAAACTAGATTTTAAGCCCCAATGCATAGACCATATACCATTCAACCAACAATTCCATTGGTGGGAAACTGACTTCGCACTTGGAGTTTTAAAACATCGGTCCTTTGCACCACACATGTCCACACAGTTTAAAAATTGGCACGGGTTTGTTAACACTCCAGTTTTATCCCACGGTTCTGGTTACCTCACCATATGACCACACGATATTACACTTGGTGCATGGAATTTTCACAACAAGGTGTTAGCCCCTGCTCATAGGTATTAAACCATATGACCGCAAACCCAAGAGCGGAGGAGCTAACCGTTGGAGCGCACGACTATTAGTTTGAACTTGGCTACATGGGGCCATACGACGGAGTTCTCCGCCAAGATTGGGGGCTAGCACACTAACGGTCCTACAATTTCACTTAGTTTGCAGGAACCATTGCATGTGATGGGTTTTGATGTGGGAAACACACAGATGTCGAGTTAGTCTGTCAGTGGGTGTGTTTTGGCGAGTAGGTACAACAAGCTTGAAGGGGAAAACTTGCAGGAGGTGTAACTTCTTCATTTTTTTACCAAACCAAGTGCTGAAAAATCTTAGTTAGGGGTTTTTGGACATTATGAATCCATTGGAGACATTCATTTTGTATTTTGAGCACTATAAGAGAACTTTTTAAGAATAATGAAAATGATCCAAGGGAAGCTGGACTAGGATATGTAGCCCAAGAGAGGGGTGAACTTCTTTATCATTTTTTATCTGTTTGATATGTTGCTCCTATTTGAGTAAAAATCATTGATTTTATGTATTAGTAACTTGATCCAATTACCCAAACGCATACCATTTACACACTTGCAATTTAAAGAGATTTAAGTCTTCTTCATTTTAAAGATCTATTGGAAACATATTCATTCCATTTTCAGATCTTGGGAGATCTTGTTGAGTTGGTGCTCAGTTAAGGACATTGGTGTCTCTAGTAGGTTGGTGCCTACAATATTTGTAACAATGGGTTGGTACCTATGGACATTTACAAAGATAAGTTTATGGTTTTCTCTCGATTGGGTTTCCATGTTAAACTTTGTGCATCCTGATTTTAGTTTATATGTGATTCTTGTTTCGCATATAATGAATTATTGATGAATTGTTAAATAAAGTCAAAAGTATCTTATATTAATTCACCCCCCTCAATATAAGCATAATTTCAAGTTCCTTCAGAAACAATTTAACTATTGCAAGATAGATCTTGAGCACATATGGATTGTGAAGAAGGTCTCCCTATAAACAAATCTCCTTTGTTCGATACAAACTATTCATCATGGACTATAAGAATGAATACATATTTGAAGGAACTTGGGTTTGATATTTGTGAATCTGTCTCAACAGGTTCTAGAAATGAAGTTGGGAAGGAATCAAGTGAAAACAATGGAAAAGAAATATATGTTATCTTGAGTGGCTTATCATATTCTGAGAATGTCAAGGAAATGAAGTTTACATCAACTAAACATATTTGGGAAAAGCTACAAAACAATTTTGAAGATAGATATAGTGATTGATCCAACTGTGAATCAGAGACAAAAGAAGAAAAAATTGCGAGAAAGCTAAAAGGAGGACCTGCCAAATACAAGGGTAAGATACCCTTCAAATTATTTAATTGAGGTAGAATAGGGAATTTTTCTACTAAGTTTCCATATGTAAAAGGGGAAGATAGTGATGAAGAAGAAGAATCTCTCTCCATAACCATGGAAAAAAATATTGCTAATGAAGAAAATGAAGATATTCAGAAAGAAAATCCAGATTCAAAAGAAGAAGAAGATATTGAAGTGGAACTCGTTAGTGCCTTAAAAAAAATAAAGAGGCTTAGGAAAAAGAATATAAAGCAGAAGGAGAAATGGAAGAAATATGAAGAGGAGGGTCATGATATTGAAGAAATATAGAAGACAATTATCATCCTAAAAACGCAACTAGAAGAGGCAAAAAGGATAGAAGAAGTGGTGAGAAGCCAGTTGAAAGAAAAAGGAAGAAAATTGCGAGAGGCTAGAATATGAAAACATTTTCTTAATAAAATAACTATAGAAAACAAATAATTAATTAAATGGAATCTTGAAGTTTGGAAAGAGTACCAAAATATTAGATAATATTGCAAGTTCCCAAAGGTCACCATTCATTAAGATTAGTCTTGGCTATGATGAAAAAAAAAACCCTCAGGGAGATGCAAGCACTAAGGTCACAAAGCCATCAAAAAGGGAAAGTGAAGAAAAGCCTAAAATCTATGCCAATATTCTCAAAGTTTCCATCGATAATGGAAACAACAACATAAAATGCAATGATGACCAGTAGAAACCTGCTTCTTCTCACAATAATAAAAAGAATGAGTCAGAAGATTTGTTCCACCCAAAAGGCCTTTCACAAACTGGTACCAAAATCTCTTTCTTGACCAGTTTGTTTCTTGGAATAATTTTGGTCATAAGGAAATATATTGTAGAGCTTATGAAAGAAGTGATCATGTAAGAGATCAAAATATAGGTTCTTATAATACCTCAAAGGATGAATATGTGAGAAACAAAACAAGAAGTTCTCATGGGTTTACTAACAAAAACTATAATTCATTTTCTCCTATACTTGATTACAATATTGAATGCTATAAGTGAAATAACTATGGGAACATAGCATGTTACTGTAGAAGCAACATAGTAGGACCTCCTAAAAAAAATAAGGAAGAATATGTTCTTTCCAAACATATAGAAGAAGACACAAAGGCTTGGAAAAGGAAGAAAAAGCAAGAAATAGGGAGAGATGAAACTATTTGTTATGAGAAAGGATGTGATAAGATATATGAATATGGAAGGGAGATTCATTGTTTTTATTCTCACTCGAAATATGTAAACCCCATTTCTAGAAAAGGTAAGGTTAGGACATTTCCTTGTGAAAATGGAAATTCAAGTTTACAGTACTCTTTTGGACAAGACAAGTCACATGATTGGTCCTTATCAGATAGGGATGTGGAGGTAGAAATAAATTCAAATAAATTCAATACTAAAGCTTCACCTCATTCAGAAAATAAATGTCATGACTTTGGAGTGGAAGGTTTTATCAATTAAAATAATCAAATAGAAGGATCAGTGGTGGATACTTGTAGTAGATATGGCCTAGATAATGATCAGTTGGAGATATACTTTTAAATTACACATCAGAGTGCTTGAAGGGAAGAACAATATCAGGGGAAATATCCCTTTTCCATTGATTTCAAAGAGGGAGACATTGCAAACACAAGAGAAGTAAGAAGTAGAGAAAGAATTGCAGACACAAGGAGAGTTGCAGACAGGAGGAGTATTACAGAATTGACTAAGGATTGACATCAATGAAAAAGGGGGAGATTGTTGGAAATATTGTTGTCATTGATTTAAAATATATGGGGAGTCTACATATTTCCAATATATATATATCACAATCCTACAAGATTTCCAAGATAAATATTACAAGATGGAGATTGTTGAAAGTATTATTTTTGGATTTTTGATGATTAGTTTGGATACCCTATATTTGAAGGGTTTTTAGCCTACATACTTAGATAAAATGGTAGAGCACACTATATGGTTAGAAATATTATTCTGAGACCTTTCCAACGGTATATGGAATTACCTCTAACTCCCTAGGAATGAGTAGAAAGAAATTTTTTCGTCTGACAACTTAGCCAAAATATTTAGGTCGACTAAGTCAGTCTTTACAGGTTGGCCCTGAAAGAGGGGACATAGTTAATATAAACATAGGAAAAATGTGAACATTTTTAGTTCAACCAAGAAAGATATCAAGTCTAAGGTGCACATAATTTATATAAGGTGCGCTAAAGGAGTTGAAGTGTCTTTTTGGGATCCAAAGGTGTGCAAAAGAAGTTTGAGGAGTTTTCCTAGGATTTTCTTGTTCTTAAGGTGCATTGTGAAGGAATAAAGATCCATGATGATACAATGTGCATTGTTTTGAGGTTATAATGATGCAACCTTAGATAGTATTATGGGAATGATGTTATGAGGCTCACTATGGCATGAAGGATACATGTGACTAGAGTTTGAAGGATTGTCTGTGGAATGAAGCATGTAAGTGAAGTCATAAATAATCTATGTATGAAGATATTAGGTTGGTGTCTACACATATCTTGTTGAGTTGGTGCTTAGGTGAGGGGATTTGTGTCTCGAGTAGGTTAGTGCTTGCAAATATTGTTACATTAGGTTGGTGCCTACAAGTGTTTTTGAGTTGGTGCTAAGTTGAGGATATTAGTGTATCTAGTAGGTTAGTACCTACATCTTGTTGAGTTGGTGATCAGTTAAGGAGATTGGTGTCTCTAGTAGGTTGATGCAATTTTATGGTTTTCTCCTTATTGGGTTTCCATGTTAAACTCTGTGCATTATGATTTGAGTTTATATGTGAATATTTTTTCTTAGCTAATGAATGATTGATGAATGGTTAAATAGAGAAAAAAGTGTCTTATACTGGTTCACCCCCCCTCTTAGTATAAGCATAAGTTCAACAAATTGCACATTTTCCTTGATCTCGAGATCAGTCAAGATGCTTCAAGCATGAAGCTATCTCAAACTAAGTATGTCAGGGATCTCTTGGTTAGATTCCACATGATTGACTACAAGTCAATAGCCACACCCTTTGTGTCTGGGGTACATATTGTAGCTAAAAATGACCGTTTTGAGATTTCAAAATTTTTCTAATATTTGACATTTGGATTTTGTTTCAATTACCCTAGGGAATTTTAGTTTAAAAAATTATTGAGTGCAAGATAGACATGGAACTTTTATCTACTACAAAATTGACTTAGCGAAATACTTGACTCCAAATCTACATCACATTGGAAATAATTGTAGTCCATAGCTCATTCTTGTTGTCTTCTAATGACTTTCCTAACCTTTTGCTATCTACCTTAACATTTCCCAAGATAAATAACAAGTACCATAACTTGGTTAAAGTAAAAAATTATTCTTTCAAAGCTCTATATAGGACTTTGTTCGTCATTTCTCTTGTTTCATATATTCTAAGCTTAAGTATTAGGGTTATTTGAGAATCTTAATCAATCACACATGAATCCTTAAATTAGGCCATTTGAGGTAAGAATAATTTACACAATATTATATATATGTATACATTATCAAACAATTTATATATATATATATATATATATATATATATATATATATATATATATATAATATTTTTCATAATCATAATAAAACACATTTAATTAAATTTCAAGATTTCCAAAATCCCTCTACTCGGTAATGGAAGTTGTATTGTTGAAAATGTATTTCAAGATGTGCATAAAGCTTATTCTCGTATTGACGTAATTTTTCATAATTTACATGAAGACTTACGTTCTCAAAAAAAACCTAAAGAATATTTACATACTGTTGTTGTTCAATAAATGATTTAAAAAGAACATAAACAAGAAACTTTGTCTGAGAATAGGCATATTTCTGAACCTGTAAGTACTGATTTTTCGAATGTTGATCTACTACCTTCTTTTCTTGAGAATAAAAGTTAGTTTTTTTTATTAAGCATGATGTTGTCTTAAAAATTCATGAAGATTTAATTACACCATTATCATCTACAAAAATATTTAGTAATCCACCTGTGTATGACGAATATGAAGATTCAAACAGTGAATATTGTAAGGATATATTGTTGCCATCTATTTTTGTTCAGGAAATTGTTGTCCCAAATATTTTTAAAGACCAAACTGTGGATAAAGTAGGACATGACTCTTCATTATTATTTTCAAAATCCTATAGAAAATCACATAATTATGTTCATTAATATAGTGATATTTGTTGGACAACTGAGAGGGGGGGTGAATGAGTTGTTATTGTGCTTAAACAATTATGCCCATTTTAAACTCTTTACAGAACACTCAATGACGATCACAATAATGCAGGGAAGTAAGCAATAGAATATTAAACATCAATCACACATGAAATATACAGAGACAACTAGCACCCACTAGAAGGAAGCACCAACTCCCTGAGTGTTCCATCACCAACTAGATGGAAGCACCAACTTCCAGCCAGGGATGATTTTAAGGATGGAAATTTGTTTTAAAATGTAGAAACCTTGGAAAATCTTACTAATCCTTCATATGCCAACTATAAAATGTTTAGCGATATTTTTGTAAAAATATTCAAATGTATAAGGATTTTATATAGTTTGTATAAAATTTTGGTGATTTTTAAAGTAAAATAATTTTATCCTTTAGAATTTGGGCGAATCATTTTTAGAATAACGAATCTTATTTTGGGAAAAACCATGGAAAATTAGCCCACAAGTGAATTTTATCCCCTAAAATCATCCATGCTTCCAGTCACACAGGCACCAACCTATATAACAGAGAACAATAGTTCTCCCTTGCACCACCCTACCACCCTGGTTTTTCTGGCTGCAACCAGATGGAAGCGACAACTCCCTATGTTCAAGCACCCACTTGAAAATCTGAGCACAACAGTCCTCCCTAGCACCTCCCTAGCACCCTAAAATATAAATCTTTGCTTCCTGAAATTTGTTACAGTGATACAGAGTTTATCAATGGCTTACCAATATCATCATTGTTCTTCTACCCTGCTTTGCTCTGCCTCCATCAGTGTCTTCCTTCATGCATGTATTGCACTTTATGTTTTTCTACCTTTTATTCTTTGTGCGCCATGTCCATTCTATGTGTTATGCCTCTTCATGCTCTTCATTGCTTCATTGTTCTTCCCTTCAGGTTGTTCACTATGTCTCACCTTAACCACTGCATATCTGACGAGAGAATCAACCTCCTCTTCTTTGTTCTCCATATCTTTCACATGTCGAGTCCTCTGCATGATCATCATAGAAGCTCTTCATCTTCTCTGGCGGTTATGCTGAATGTGTTCATCATTAGTGGGCATTATCCTTAGATTCCTTGGCTTCTATGGAAATTGAAACTCTTCAACTTCTCTGTCAGTTAAAGTCAGTCATATTTGGCTTCTAAGCCCCTTCCTTCACATGACCACTGACAGTGACCAAACCCTTATTCAAAAGGCAATTCCTGATCTTGGTCTAGTGAGCACTAGCTCCATTTCTGGATATGACCTTAGGTTATGAACTTCATGTGACCATGTGATTGCAATGGGACCATCGATCTTACAATCTTGATGGTTCTCCTAAGCGAACGGTTTATATTTATCCTTTCATGATCTGTGGATCAGATCTAACCTCCCTAAATCAATGACTGAGATTTACTTTGTGATCCGGACTTTGGGAGTTTTAAATATCAAACCTCACTTTTCCCATGTGCCAAACTTCCAGAGTTGATAATCCATTGACATGTCCCTCATCACATCAATGGTCCTCGTTCACTTTGGGAATTTGACCTTTCAACCATATCAACAATTATGCGTCCCCTTTCTCGATCAACGGTCGAGATCTTCTTTGGGTCTCCGGACTTCTGAAATCTCAAATCTCAAAATTTACTTCCCCTCAAAGTATGTGGATCACTTCCACATGTCATTGATGACGTGGTCTTCCACATGTCCTTTCCGAGGTGTTCTGCTAACGTGGGTGAAACGTGTAGGAAGTGTAGTGGGGTGTGGCGTTAGAATGTAGAGGTGGTATGTATGAATGGTTTGGTGGTTTACTCGGAGGGGGTATGAGGCAGTAAGTGGTAATGAGTGAGGGGGGTCCGAGTGTACATGAAGGTGACATGTATGAGGGTCCCCAATGGAAAATACCACTAGCTCAGACCCCCCCACCCCCACGGTTAAAGGCAGAAAGCTCGGGGGGGGTATGATCTGCCCTGTCGACCGTATATCTAAGTGCCCGATTCTTGGCCGCTGAGATTAGCGCGCCCTTTACCCAAATTATCTTGTCCTTCCACTTTAGAATGATCTGATGGCTGGAGTTTACTTTGGATGATCGAATGGTCGAGGATTCATTTCAGCTCTCCGAGTCTCCGAACTTTGAAGATTTCATATCTCAAACTGATGCTTTGGATCATACAGACTAGATTCACTTCAGATGATATGACGCTTGGGTTATTATTTTCACAATCTGATGACTTAGATTGACTTTAGATGATCTAACGATTGAGAGTTCATTTTGGCTCTCTGAGTCTTTGGAATTTGGGGATTTCAAATCTTAAACTTAAACTCTCAAAGTGATTTATTCAGAGATTAACCTCCTCACTTCTTTATAATGAAAACAAATGACGTTCGTTGGATCAGGATCTTAGATCAATGACACGATATGTCTACAATGCAACTCTTTTGTCCTTCCACTCAAAAATGATTCGATGGATGACAAGAATTTGGGTTTGATCCGACAACTCACGGGTATTTGGATAATCAGATTCTCAACCCTTTAGCCTCATTTATCTTACCCTTCAATTAATTCGATCCAACGACTGATGGATATTTGGGTGATCGTGATCTCATATCTCAGCCCTTGCTTACCCTGTCCTTCCACTAATTCAATCCACTGGTCATCGCATTTTCGTGAGATCTAATGGTCCACATTCATTTTGGATTTCAGGCTTCGGGTAATTCAACTTTCAAGTTACCAATTCTTTCGAAGTGAGATTCCCCAAACGGTAACCTCCTCGCAACTCCACTGGATCTAACGGTTGCTAGTCCTTTGCGCTCAGACCCAATGGATGGGATTTGTTCCTCTCTTGTTCACTCATTCCTCTTGTCTTGAATTTGATATAACGGTCCAGATTCTTCGCAATGTTCAATCCAATGGCCACTGTTGCTCCTCCTCCCGAGCATACGATTCCTCCCGACTTGGAAGAATTTCTAAGTGTCAAAAGCCTCGACCCTTGATCCTTCCACACACTTGGCCATGGTGCAAACTTGCGCTTTGTGTGTAATTTTTTGCTATTCCTCCTGAGCTTTGATTCCTTCTGAAAACTCATGGATTCTGAAAACTCCAACTCTGTGCCTTATGCTAGTCCTCCTAAGCTTGTAGACAACAATTTCTCATGATCTCTTCATTCCCGATGTTATCATTACTGCTTTCTTGTTTGTCTTCATTGCACATTATACCTATAATCATGCCATCGTCGTTGTTGTTCTTTCCATCAATGACAAGCACACTCAGCCTGTGAACATGCCAACAACCTCCCCCTTTGGCATTGATGGCAACCTTGAAAAACTGCGCTTTTCTACTTAGATTTCCAACTGTAGCATCTAGAAGACACTTTTTCTCCCCCTTTGACATCAATGTCAAAGAAAACATCCTCCCCTGAGCTGTTGCAATACTTTTCGGAGGTATCAGCTATTCAACCAACACATACTCCCCCTGAAAGGATGAACTCTCTTAGGTTGATAATGGGGTCACACACAACTTATGGCGTAGATAATCAAACTGAGCTTTTGCAAGCGGTTTAGTGAAGATATCAACAATATTATATTTTGATGGAATATAATGCAAAGAAACAACAGTGTTGGTCACCTGTTCCCTCAAGAAGTAATACTTTATGGGTATATGCTTGGTCTTGGAGTGAAATACAGGGTTCTTTGACACATTGATTACACTGGTATTATCACAATGAATTGGGATCGGTGTAGTATATTTTACCTCCAAGTCTACAAGTGTCTGAATCATCCACAATACTTGGGCACAACAAGTGGCAGTTGCAATTTATTCAGCTTCTGTAGTTGATAAGGAAATGAAACCTTGCTTCTTGCTCAACCATGATACAAGGGAATCTCCTAAGAAGAATGCACCTCCACTTGTGCTTTTCCTTTCATCCATGCAATTATCCCAATCAACATCTGAATAGACTAATAGTTGAAAATTTTGATTCCTAGGATACCATAGGCCATAGTCCATTGTTCCTTTCAAGTATCTGGATATTCTTTTGACAGCTAACAAATGACATTGTTTAGGTGCAGCCTGATACCTTCCTACCATTCCAACATCATGCATTATGTCTGGACAGGATGTTGTGATGTACAATAGGCTACCTATCATAGACCTATATGAAATTTGATCAACACTAGGTGAGTCATCATCCTTTCTTAGTTTGCATCTAGTGACCATAGGTGTGCTCATAGGTGTGGAATATTCTATTTGAAACATTTTCAACATTTCTCTTAGATATTTCTCGTGAGAAAGAAATAATCTTTCAGACCTATGAGTAATTTGTAGACCAAGGAAAAATGACAGTTCCCCTATCATAGACATTTCAAATTAAGACTACATGGAAGAAGAAAACCATTGTACCAATGAAGAATTATTGCTTCCAAAGGTGATGTCATCTACATAGACCAGCACAATGAGAAAATCATTACCCTTTGTTTTGATATATAGATTGTTGTCAATTGTTCCTCTCTTGAACCCTTTGTCTTGAAGATACTTATCCAGTCTATAATACCAGGCATGAGGAGCTTGTTTCAACCCATATAAGGCTTTCTTGAGATTGGAGACAAAGTCAGGGTTATCTGACAGTTGGAAACCCTCTTGTCGTTCCATATAGACTTCTTCTTTTATATCTTCATTTAGAAAAGATCACTTAACATCCATTTGATAGACTTTAAACAGTTTATGACAAGCATATGCAAGAAACATTCTGATAGCTTGCAAATGTTTCATCAAAATCTAGTCCTTCTATTTGAGCATATCCTTTGTAGAACAATCTAGCTTTATTTATTACAATATTTCCTTGCTCATTCATCTTATTTTTGTAGACCCATTTTGATCCTATTACATTTTTATTTGCTGGCCTAGGAATGAGTTCCCAAGTGTCATTCTTTTCAATCTAGTCCAATTCCTCATTCATTGATTTTAACCAATTTATGTCTTTATTGGCTTCATTAAAGTTCTCGGGTTCCACCATGGATATGAAGACCATATGTGATTTCTTAGTGTCTTTGATTATCCTTCTCCTAGAACTTTGTACAACTTTGTCTTTCTCACCAATTATTTGACTTCCAAGATGATTCTTTTGAGTAATTCTAGAGGAAGGATTTGATGTTGATTGTTGTCCTAACTCTTCTTGTATGGGTGTCTCTTCTCCATATGATTATTGGACCTGTTCATCTTCAGTTTCAGCTGTGTCATCTATAGTAGACTCAATATTTCTCACCTTTCTTACTGAGACTCCTTCATCAACCTTTAAATCAATGCAATCAACTAATTTATGCAATATTTTATTAAAGCATCTATATCCTTTACTATTGGTAGCATATCCTAAGAAGATGCCTTCATCAGCCCTGTCATCATACTTGCCAAGGTTTTCATTATTATTCTTTATGTAGAACTTACTTCCAAAGACTTTGAAGTGTTTGATTGAAGCAGGTCTTCCATACCACAGTTCATAAGGTGTCTTGTCACTATGTGGCCTGAGGTGGTCTTTTTTAAGAATATGGACTGTTGTGTGTATTACTTCTACCCAGTAAGTTTGACCAATGTTCGAACTGTTCTATTTTGCCTCTCAACTACTCCATTTTGTTGTGGAGTTCATGGGATTATGTATTCTCTCTTGATCCCATGTTCATCACAAAGTTCCTTTAAATCACTTGACATAAATTCTCTTGCTCTGTTGATCTTACTGCCTTTAACCTCTTGCCTATTTGATTCTCAGTTAAAGCCTTAAATATTTTAAATTTCTCAAATGCTTCAGCTTTTTCTTTGAGAAAAGAAACCCAAGTAAGTTTGGAGTAATCATCAATGATCAACATACAGTAGTTTTCCTTCCCTCTGACTTCTTGTCTTCATGGTCCACATAAATCCATATGAACTAATTGGAGTGGTTTCTTTGTTGAAGTAGAGCTCTTGGATTTAAACTATGATCTGGTTAGCTTTCCTACTTGGTAGGGTTTACACACAGATTTTTGTGGCTTTGATATTCTTGGAAGATCTTTTACTACCTCAAGATTTTTTATCTTGATTAAGTGGTCATAGTTTAGATGTCCAAGTCTCCTATTCCATAACTAGCTTTCATCATGTTTTCTTAGATGACACTCTTCTTTATCTTCTTTCAGAACATATACATTATTTTCTATCCTTATGCCTTTAGCCACCACTTGTCCTCAGTTTACATACTTTATCTTATAATCTGTGGAAGTGAAGACCACTTCACATCATGTGTCACACATTTGACTTACAGTGAGAAAATTATGTTTCATCCCATCTACAAGCAGAACAACCTGGACTTTTTCTTTATCGTTACTCAAACTCACCATCCCTTTACCCTTGATTTTACCTGGTTCACCATTTCTAAAGGTTACAATTCCCGTCATAGACAGAAACTTATCCTTGTCTCCAGTCATGTGCTTGGAACATTCACTGTCTATATACCGGGGGTCTTTTTGTTTTTGAGTTGAAAGTACTAGACCACATTTTTCACTATCTTTCTTTTTTCATGTGCTGGCATTTCTAGCTAAAGGATTTATCCTTGGATCTTCCTTGTACTTATTTAGATGGAAGTTTGCATCTTTGTGGCCAAAGTTATGACAATTATAACATTCGAGCTCATTGTTCAGTAGGTCAAAGTGATTGGTGCTAAGTTTTTTATTCATTCATTGCTTAGTTCTATGTTGTAAAGATTGTTTATTTCTTGACCTCCTCAGTTGCATGTCTCTAAAATTAATTTGACAATTTGCAATCTTATGACCAAAATTAGAATAGTAAAAAAAATAACCATGGAATAAATTTTGGTACTTGAAGGATGGCCTTCTTCTTGGCATTTGTTGCTCCATATTTTGACCTCTTTGTTTTTTATCAGGGATCATCTTGTCTTTGTTAGCTTTTGGTGACAGAGTACTCTCATGGTTTGATTGTTTGTTGACTTGGAACTTGATCATCTTTACTGACTCTTTGCTTTCTAGCTGTTAGTTGCTTGAACCATTTACATAACCTAAACCAGTCTTCAACAAAAGAGATATTTGTTTGCTCATAATGTTGTTTAGTTCTGTTGTGGCTTTAATGCTTGGAAGATTTTGGAGATATGAGGAAATGACCTATATAGACACCCTTCTAAGCCTTATTCACATAGATACTTATCATGGGTTAAGTGGTTCTTGTCCAACTACCCCCGGAAGATATCTTTACGTAGTCAAAAATTTTAGATCGATGTTGATAGTCAGACGAACATGGATTTTATCTCTCTAGAGAAATCGTCTTCTCCAAGTCTCCATGAAACGGAAGTAAAATGATACATTCTATGCATTTGGTTTTTAAATGAAGGACATATTAGGGTTTAAAAACCCTAAATATCATTTTTATGAAGAGGAGATATATTCTTATGAGGAGTAATAAAGATAGTCACTTCTTCTATTTCGTGAAAGGCGTAGACATACACTAAGAGAGATATGGACTCTGCACCAAGCATAGAGATTTTATTATCCAGAAAGATTAAAAAAAGATTCTACACTTTGCAAGCTACTCTCTCACTTATAAAATCACATACCAAGGCCTCAAAGCTCCATGATGGCGCATGTGTTCTCAAAGCAATGGGATTTTATAAAAAGGGACTTTATCAATGTGACTGTCCACAACAGTTTGCATATCAAACTGGATTTGGTGAAAATAATGTTCCTATAACTAACATGTGTGGGCACTCTTTTCCATCTCATTAAGGATACAATGGGACAAAATGTGGTTGCAACTAGCTAAGGGTAACTCATTCACTTGCTTTGTTGAAAGGAGATATTAAATGGTACTGCATCCTTTAGTACTTTCAAATAATAATGATGAGATTGGGTAGTCAAAGAATTTAATTTGTGGAATGATATAGAGAATCATCATTTCAATGATGATTCTAGTATTCATTACTATATTGAATTGGTTATAACCAACCTGAAGTAGCTTGCATAAGTGATTCGGAGAAAGTGGAGCCATGTGAAAGATATTAAAAACTCAACAATTATCGGCCCGTTCCCTTTTCTTTGATGAGATTGATTAAATTTTTATTTACATGATCCCACGTGAAGAATCCTGCTCCAAAAGCGAAAGGGCCCCAACCTCTACCTACAACAACAACCCATCAATGCGTAACATCCTTCATTTTTGTGAAAACTTCTGTCGATTTTTCTTAATATTCACCAGTTAATAAGGAAGTAACCATAACACACTAAGTCTCTAAATGAATGAGATCACGCCAAGATTCCTTGTGTGGAAGATTCTCAGCAGTGTTTATTAAAGTGTGAAAACATTGGAACCCTCCATCATCAGATCTTGTCGAACCTGTTATGAGTCTTATATTGCATGGTATTGGGTGGGAAAGTCCAAAATATGGTTCGGTGAGTAGAATTGTGCACAAAACAAAGTATCAAATTAAATTCACATTATTAAGAAGTATAAATTTGTAAATGTCTTTCTAATTTGCTAGGGTACTTGTCATGTAGAAAAAATACAGCTACCATAACTGTTTTTTTTCCTTAGGGATCACTTGCATACACAACTTTCTCCACATTTGTCAAAATGAAGTTGCAATCTTTCTATGATAAAAGATGAGATTGGTAATAATGTGTTAGATGTACCTTCAGAAAAGTAATTATAGGAAGAACTTAGAGCAGGCTTGTTCAATTTTCTTGTGAGAAATGATTAATCTAAAAAAAAGTATTGAATGATCAAATACACCATAAATATTTTGGTATTAGTGGTGTATATTCTTTAGAGATAAGCAACTTGGAAATAATGGAGTAAGCGCCAGTTGTAAGCACCAGTTATAAGCTTCAATTGTGAGAGTTAGTTCATAGTTGAGAGTCCAGTTGTCTTTGGTTTGCATGTAACCGACTCAGTAGAGTTGTTTCCTATATAAAGATGTAATCTGTCTTCATTGAATAATATAGAAGTGACCATAGCCTCACCGTGTGTTTGTTTCACATAGTTCATCTTGGTATCAGAGCCATGGGGAGAGGGCATGGATAGCGTGAGAAATGTTTGATCAGATGCATGAGAAAATCCATCTGGTGCATTCCTCCATTTATTGAAATTCCGTTGAATAGGTAAAATACAGTTCCATTTTTCACTTTTGTTTGGGAAGCCACGATTTGCTTGCATGAGTTTGTGTTGTGTATACAAGGAGAAGGAAAATAGTGCATGCATGTGTGGATTTTGAATTCGTATTTGATTGCGTGGAGATCTGGTGCATGCGTGGAAAACACAAATTTTTTTGGTGAAGCGTAAGTTTTTGTTTTTTTTATGCGAGTGGATATTTTTTTTAAAAGGCATGGAGTTATAAACCTTTTATTAAAGTGGATTGTGAAGGTGTAGTTTGCATGCGATTTGCATGTGGAGTTATTAAATCGTGGAGATTTGCATGTGGATTTATTAAATCGTGGAGATTTGCATGTGGAGTTTAAATGGAACATAAAGTTATTAAAAGTGGGCTTTTAATAAACTATTAAAGTGGTTTTTATTTTGAAGTTTGTTAAAAGTGAATTTTTTCATAGTGGATATCTTGTATAAAGAGGTGAAGAGGGAGTTGTAAGTTTTTTCTTTAATAAGTGGATATTAAAGTGCATGCTTGATTTAAGCTAAGAACATAGATAGATTTAGATTAGTGGAGGATTCGAAGGCAGAGCGACGGACTGCTCAACATAGGAGAAAAATCGACAGAAAGTTGCATATCCTTGGTGTTTCACTAGCAGAGAATATCTTGCAGTGATGGAAAATCCACTGGCAGAGACCTACCTCAACGAAGCCAACAATTTAGATGGATCAAATTTCATTAACTAGAAATTCAAGAGGCAGACGCTCATGGAAGGCTATGGTGTCTAGAACATTATGAAGGGAACTGAACTAAAACCTGATGTGGCTGCAGGTGCGACAGCAACACAAATCCAAGATTGGGAGAAGTGCGAAAACAAGGCAAAGGTATTGTTGCACATGTCTGTTAAAGATATCTTAATTCCACATATTAGAGAAGCTACAACTTCTACTCCAACATGGACAATGCTTAAAGCATTGTATGAAACTAGCAACACAAATCGCATTTTGTTCCTGAAAACTAATTTGCTAAGAATTAAGATGGATGGAAATGAATATGTTAGTTCATTTTTGGGTCATATTAAAGAGGTGAAAGACAAGCTAGTAAATATAGGGGAAACTATTTCCAACATTGATCTAGTCACTATTACCTTAAATGGTATGCTAGAAGATTATCATATGTTCATAATAGGTCTCGTAGCAAGGGAGAAACCTCCTACGTTTGAAGAACTAACAGGTATTTTGCTGCAAGAGGAAGAGAGGCACGAGAATTTGAAGCCTCCGAGTAAAGATTTGGCACTGTGGTCAAATAATAGATCTGCGAGAGGGAGATTAGGAGTAAGAGGCAGAGGAGGCAGTTCATGGAAGAGAGGTGGTTCATGGCAGAGAGGCAGTTCATCACAGAGAACACAACCTCCAAATCAAGGTATGCAATCTGATAGGAATGAGTCAAAGAGTTTTTTTTATTGTGGTAGACCTAGACATATTGTTAAAGACTGTCATAAGAAGAAAAGTGATGAGGCTAGGAATAAACCTAGAACACATTCAGGTCATTATGCAAAAAAATATTTAAATCAAGATCTCAAATTATTTATTGCTAGTGATGATATTGATGAACCCCCGAATTTTGACTCACAGGATCTTAGGATGTTTTTGTCTAACGCTGCTTTATATGTTGAAATGGATGATTTTCATGCCTGGTTTGTGGATTCTGGAGAATCAGTACATATGACTTGTAATAAAAATTGGTATGCTAATTTTAAATAAACACATAATGGTGCCAGCGTATATCTTGGAGATGACCGTGCTCATCAGATCAAAGGATATGGAGACATTCCTGTGACATTGTCGAATGGTATTGTTTGTGACATTCGCAATGTGGTGTATGTGCCAAGAATAAAGAAAAATTTGATCTCTGTGTCCACCATTATAGATCAGAACTTGAAGGTTGAATTCTTCAAGAATTATTGCATAGTGAAGGATCTGTTGGACCACTTCCAAACTATTGCAATGGGAGTCAGAGTAGGAGGTCTATACAAACTTGATGTTACCAGCAAATCACATCATGCAATGACTTCTACCACTATGCCAACAAATATTATTTGGCATCAAAGGTATGGACACATCAATCATCCTGATTTATTGTTATTACAGAAAAAGAATATGGTTGAAGGACTTCCCATTTTAAAGAATGAGAAGGTTGCTTGTGATAGATGTGCATTAGGAAAGATGCAAAAAGATGAATTCCCCTCTACTCATGATAAGAAAAAGATAGATGTGTTAGATCTTGTGCATACTGATGTTTGTGGGCCTATGCAGACTAGGACTTTAGGAGGTGCATTTTACTTTCTATTATTTATTGATGATTGCACGAGATACACATGGGTTTACTTCCTTAGACGAAAAAGTGATGTTTTCGAGTACTTTAAGGAATTCAAAACCATGGTGGAAAAGGAAATAGGAAAATCCATCAAAATCCTTCGTTTAGATCAAGGGGGAGAGTATAAATTAGGGGACTTCAACAAATATTGCAAAGATAATGGAATAGTAGAGTAGTTTACAGTACTTCACACTCCACAGCAAAACAGAGTCACTGAAAGGAAAAACAGAACTCTGGTAGAGTGTGCATGCAGTATGATGAAAGTTAAGAATCTCTCAAATGCATTTTGGGCTGAAGCCATAAATACTGCATTTTATTTAAAGAATAGAAGTCCAACAAGGTGTCTTGATAATGTTACTCCTTTTGAAGCCTTGTATGGTTCCAAACCTGCAGTTAATAATTTGAAAGTATTTGGGTGTAAGGATTTTGCACATATTCCAAAAGAGAATAGGAGGAAATTGGATGTTAAAGCCACTAAATGTATTTTCATTGGGTATTGTTTTGAATTTAAAGAATACAAACTGTTTGATCCTGCTACTCACAAAGTATTTGCAAGTAGAGATGTACTTTTCCATGAACAAGAAGCAGGAAATCATGACGACAACAGTCATGAGAAATGGAAGAGACTTCTTGATGAAGGAGTTAAAGAAGAGCAGCAGCAACAACAACAACAACAACCCACACAGCAACATCCATCCCCGCAGCGACAACAGCAACAACAACAAGAAGGACTCAGTGATATGGACAATTCAAGCAGTCACAATTCACCTAGAGGTGAAGATAGATCTTCACAAAGTGGGGAGGAAGATAATCAGTTGAGAAGATCTTCAAAACAGATTCGGCTTCCTGAGAGGTATACAGACTATTCCCTAATGAGTAGCATTTCAAATGTCACAGAACCCATGATTTTTGATGAAGCTAATGAACATGATGAATGGAGAAATGCAATGAAGGAAGAATATGAATCTATAATGAAAAACAATACTTAGGAATTGACTGAATTGCCTAAACATAAGAATCCCATTGGATGCAAATGGATATACAAACCCAAGTTTAAATCAGATGGTAGTATAGATAAGTATAAGGCTAGATTGGTGGAAAAGGGGTATTCACAAACATAAGGTATTGATTATGCTGAAACATTTGCACCAGTAGTTAAATTGAATACTATCATAATGTTAATTGCTTTAGCTACAAAGTACCATTGGAAGCTGCATCAGTTAGATGTTAAATCTGCATTTTTGAATGGTAAGTTAAAGGAAGAGGTTTACCATACTCAACCTGAAGGGTTTGTTGAAAAGGGGCAAGAACACTTAGTGTGTAAATTAAAGAAAGCATTGTATGGACTAAAATAGGCACCTAGGTCATGGTATGAGAAGATAGACTCTTTCTTTCTTCAACAGGGTTTTATGAGAAGCAAAAGTGATCCAAATTTGTATACCAAATTTGATGAACAGGGGTATATAGTATTGATTTCATTATATGTTGATGATTTAATAATTACAGGAAATGCAGATAAGTTAATTGATGAAATCAAGCAGCAGTTATCAAAGGTATTTGAAATGAAATATCTTGGTGAGTTACATTACTGCCTAGGTCTTGAAGTTTGGAGAAATGCAGGCCAAAATTTTGTTTGTCATTGTAAGTATATCAGAGAAATACTTAAGAGATTTAAAATGGATCATTGTAAGTCTTCTATTGTTCCCATGCAATAGAATGTGAAACTTTCTTGTGATGATGGATCGAAGGAGGTGAATGGCACTGTGTATAGACAGATGGTGGGTATTCTGAATTATCTCACCACAACCAGACCTGATATTTCATATTATGTGAGTGTGTTAAGTCATTTCATGGTGAAACCTCATGAAAGCCATTGGAATGCAGCAAAGGCAGTACTCAGGTATCTAAAAGGTACACTTGATTATGGTATTAAATATACTGATGCATCTGATGTTGAGTTGACAGGTTATTTAGATTCCAATTGGGTTGGCAATCTGGATGATCGAAGATCAACCACTGGATATGCGTTCAACATTGGATCCAAGGTTGTTTCATGGAGCATCAAAAAGTAGCCTACTATATCTTTGTCTTGTACTAAAGCAGAATATAAAGCCTTGTGTGCAACAACTTGTGAAGTTGTTTGGTTAAGAAGACTTCTTCAAGATGTTGGAGAAGAACAAAAGGAACCTATGATGATCATATGTGATAATCAAGGTTCAATCAATATTGCAAAGAATCTGATTTTTCATGCAAGGACAAAGCATGTTGAAGCTCAGTTTCATTTTGTTCGAGAAAAGTTGCAGTCAAATGAAATAGCTCTTATGTATTGTAATACTAGTGAAAATGTTGCTGATATTTTCACTAAGCCTCTTGGAAAGATTAAGTTTGAGTTGTTTAGGGAGATGTTAGGTGTAGAATTCAATCCATTCTCCATTAAGGGGGAGACTTGGAAATAATGGAGTAAGCACCAGTTGTAAGCACCAATTATAAGCTTCAGTTGTGAGAGTCAGTTGTAGGCGTCTTAAGAGTCAGTTCATAGTTGAGAGTCTAGTTGTCTTTGGTTTGCATGTAACCAACTCAGTAGATTATTTTCCTATATAAGGATGTAATCCGTATTCATTGAATAATATAGAAGTGAGCATAGCCTCACCGTGTGTTTGTTTCGCATATTTTATGCATTTAGAGGGAAAAAATCTTACGTAAACAAGATGAGTTTAGAATAAGATGGCTTCTAGATCACTATGATAACTAAGAATAATGAAGGAAATATTCCTAGTTGTCCTTGGTATATACATAAAATGGATTACATGTGATAAGTGGCACTCTAAAAGGATTTAAGAGCTGGCTTATTAAGGTTGTGATTGCAAAATAGAATATAGAAATATAAAAGCTAGCAAAATATTATCTTCATAAATGAAATTATTAGTGAAGGGTGACTATTACTGAAATGATTAGTGAAGGGTGACTATTACTAAATTATTGTACTTAAATTATTATACTTAAACGTGATTCCAAATATACTTCAGGCATCATAACTATTTTTTCCTATTTTCAGAAAAGTAGTTACACACAAAGAAACTGTAACTCAGCCTCCAGATAAATATAAAAGAGAGCATCCAACCTTGAGAAGGGGATCGACCTCGTGGGAAGGAATGAAAGAACAACTTTGGTCCAAGCCGATTCTATAAACACCATGAAAATATGTAATAACATTTCTGCACAATTTTAATATAAGAGATTATTCATCCCTCTATTTTCTTCAGTTTGTAATTTTTTTTTGGTTTATCTTAATCATTTCTTAGTTGTCTAAAATATTTTCTAAAATCTAGTTAGGGAATAATGATTAGATGGATTTTTTTATATATTCAACATTTATTATGTTTTGGTTTCTAACCTTCATTAAAGTTCATAATGTGTATGCTTATTTATGAATGATATTAATTATCTCATGATGATGGTGCCTTGTTTTTTTCTTTAGTGATTATAACAATTTTTATATGAGATATTAATGTTAATACTCCATTTATAATAATACTTCTATTTGTTTAAATTTAATTATTACACTTTAATATTTGAAGTTTTTCTTTATTTCTTCCATCTTTTAATTTGATAACCTGGGCAATAAGTATAACGTTTCCCTCTCTGATTAGATTGTGCAGTTTGTTGTTCATATGTTTTTTCATGTTTTTCATGACCTTTCCCCTTTAAATCTTATTTTATTTCTTTATGTATATGGGATTTATTCATTATCATTTGATTGAGGGTTACCCCCTCTTGCTTCTGTATTATTCCAAGAAATCCTAAAGCGGGGGGGATTTATATAAGCCTCATAAGGTGCCTTGGCATTGTTCCCTCACTAGGAACAACCTGAGGAACAACATTCTTTTGGCACATTGTCGGGGATCGAAGTTAAAAAGTTTATTTTCCCTGGTTAATGACAAAGTTTAAGTTCTGACTCTTGGTGGTGAACATGAACAAAACAACAAACATTTAGTTCTTTAAAGAATATTTATCAATTTGAATTTTCAACAAACCACTCCACATTTAGGTGACTCCACAAATTTTCCATGGAAAATTCAAATACTTCAATAGAAGCTCCGAGGTATGCCCCTTTTGATTTTTCTTCTATACATGATTTTCCTAATGATATTCATGATATTAAAATATGGGGTAAATTTCTTTCTCCGTTTCAAGAAGATGATAATGACATCCTTGGAAAAAATTTACAAGATTTCCATGATTGTATGAATATGTTAGGTATTGTTCATGAATATATATTAAAGAATATTTTCATGATGTCTTTGGAAAGAGATGCTCGGAAATGGTTTAGAGGTCTTCCTCATGCTAGTATTTCTTCTTTAAAATATTTCCATGCATGCTTTCACTATTATTGTAGGTTAATCTATTGAGCTGAGATTCTTTTTGAACATTGTTATAATGATGAATATGAAATAGAACATGACCCCTATCATAGTGGAGAAGATAAATAATTTAATAAAGAAAGTAGTTATGAACATATCTAAGATTATTTTCAAGAAGATATAGTTGATTTTTCTAAATATCAAAATCATAACTACTTGTATAGTTTATTTGTATACTAATTTTGCTCATTATTTTGATTATCATAAAATATCTGGTATAGAATATAAACAATGCTTTGTACAAGACCTAAAACAAATCCTTGATTCCCAACAACAACATGAAAAATATTTAGAAGCTTCTACATCCCATAAAGAACGAATACAAAAAACTTCATAAGCTCCAAGAGGTACACATGATGTCAGGAACATTAAAACAGTCTCTATTGTAATTAAATCTATTTCTCAACCTTTTGTTGAGAAGGAAATTTGTCAAAATTCAATAAATAGTGATATATTTGATAATGAGAGTTTATTAATTTCTTCCCTTTATGATGATAAATACATGCATGAGAAAAAGGTAGAAATAAGTGATTATGAAAGTTTACATAAGGATATGATTGTTTCATTACAACAAAATGACATTGCAATTTGCAATGAATGTGAAGACGAAAACTTAGGCCAGATCTTTGATTATAAGTGTAAAAAAATTAATGAAATTTTTTCCACCTCAGATTATTACGAAGCTTATCCTATTCAACATTTAATTCAAGAAACACAAAAGAATTATTGGTCAGTTGAGACTAATACTCATGAATATGGGTCATAGATTAATGACTTACACTACGCAGTTAATCCCAAAAATAATATCTAATAGGCATATTTCTGAACTTGTAAGTACTAATTTTTACTACCTTATTTTCTTGAGAGTAAAAGTTAGTTTTTTTATTAAGCATGATGTTGTCTTAAAAATTCATGAAGAGTTAATTACACCATTATCATATACAAAAATATTTAGTAATCCACCTGTGTATGATGAATATGAAGATTCAAATAGTGAATATTGTAAGGATACATTGTTTCCATCTATTCTTGTTCAGGAAACTGTTGTCCCAAATCTTTTTAAAGACCAAATTGTGAATAGAGTAGGACATGATTATTCATTATTATTTTCAAAATCCTACAACATATCACATAATTATGTTCATTAATATAGTAATAATGATGTTCAAAGATCATTCAATACATTTTCAATTAAAGAAGATTTAAATTCATATCCATTTGAAAATGTTTTTACTCATATATGTTCTCAAGAAATTTATGTTCATAATATTAATGATCAGGATAAAGATCAAACACAAAGTTGTTTGGTTGATTCAAGCATTGAAAAACGAAAAAAATCTAAAGTATCACCTTCAGAAATTATGGACAATAAACCTAAGTATGATGATTATGATGATTATGTTGATTTCCATAAACAAGAAGAATGTATTTCTCTTTTATCATTAGCAGAAAACTCCAGTAGTGAACCTACCTATGCCAATAATGAAAATCCATCTGAAGATCAAGTTAATAATCAAAAAGTAACTCAAGTTGTTTATGAAGATTCAAAAGAATTGGTACATGACACTATATTTTATAATGTTGATTTATCCTTATCTTTTCTTTATGATTATAAAATTGATGTAAAACTTGGAAAAGATTCAAATTCTTTGACATGTGATGAGAAACTTAGTAGTGCTGGTATAATACTAATCATTTCTCATTACTATAACATACAATATGATAAGGAGAGTATACCTTAGTGTTTACAAGATAATGATTACATAAGGGATTATGTTGAAATTTTTTATCAAATCTTACAGACAGACAATAAGGTAAGGTCATACAACTGAGGAAAATATTGATAAGGTTTGAAGTTATAGAAATTAAAGGAGACATCCTATCATATTCTAAAGGAAAGAAAGATGTCAACAACATTATAAATGAACAAGGGACATGCATGAATGGGCACAGTTTGTCACTTTATGTGTAGAAAGAGAATATACCTATATGTACCCTAGTGAACCAAGAGCTTCATAGTAACAAATTTGAAGATCCAATTGGGGTCTGGTTGATGTTGATTCTATTAGAATAACAAATTTGAAGATCCAATTGGGGTCTGGTTAGAGTTGATTCTATTAGAAAAAACAACTACATACATACATTCAAATGGATTTCTTATGGGTTGTAAGTATAATATTTTTTTCAGGTTTGGTCACCATTATGCAATTTGATTATTTTGTTTTTGACCAAAGGCCTTCAAAGTTTTTCTTTTGTAAATAAAATAATTTCTTGGTTACATTGGAAATATGATTTTACCTAACCTAGATACTGTTAGCAACATTTCTTGTATAGGGGTGTTCTCCTCGATGGTTTGGGCCTTGGAGTGGTAAATGCAAAGCAGTGGGTTGAAAACCCCACTTATCCTAAGTTTCGAGTGAAAATGCGCATCCGTTAAGCAATGGGAAAATCCGTGTGGTTGGGATTTGCACACCCAAATCTACAGTCGAGAATGGATTTCGGAGCCCCCTCACCATTCTACCATTAAGGCGGAGGGGGGGGTCCGGAATTGAGCACACAAGTTTGAGCGGCTAAGATTCAGGTGCCTGGATCTACAACTGAGAATGGATTCCAGACCCCCCCCCCTGCTATTATGTCTTTAATAGG
>ML778836.1:1290207-1321287 GCA_009831015.1 Picea engelmannii
TTGATGGTTTAAAGCAGGCCCTCTTTTATCACATATCCTACTCCCTCTGCTTACCACCCTCCACCATGTGTCTTCCCCTATCACATCTCCCGCTCCTCTTCTACCTTTCGCTACAACATACCTGTCCTCCACTCTCCCTATTGTCATGTTCCTTTTCCCCTTAGACCCTCTTACCCTCTAACACCTGTACCTCCATACTTCACGCCACTCCCACCTGTGTTGTGTCCTCAGTCCCCAACCTGTCACATTTGCGGCCTCATTGTCACCTGCTCACGGTACATCGTCTCATCATCTGGTGTCACATCCTCTGTTTCTTCGCCACCTAGTGCTTCCACCTTAGCGCCTCTCATCTCACCCTCATCCACGTCCTCCATAGGGGTCCCCTCGCAGTAGTCCAACGAGGAAGCATCCAAAGAAAAGCCGCCATGTCGTCCAAGTACAGAGTTGACCGAGGCCATTCCCAATTCCAAGAAAGCAATTATTGTGGTAGTTGATGGTGGTTGAACGTCGTCTTCTTCCATAAATAGAAGGCCAGGAAAGGACCAAGTGTAGAGGTGGACTGATATTCCATCCTGACGGAGATTGCATCTAACGAACGACTGCATGGGCAGTCTGCCCAATGTCTGCATGCGCCGCTTGACAGAGAAGTTCTTTAATGTCAAGCATTTAATTCATGATATGATCGCGCCTTCAACGCCTGAGTCAACTCCAAGTATATGTAGGCATTTTTGCCATTTTGTTTAGAATCGATGGTTGAGCTTAGCTCCTGACTATAAAGTCTCTGAGGAAGCTCTGGTTATGTATTTTGATTTGAGACTGTCAAATTAATGGAAGTCAGCTTCTCTTTCCTTTTTATTTTGTTTGTTAGCTATTTAAAACACTCAGAATTGGAGGATCCAGTCGAGGGTTTCATATTGTAAGATGATGTATGGTTGGTCACTGCATTCTTTGCACCAGTCTTAAACAGTCTCCCACATTGTCTTTTTCAGCTTGCACTAAATGATTCAAAATTGGAGGATCTAGTCAAATGGTTGTGGCTGCATAGTATGATAGGTTTGGTCAGTGTGCAGTTATCACTATGTTGTTTATGCACATTTCAGTGTTTCATTTTTCTTTCCCAAGTTTCTAGAAGGCCTAATGCCTAGAGCAACCTCCTCCCTTTCTCCCTAGTCTTCCCTCTAATCTCGCTTTAACTCAAATTCTTGACTGAAGTTAGTTCTAGCCCTCACTTCCCTGTGCATTTCTGGCATAGTTTTCTGAGTTAAATGATTTTGTCCTGATTTTACTCCCATCCATTCACCCCTTTAAACAAATTTGTGACAATAAACTGATGGGCGTCGGGCTCTGCTCTTGCTGCAATCCAGGAGTGATTTCTGTCACCAACATTTCTGGCACCGTTGTTGGGGATGAAGTTGGAAATTTTCCCTGGGATTGAATGACATTGAGCTTCTGAGTCTGAAGGTGCATTAGGCATAAGAGCCCTTGAAGATTTCTACTGTGCACCTGGCGACCCCACTGTGGCGATTCCCATGTTTCCACATCTTTGTTTTAGTTGCGGCTACTGTTAGCCCACCTGAAAGATGACCTAGAGGAGCTTTCTCAAGAAGGTTTCAGCAGCTGCTTTCTCAGCCTGATAATTTTCCTGGGAGGATACGACGTTAGGATCTGGCCTTTGATGGTGAACAAAGACTAGTCACATTTGAAGCTGTGCATCTTTCACCTGGTGAATCCATGATTCAAGGATCGATTGGTGACTCTGTTGGTTCGATATGGAGAAAATCCGTGCTCGGAGGTTTGCTCCTTTTAATTTTTCTGCTATTCTCGATTTTCCTAATGATGTCCCTTCTCTGGATGAATGTGGTGATTATTTTCCCATATTTAGAGAGTGTAAAGAGGACATCCCTGCTCAGCATCTCTGTGAGTTTCATGAACTCATGCACCAGTGGGAGATACATCATGAGGATGTATTATTGAAAATTTTCATGTTCTCATTAGTAGGGGATGCTCGTAAATGGTATCATTCTTTACCCCCTGCTAGCATTTCTTCACTCGCAAAATTTCATGCAACTTTCACCGCCTATTGTTAGAAGCTTTATCCCTCTGAGTTAATTTTTCATAACTGTTGTGAGGGATACAACAACTATATACAAGATAGAGTTTCTTCTTACATAGGCTATGAGGATCATCCTAATGACCTGGATAAAAAATCAGTCCTTTATCATCCCCATTCATCTGCATCAGAGGAAGGTTATGTGAGTAAAGATCCCGAGGAAGAAGAAGATGCTTTGGGCAAAGTTATGGAGTTGATAAAATCTCTCTCTGCCCAACTGGATAGGTGGGAAGATGAACGATGTGTAGAGGATTTTCTAGTCCTTGAGGAAGATGTTCTTGGAGTCTCTTTTGAAGAGGATATTGAAGCATTCATAGCTGTAGAGACATTAATTTATACCCCTGAGGAGCCCGTTGTCTCAGATTTAAAGGAAGAAGCCATTGTGGAAGAGGATTGTTCTCTTTTTCTTCACGAGATTTCCCATGATGTATTTACATTTGGGATTGAAAAGGAGGATTTGGAGACCATTCCTCTTTTACAAGATGAAGAAGTTTGGTGTTCACCCAGCTTTAACGACTATTCAATTGAGGAGCAGCAGAGCCCCACATCACAGATTGATGACCTGGGTAGTATCCAGCCTGTGTATGACAACTATGAATCAAGTTCTGAGCTGGACACCCAGAACTTCCAAGAGCAGACTGTAGAGCCTTCTCCTCTGTTCAAAAAAAAAATACATTGCGAGGAAATCAACCCCCCTGGGCAGCAGATTGAAAAGAAAAGCTTTCCCACAAGTCATGTCTATGATGATTATGACTCTACCCTTGGGAAAGCCAAGAAGAGGAACTATAAGAACCAGAGGAGCAACCAAAGATGCAGTTTACAGACTGCGTAGAGCCAGTCAGCGAGTAGCCACCGCCTGAGATCAATCAGCCTACGTCAGTTGTCCATGCACCTATGCTTACCATAGATATTCAACCACACATCCACAACTGTGTAGTAGAGGAGACTGCATGTCACCAATTTTTTGGAGTTTACCACTGGTCCTACGAGCCTGTGAAGGAATACATGGAGTTGCATTTCCTTCAAAAATTGGAGCTGCCCTATTTCATCTCAACTTCAGCCTGTAAGGAGGAGTTGAAGAGCATAACCGTTTTTCTATCACGGTTACACCACCTGTTTGTAATCATCGACATAAGGAAGGAGCTTCCATTCAGGAAGTTACTTGATTGGCTATGGTGGAAATTTTCTTTCACCTAGCCTCATGTACAAAGAATTTTATTAGTTTAGGACTATACATAAATAAGCTCCTTGGATCATCTATGTTTAGTTTGTTTGGTTTTTACTTTTTGGCATATATTTCTCAGCAAGAGGTTTTGAGCTTGACTCCATAGCCCAATAGCAAGGCACTGAAATAGCAAAATGAGTTCTCAGAGCATCACAGGGATGACTCTATTCCCTATGGAGCCTAATGTTAGCAAAATTTCTTGTATAGGGGTGTTCTCCTCGATGGTTTGGGCCTTGGAGTGGTAAATGCAAAGCAGTGTGTTGAAAAACCCACTTATCCTAAGTTTCGGGCACAAATGCGCATCCATTAAGAAATGGGAAAATCTGTGGGGTTGGGATCTGTGTGCCCAGATCTATAGTCGAGAATGGATTCTGGATCCCCCTCGCCATTCTACCTTTAAGGCGGAGGGGGGGGTCTGGAATTGAGCACGCAAGTTTGAGTGACTAAGATTCGAGCGCCTAGATCTGCAGCTGAGAATGGATTCCGGACCCCCCCATCGCTATTCTGCCTTTAATAGGGGGGGGGGTCCAGAATTGACGGTTTAAAGAGGGCCCCCTTTTATCACATCTCCTACTCCCTCCGCTTACTGCCTTCCGCCATGTGTCTTCCCCTGTCACATCGCCCGCTCCTCTTCTACCTTTTTCTACCACATACCCATCCTCCACTCTCCCCGTTGTCATGTTCCTTTTCCCCTTAGACCCTCTTAGCCTCTAACACCTGTACCTCCATACTTCATGCCACTCCCACCTATGTTGTGTCCTTAGTCCCCAACCTATCACATTTGCGGCCTCATTCTCACCTGCTCACGGTACATCATCTCATCATCTGGTGTCACAACCTTCGTTTCTTCACCACCTAGTGCTTCCACCTCAGCGCCTCTCATCTCACCCTCATCCACGTCCTCCATAGGGGTCACCTCACAGCAGTCCAATGAACAAGCATCCAAAGAAAAGCTGCCACGTCGTCCAAGTATAGAGTTGATCGAGGCCATTCCCAATCCCAAGGAAGTAGTTATTGTGGTAGTTGATGGTGGTTTAACATCGTCTTCTTCCATAAATAGAAGGCCAGGAAAGGACCAAGCAGAGGCGGACTGACAGTCCATCCTGACAGAGATTGCATCTGACGAATGACTGCATGGGCAGTCTTCCCAACGTTTGCATGTGTCGCCTGACAGAGAAGCTCCTCAACGTCAAACATTGAATTCATGATATGATCATGTCTTCAGCGCCTGAGTTAGCTCCAAGTATATGTAGGCATTTTTTCCATTTTGTTTAGCATCGATGGTTGAGCTTATCTCCCGACTGTAAAGTTTCTGAGGAAGCTCTGGTTATGTATTTTGATTTGAGACTATCAAATTAATGGAATTCAACTTCTCTTTCCTTTTTATTTTGTTTGTTAGTTGTTTAAAACACTCAGAATTGGAGGATCCAGTCGAGGGTTTCATATTGTAGGATGACGTATGGTTGGTCACTACAATCTCTGCACTAGTCTTAAACAGTCTCCCACATTGTCTTTTTTAGCTTGCACTAAATGATTCAGAATTGGAGGATACAGTCAAATGGTTGTGGCTGCATAGTATGATAGGTTTGGTCATTGTGCAGTTATCACTATGTCGTTTAGGCACATTTCAGTGTTTCATTTTTCTTTCCTGATTTTTTGGAAGGCTTGATGCCTAGAGCAACCTCCTCCCTTTCTCCCTAGTCTTCCCTCTAATATTTCTTTAACTCAAATTCCTGACTGAAGTTAGTTCTGGCCCTCACTTCCCTGTGCATTTCTGGCCTAGTTTTCTAAGTTAAATGATTATGTCCCGAGTTTACTCCCATCCGATCACCCCTTTAAACAAATTCGTGACAATAAACTAATGGGCATCGGGCTCTTCTCCTGCTGCAATCCAGGAGTGACTTTCGTCGCCAACAAATACTTTTCATAGTTAGGGTAGGAATAAATGAACATAAATAATCTTTTTACAAAGCAATATTGTAGTTACTAATTATATATATTTTTTAGGGTTTTATAAATAACTTTTAATAAACATAGTTAGGACCTTCAATAAAATAAAATATAATGAGGGATATAATAAAACTTTTCTCTCTCATCATCATAGAGTCTTGGTATTAATGATATCATTGAATGATGACTTTATCCCTAATATACTATCACAATGAGATTGGTAAACAACTTTTAAAGATTACTTTTCCTCATGATTAGGTTGAAAGTCTTATTATTTTTGTAATCATGTCCTAGGAGTTGGCTGGGTTGTTAAATTTTGAAACTAGTCATCTTAACTTACTCGAGGTTCCATCCACTCATAACATTAAAGAGTAACTAGTCTATGTGGAGAGATAGTGTTAAGGGTATGGGGATGTACCTATTTAAATGAGTATACTTTATTATGTGGGCATATCCAACTCATATTCACTAATAGAGATCATCTCTTGTGTTTTAAAACACATTGATTTCCCCTATCTCTACATGAATAAAGAATATTTGAAGTAAACAAAATCAAATAAGTGAGATGGTGAAAGGAAATTTAGTTGGGAAATATAGGTATCTCCGTTGGGGCTATGAACACTTGTTGGAATTGGAGCCTGTGATGTCAGGATGTCGGGGTGACTACAACATAGGCTATGGACACTTTTTGGCAATGTAACAACACCATAAAACAAGAGAGGTGGTCATATGTAACTTTACTTTTATACTCCGTCATTAGAAGTCCTCTCAAACTTATCCATGTATCGACACATTTGATCATGTTATTGTTAAATGAACCCCATACATCATTGCTTTGAGTAAGACATAGAACAACTAGAGATTTGACTTCTTAGCCTAACCTTAGTCTAATTTGACATCTAATTAGACTGAAAAAAAACTAAAGTTGATCTTTATCATTCATAACCAATCTCATTGTTTGTAGGATACTTATATTTTTGGTTGTCATTAGCTTTATCATTTTTACTATGGATTCATTAATATTGAGAGAGAAATAGTTTATGTTCCTCTTTATGCATTTTATTTTGTGCATTAGAGTTTTATTCTCAAGCATAAGGACTTATTTTTCCTTATTCTTTTATTTCCTAGATTAGGCTTTATTTTCTTGCATTAGGATTTCATTTATAAATTAGGGTTTTCCTTATTTTCTTTGCAAATAGCATAGAAAGTTCTTTAAAATAGAAGGGGAGTTCTTTCATTAAAATCTACAAATAAATATGATTCACACTTTTACATGGATGTCCTTGTCCTATTTATGAATAATACTAGTCTTTTCTTTGAATGATACACATGTTTGACTTACTTTTGTTGCTTGCGGAAGGTTCTTTCCAGCATATGTCAAGCCTTGCAGGTCCAAATTTAGAAGAATGAGAGGGTGAATCTATTGGCAAAGGATGTGAAGACAAACTAGAAAATTGGTTTCACGATGATATATGACTCCATTGACCAATGAATGAAGAAACATGTCTATGGTTCTTGGTGCCTCATTGGGAGGCACCATCCCTAATTGGAACTCGATGTTGTAGCCAAAAATGATCCTTTTAAATTTTTCGAAACTTTACTAATCTTTGTTATTTGGATTCTATTTCAATTACCCTAAGGAATATTTAGTTTCGAAAATTATTTAGTGCAAGATAGACATGGAACTTTTATCTTTTACAAAATTGAATTAGTGAAATACTTGACTCCAAATATACATCACATTGAAAATAATTTCACTTCATAGCTCATTCTTGTTGTCTTCTAATGACTTTCCTAACCTTTTTATATCTGCATTAGCATTGCACAAGATAAATAACAAGTACCATAACTTGTAATGATGAAATTAAAATGTATTATTTCAATGATCTATATAGGAAAACATTCACCATTTCTCTTGTTTCATATATTATAATATTAAGTATTAGGGTTATTTGAGAATCTCGATCAATCATGCATGACTCATTAAATTAGGTCATTTGAGGTAACAATAATTTACACAATATTATATGTGTATACATTATCAAACTATATATATATATATAATCGATCTTGTTGTAGAGTTTGTAGGTGTGAGTGAGGACCAGACATTAAAGGATGTGTTAAAGTGTGTGTATAAATACATTCAAATTTTTTATTGTTCATCGATCAAGAGAAACCTTAACCCTTCAAGGTGTTAAAGTGGTAGTCAAGCTTGAAAAGGTAAGCATAAGGAGTGCGCCAGAGGCCAAGTTTTCCAAGTGTCAAATATTAGGAGAAAGGAGTGTCGTGTTGTCAGGAGGGCAGATAGATTTGTTGAAGGAGAAAAGGGACAAACCCATTTGAAACCCCGAGGAATCATAAAAGCTGAGGAGGAGTATCATTTTCCAAAATGAAAGCATAGTCTAGAGGATCAACCCTACAGAGGAGGAAGTCGAAGGATGAGCCTTTTTGAAAGCTAGAAGAAATAGTTCATTCAAGGGAGGTGAAGTTTCACATGAGGGGAGAAGATATAGCAATCATCAGATGGGATCTAGAGACAATATGGGCCATTGGATTTTAGTTGCAGACAGGAGGAGGAGCACGCATGAATGGAAAGGATCAATAATCATTGGATCTAGGTAAGAAGCATGGGTTTTAACCCTTGAAGTCCTTCGGACTTCCCGAATTCAAAGATTTTTCATGATTAGGAGAAAATAAGATAGGTTTCTTGAAGTCTCAGGATTCGAAGTAATTCTGGACTATCCATCCATAAAGACATGCGTCCATAGATTGGAGTTAGTCTTGAAGTTTGATTATCAATAATAATTGGAGTGTGGATGCAAAAACACAAAAGACTCTTGAATCTATGAAAGCCGAAGTGTGTCAATAGATCTCAGACTTTGAAAGTTCAATAGTCCAAGAGAATGGAGGTGAAAATTCTTGTGGTTTGAGAACTCCTGAAGCCTGGCATAACCGTTGGTTGAGGATGAGGTGAGAATCGTCGATCCATTGCCCTTCACAAATTCAGGAATTCGGGAGGAAGCACAAGATAGGTGTTGAAGGGTCCTAAAGCTCGAAGCCTGGAGAAAGCGTCGGTCATCAATCCAAGATAGACGCCAACCATATGATCTCCCTCATTCAAATTTTCATGGGTTCGGCCTTCGTAAGAGTTGTAGTTTGTTGTTTTTGGAGCTTCGGAGTCCTGAATTCTTCAGTAATTTGAAATTTGAACCATGGTTTTATCCCAGGGTCACATGGAAGACTTCGTTGGAGTATTAGGAACCTCACAAACCCATATTTTTGCATAGGGAAGAGAAATACGACCTGTCGAGAAGGAATTTTAGGGTTCAACAAGAGCCTGAGATGTAATTCAACTCCTTACTCTGAACAATACTAGACCGGGATGTCACGTGAACCCCATGAGGTGGTGCGGGTTTGCATCATATGGTATCAGAGCTTGATTTTGTCTGCAATTAGAAGGAAAGAGAAAATATTTCGTTTGATACCATCAAGTGGTATCATAGAGTATTTTTTTTTTATTGTAGACAACAGGAAAAGGAGAAGAAGACAAAGTGTTGATTCTCTGTGTGTGAAGAACTGTTTGCTAGTTTGCAATAGGAAGTAGACTTTCCAGGAGGGAAGGGTAAAATAAAATGGCTATTGAAGGCCATAGACATGGTCCGAGAGGAGACCAAAAGTAGATGAGAAAAGAGAATATGTATGGAGAGCTCAATGAGACCAGAGAGGAGCTCAACATATTAACTTTGCAATGCCAGAGAAGAAACAAGGAAGCTAAAAGTGGGAGTGGCCGATGAAGTGGAAGGTAAAGTGGCCTATTCAATAGTTTATTTTTAGGAAGCAGAGGCATATGTTGAAGAGGTGGTTGAGGAAAGTGGAAAACATCAGTGACACAGAGGAGGAAATAGTTTACATCTGTGAACCATAAATTGGAGAGAGCCTTTATGAGGAGGAATAGATATCAACTAAATATTTCATAGATCATTAGGAGGGAAATGAGAAGAGATCATTTGAATATCTCATAGACTGTCAGGCGGGAAGAAAAAAAAAATTAGGTTTCCAAGTGGGAAAGGAGGAGAGGAGATTGTTTGAGAGTCTCGAGAACTCAAAGGAGATTTTGGATCATCAAGGAGTGCTGACAAAAGAGGAGAAAGATAAGAGGTGCATTCTGATAATTGGGGGAATCAGCATATTTCTGCAAAGTAGCCCAACAGAGGCCAGTGCATGTGTTGCACATGAGAAAGTGATGTAGGAGGCATCTAGGGAAGAGGCCATGGGGCCAATTTTTTTTAAAAATAACAGTGCATGTGTTGCAGGTGCAGGAGAAGGAAGACATCCAAGAGAGACTGTCATGGACGAGGACAAAGGAGAAACATTTTCCCAAATTTTGGAGGGAAGAGAGGACCTTAACCATGTTTTGATGGTAGGGGAGATCATAGTATCTCTTAGAGAGGGCTTAGAATAAAATTCCAATGAATATGTTTCTTGTAAGGAATCTAATGGAAAACCCACATATTCTGTCATTTTAGAAGATGGAAGGAGGAGGAAAGAAGAGCATTTAGTGGAATTGCTCATAAATTTTACTAAGGGAGATGAATAGAGGACAACTGCAGAATTGAAACCTACAAAAATATAGAGTTGCAAACAACATGGATTTTGTTGATATGTATGAAGAATTGGAAGCCCTAGGAGATAGGGTAATAACCCATAGTAGGCTAATCCAACAGGCCAAGTTGGAGTTTGATGAATAGGAGGAGAAGCAATAGAGTAGACTGCAGAAAATGAGCCAGCCCATGGATAAGATGGACAAGGAAATAGAGGGGATAAGGAGATTGATGTTGAAGTCAACACATGAGATAGTGAAAAATAGATGGAGGATGAACAATGAAGAGCCTGCAACAACAACATGACAACAAAAAACAAAGAAGAGGACCAAGTGGACAACACCATAATGATGTTTGGGACCCAGGAAGATCTCAATAGCAGCAACAAAGGAGCCATGAGAAGTAGCTTGTGATTTTTTCCAGCATGGGAGTATGATGTAGGATCATCACTCCAACTCATCAGTGTGTCAAAAACCAATGCAGTAGCACACTAGGAGGGAGCGGATTTCAAGGAGATAAAAGTGCCAACTTTCTCAATTTTGAGTTCAAATCTCAAATTTAATGAAATTAAAGTTTGAAAAGGATCAAGGAAAGCTGAGCCACTGTATTTGTACATGATGAGTGTAAAGTCACCTTTAATGGGCTATATTTGTACATACATCGAGCATCGACTCATATATGGGATTTAATTACCCATTTAATGTAATAACATTAGTGGTAGGTTGCTTTAATTGTGAAATCATAGCACTAGAATAGTCTGGAGGGAATGCTCTAGAAGCCCCTCATGTATAAATCAATGTAATGTATTCCCAGTTAGAAGTTATTCAAATTGTTGAAGAGAGTTGTAGAGAGTTGTAGTGGATAGAAGTTGAGAGGAGTCGAGACTCTGTTGCAGTCTAGTCCTGTATACATTGTATAAAGAATTTAGTATTAATACAAAGAGCAAAATTCCCTGCATATGAGACTTTGTGTGTATTTTCTATGTGAATGAATGAATATGTTGGTTTCTGAATGTTTTCAGTGCATATGTGTGTATTCTATGGATGTTTAACGTTCCCTTTGTAAGAATTGATATAATCCCCTATCTTTTTAGTTTTATAAGTGTTTATGGGCTCTCACAACTGTGCAAGGAGTGCACCTTAGAGTTGTTAGAAAATTCTAAAAGGCCTGCACAAGGAGTGCGCAAGAACCCATTCAGGAGTTCTGTGAGGAGCATGCTAGGTTGGCATAACAAATTCATTCTCAAGCTTAGAATGGATAGTGCAAGGAGTTCACATCAGAGTTACTGAACACTCTGAGAGCTGACGCAAGGATTACATAGGTGAGACTTTAAGGTTCAAGACTAAAATAGAGTTGAGTGCAAGGAGTGCACAAAGACAATATGTTGTTGAAGTATTGGTAAATCTCTAGAGTGGAAGGGAATGACTCCTAAGAGGGCATAAGAAACCATTTGAAGGAGTAAAGGGCCAGGACCCTTTTTGAAGTCTGAGTAATTACAAGCTCGAGAGAAATAGTGAAAGTGTGCACAGAGCCAATGCAAGATGTGTGGAGGCCGAACCATATACAGGTTCGAAAGCTTAAGATATATAGTCTGAGATTATGCAGAGATGAGTGAAAGGAGTGCACAAAGACAACACTTTGTCAAGTTTTAGTCAATATTGAAAAGGTAAGCACAAGGAGTGTGCCAGAGGCCAAGTTTTCCAAGTGTCAAAGCTAAGGAGAAAGGAGCATCATGCTGCCAGGAAGGCAGAAGGATTTGTTGAAGGAGAAAAGGTCCAAACCCCTTTGAAACCCATAGGAATAAAAAAATATCAGGGGGAGTATCATTTTCCAAAATGCAAGTAGAGTCCAAAGGATCGACCCTACAAAGGAGGAAGTCAAAGGCCAAGCCTTTTTGAAAGCTCAAAGAAATCCTTCATTCAAGGGAGATGAAGTTGCACATTAGGGGATAATCTATAGAAACTGTTGGATGGGTTGTAGAGGCATTACGGGCCATTGGATTTTTGTCCCATACAGGAGGAGGAGAGCACACGAAGGGAGAACAGGTCCCAACCATCAGATCTGAGTGCAATGATAAAAAACCATTGGATCCAAGTAAGAAGTGCAGGTTTTAACCCTTGAATTCCTTAAAAATTCATGAATTCAGAGATTTTTCATGCTAAGGCACATAGGATATAGGTTTCCCAAAGTCCCGGGATCCGAAGTAATTTTGGACCATCCATTAGTAAGGACACATGCCAATAGATCAGAGGTAGTTCGGAAGTTCAGCTATCCAGAATAATTGGAGTGTGGCTGAAAAAAAACACAAGGCTCTCGAAGCTCTAAAATACAGAGCGCATCTTGACCATTGATAGTGAATACCTGTGTCAACATATCTCAGACTTCTTGAGTTGGACAGTTCGGGAGAACGGAGGAGAAAATTCATGTTGTTTGAGAATCTCTGATCCCTAGAGTTTTGGAGCCAATCATAATTGTTGGTTGTGGATGTGACGAGAACCATTGATCCATTTCCCTTCATGAATTCAAGAGGAAGCACAAGATAGGTGTTGAAGGGTCTCGAAGCCCGAAGCCTAGAGAAAGTGTCATTCATCGATTCAAGACAGACGTCAACCATGCGATTTGCCTCATTCGATTTTTCATGGGTTTGACCTTCGAAATATTTCTAGTGTGCTTGTTTTGGAGCTCCCAAAGCCCAGAGCCCCAGAGTCCTGAATTATTTAGTAATTCAAAATTTGACCCATGGTTTTGGCCTGGGGTCACGTGGAAGACTTCGTTGCAGCATTAGGACCCTTTCAAACACATATTTTCATGTAGGGAAGATAAACAAGGCTTGTGGAGAAGGAATTCAAGGGTTCATCAAGAGCTCGAGAGATGATTTGACTCCTTACTATCAATGATCCTAGATCGGAAGGTTGCACGAGCCCCAGTATATGGTGGGGTTTTGCATCATATGGTATCAAAGCTTGATTGTTTCTACAGAAAGTAGGTAAGAGAAAATATTTTGTCTGATACCATCAAGTGGCATCAGAGTGATTTTTTTTTTGTCTATAGATAGAAGGAAAAGGAGAAGAAGATAGACTATTGATTCTCTATGTGTGAAGAATTTTTCTCTAGTGTGCAGCAGGAAGCAAACTTTCCAAGAGGGAAGGGTAAAATAAAATGGCTACTGAAGTCCATAGAAAAGGTCTGAGAGGAGACTGCAAGCAATGAGAAAACATGACATGGATGAAGAGCTCAATGAGACCAGAGAGGAGCTCAACATATTAATGTTGCAATTGCAGAGAATGTAGAAAGGAAGCTGGAGGTATGAGTGGCCCATGAAGGGGAAGGTAAAGTGGTCTATTCAACAGTTGATTGCTAGGAAGTAGAAGCATATGTCGAAGAGGTGGCTGGGGAAAGTGGAAAACCTCAGTGACACAGAGGAGGAGATGGTTTACATATGTGAACTAGAAATTGGAGAGAGCCTCGATGAGGAGAAGAGAGATCAGTTGAAGATCTCACATATTTCCAGGAGGGAAATGAGAAGAGATCATTCGAAGATCTCATAGACTGCCAGGAGCGTAATTTTTTTATTTATTTTGTCAAGTAGGAAAGGAGGAGATGAGACTATTTGAGAGTCTCGAGAACTCAAAGGAGAGTTCAAATCAACAAGGAGTGTTGACGAAAGAGGAGAAAGATTAGAGGTGCATTTTGATAATTGGAAGAATCAACATATTCTTGCCAAGTATCCCAACAGAGGCCAGTTCATGTGTTTCACATGAGGACATGATGTAGGAGGCATCTAGGGAAGAGAACATGGGGCCAAATGGTTTTAAAAATAACAGTGCATGTGTTAGAGGTGCAGGAGAAGGAAGACAACCAACAGATATTGTCATGTAGGAGGAGGAAGGAGAAACAGTTTCCCAAAGTTTGGAGGGAAGAGAGGACCTTAACCATGTTTTGATGGTAGGGGAGATCAGAGTATATCTTGGAGAGGGATTAGAAGAAAAGTCAAATGAATATGTTTCTTGTAAGGAAGTTGAAAGACAACCCACAGATTCAATCATTTCATAAGATAGAAGGAGGAGGAAAGAAGAGCATTCAGTGGAATTTCTCATAAATTTCAGTAAGGGAGATGTACATAGGACAAATGCATAATTAGAACCTGCATCAGGAGAGAGAGATGAAAACACCATGGATTTTTTTGATTTGTATGAAGAATTGGAAGCCCTGGGAGAAATGGTAATAACCCAGAGTAGGCTCATCCAATAGGTCAAATTGGATATTGATGAAGAGGAGGAGATGCAACAGAGTAGACTACAGAAAAGGAGCTAACCCATGGACAAGCTGGACAAGGAAATAAAGGGGATAAGGAGGTTGATGATGAGTTAAGCACATGAGAAATTTATCAATAGATGGAGGTTTACCATAAAAGATCTTGCAACAACAACAACAACAGGACAACAACAAGAGCAACAAAGAAGATGAGTAGGTTGACAACACTAGAATGAAGTTTGGGACCCAGGAGAATCTGAATATCAACATCAGAGGAGCCATGAGAAGGATCTCATGATTTTTGTCAGAATGGGATTATGATGTTGGAGCATCGCTCCAACTCATCAGCGTGTCAAAAACCAACACAACAATGCACTAGGAGGGAGTGGGTTTCAAGGAGAGAAAAGCACCAACTTTCTCAATTTTGAGTTCAAATCTCAAATTTAATGAAATTTAATTTAATTAGAGTTTGAAAAGGCTCAAGGAAAGTCGAGCCACTATATTTTTATAAGCTGAGTTTAAATTCATTTTTAATGGGCTGTAGTTGTATAGATATCGAGCATCGACTCATATCTAGGTGTTATAGCCCTAAAATTCCCTACTCATGCATACATGACATTGCCCTCTTACTTGCATAATTTGCCAAATTATTGTTGAGAAGCTCTACTTAAAAAACCAATTTTTAGAGCATGTACGTGCCCTGAACCACTACTATTACAAGGGAAAAACTCTCTATGGCCAAGGGTAAACCACAACAAACAAGTATGACTGTATAAATCAACTCAATTCCAACATGTTATATATAAACTAATGTTCAATAAGAGGAAGAAGCCTACCTCGATCCAATCGTTTGATGTCGTTCCACCATTGAGCGCTTTGACCCAAAGCTTTACACCTGCAAGAATTTCTCAACAAACAAGCGATGCAAGTATATAGTGACAATATATAAAATGAGTTATCACATCAAATAACACAATCCATTAATAAACATTACAAACATGCCCATGGATAATAACGATATATTTGCAAGATATTGACAGGACGGGAAAGGAGTATTTCTATTAATAATCGATCAACATAAGTATCAACATTACAGGCTTCTGTGTCAGCATGGTTTGAAACCAAGAAACCAAGTTCCTTCCAACTGGGTCTCCACCACTTCAATCCTCCACCAAAGGCAAGCTCATAGCAAAAAGGTAATGAGGTCCTCTTGACAATAAGGAAAGATCTTGGGGGTTGAACACTGTGTTCAGACTTGAGGGACAAAGGGATGTAGACTCAATATGAAGTAATTTGTCCAGAGTAACTTTTCTCTCAAAGTTGAATGCTTTCTCCTGTTTTTCCATAGCTTGAAATTGTTCTCTTATAGCCTCCATAATGCAACTAAAGAGCCGAGTCAGAACATTTCTAGTATATGGAAGGCCAAACATCAGAGATATTTTGTCGTGACATGGAAACTCGACCTCATTTTATATTTTTTGGCACAAATCCCGTATACGTGAGTTGTAGTGGAACAACAAGCCTATACACATCTTGCAAACAAGTTAGGGAGCATATATGTGGAAAAATATATATTTTTGGCTCTAGATTTATCAAAAAGGGGTTGATAAGTATGCATAGGGAAATGGAAAAAGGACCTCTATGAAAGATAGAAATGGTGAGGCAAATATTGCTATAACATATGCCCCCTAATGTGTGAGATTAGAGGAGTATCTGCGATGGCCGAAATACATTATAAATAACCTAGAAGTGGAGTGGTAGAGAACCATCTGGACGAACTTAATTTCTCAATACATTATGTACTGACTTTACATACATGACTACTAAGAATACAATGCATATCCATGTGGAAAATATACCAACAAGTGTTCATGGCCATGAGTAGGCAAGTATAAATGTGGTTACATGACAATAGCTTTCATAGTCACGAACAAGGCCCATTGAAACTAGTCTCAAAATCAATCTGAAAATATTTGTATACCATGGAGTACAATCTAATCTCCCATGATCACTAAACTCAAATAGGTACTAGTACAATGAAATGGAAGCAACAACTCAGGAAAGATGCATCCACAAAGTGATGTCTTTAAGTCTTCAATACAATCTGCCAATGGTGCAAGTCTTTATCATGTGAATAAATGTGTTGAGGTCGAACATGATGAGACATCGCTTGATTACCGTTCATTGAGGTATACCGTTAACAAATGTGAGATAGAATACCAATGATGAAAGTAGGTATCAAGGCACCGAGTACATCTCTAGAAATGTGAATAAAGGAGCTGGTTCCGAACACTTGAGAGATCCATTGATCAGGAGACATTGATGTATTCCCATCTGTCAGTGGCAAGAGAGCCTTCCACTAATGACTGCAAGCCTCAAGGTACTCATAAAACTCTAGGTCTCATATCTAGAATACATGAGTTGAATTCGATGGAAAGTGACCCAGTGAAAGGAGATCATTAAGGCATCTCTCATCAGTCAGTTTGAGGAACAAAGAAGGAGCTTCATGATCTGGTGGAGATCGAATGAAGAACATGTTCACGAACAAACAACCTTGTGCATCTTTCACGTGTGACAAATGCAAGCGGTACAGGAAAAAGACCCTCTGAATAACAACCAATGATGAAAATTGTTGACAAAGGCGAGGAAACCACCAATAAGGCTAATGGAATCCAAGACACTACATGAATCCCAAAGTGTGAATAGATGTCTTGTCGACAAACACAAGGGAAACCACCCACTCAATGACCCATGATGAAATGTCGATTGCTAGGTTCAAGGTGACCTACCAATGATGAAAGTAGGGCCAGGGTGCATCATAATACCAAAGTATCATGTGATTCTGAGACAAACTGAGGGTATGGACGACATGAAAAGTCAAGATTTCTGAGGAGTGGCCGACACAGGTTAATAGACTTCCTTTGAACAAGAGCATGAGACATATGGTGGAATCCAGTAGCATAGACTTAATGATGTCACAACTAGATGCAGGAGGCATCCATAATGCTCTCTATAGTGACTGGAAGATTAATCAGTCCATAGAGAAAATTCTATAACGAGATCATCTTCCTAAGTCCATGCTAAACCCAAAATTATGATGACACAAGGACTCAATAAATTTGTGCTATGTTCAAAGGCGACATCACTGCTGCCAATTACAATATAGTACTCCCTTCCTGCCCGTATTTTTTTGTTTTTCATAACAAGTGAATGCTATGATACAGAGGAGGGAATGAGTGTCGCAAGTAAGAAAAACTAGCTCCAGTAGTGGAACATACCTATGCTCAATGCAAGGAAATGCATGCATGAGATGGACACTCGGGGTGATGTTCCCTCCAGGGTATAGGGTGTCAAATTGTGAAGGATATAAAAAAGGCTCTACTTCATTGAGGATGAAAAATTCTTGGGCCATGGTTTATAACGCAAAGAAAGAACTGGCTAAAGGCTCAATACTGCAAGCAAGGGCATGAGGTGTAATCACAATTTAACGCCAAAAATGTCATTTTTTATATCTTTTAGTCTACTTGGTGTGAAGAAAGGGGTAAACTTGTGCCAAATAGATGCCTTTTCAAATACAATTTATGAGTGTGAAAAAGACAAGTTCACTCGACGATCTTTTCCATTTTTGATAGCGAGTCGGAAAAGAGTGTAACTAAGACTCATGATATTTCAAATCCAATTTTAACGAGTGTGAAAGGGACAAATCACTCGATGATCTTTTCAATTTTTAATAACGAGTCGAAAAAGAGATTAACTAAGACTCATTTTTAGTTATAATCAACATGTAAAGGGGGAGGCCAAGGTTCCCATCCCGACCTTCTGCTGAAAGTCAGTATCCTGCAGATAGCTGACAAAATCTTGGGAAAGCCCAAAGCTCTCCAAGTTGAGGAGGAGAAAGTGCTAACGGAGTACATAGTCTCTATTATGGTCCGAATAATGTCTCTTAGTGGAATAGACATAGGTGGGGGTATGGGATGTCCCGTTAGGTCATCCCAGTTGAAGGGGACCTCGTCAGAACTCGGAGAGAGAGTATTCGAAGGAAGAATGAATCTATCTTGTTTAGAAGGGGGAAGACTTGGAATTTTGATGACGTGACTGGAGGGTGCATCACTCTTTTTAGGGAGAGTCGATTTGACCATAAATGGCACCGGTGTGGTCACTTATTCAATTATAGGTTGAAGAGGATGCATGGTAATGGGGGCATGAGACGCTTCACCCTCCGTGGAGGGGTTGAGGTTAGAGGAAAATATTGGTGGTGAGATCGTTAGGATAATTAAAGGTGAAGTGGTGTGAGGAGGAACCATGGGTGTCTCAGAGTCTGAAGGGATTTTGGGTGAGCCCCACACCTCTGGTATCCCAGCAGTCACTGGGCACAAGAAAGTAAGATGGTTTCCTTCACAAGTCCTGCAAAGGAATTTAGGCTTATGTTTGAGACGTTTAGGTTTTTCGATGGGACTGGTCGAGGAAAGAGAGTCGTCTCTTGTATGATGAATAGGAGTTGGAGACGTGACAAGGCTATAGTTCAGGGTGAAAAGGAGGGTTCCCCCAACATAATTGGTAGAGGTTGGAAGTGAGTTGTCGACATGATTTGTAGAAAGTGTTGACTCATCTCTGACATGACTAGCAGAGGTGAGCTATGGTGCACTGGTGTGGCTTACAGTGGTTGGGCTAGTGATAGATTGCGGTATTTGATTCCAAGGTCCTAGAAAAGATTGATTCTGAAACATTGCAGGCCAGAAAGGATCCTGGTATACTCCTTTTCCTGGCCCAGAAACATGGTGGTTTATGCCAAGGTGGTCTTAAGAGGTCTGGATGGGCATCATCACTGAGGTTTGCAAAGAGACCAAGGTAGGATAAGAATTATTCGAGTGAGAATATATGTTGCCCCCTTGTGAGGGTGTCCCATAAGGAAGGTAGCCCGAATTATAAAATTGATTCTCCCCATATGGAAGACTTGGGGGTACTTGAGGACCTGGTGCAGAAAAAGTGTTTAAAGGGACTGACATGGAAGATGAAAGATACATGGGTGGGGTGTAATAAGCACCCATCTAAGCACTGGATCCTGAAAGAGAATAACTAAGATTGGATCCATAAGGTGGAAGGTTCCAACCTCCCATGGGAACACGACTCATATCAAACGAAGAAGTGGGCATGGGAGAGATGGTGCCCCTCGGTGCAATGCTAGGATTCATATAAGTAAACTAGGGAGGGGGTTGCATGTGGGAAGGCATATCAACAAAAAAATTACTAGAGACCCAAGGTGATAATTGAGCGTTGTAATCATGCATACCATTGTAAAAAATAGAAGGGTCTTACCCCATGAAATGAGGATTCATCATGGGGGGGGGGGGTAGCGGTGAATGGAGGATTAAAAATCACTTTGCTATCCATGATAATGAAACCAAAAACCAGATTCCTAGGGCCAACTAGTAATCAAAGAGCATATCAAAAATTCAAATGGCCAATATGCATGCAAAAGGGATAAAGTGGTTGAGTGGCCTCCCTCGTTAAAGAAGGTATGCCTCGTCCAGAAGGGACTTGAGACTCCCTGCTAAAGTTTGGAGGTAACACAATCAGTTATAAGGGCCCTCGTAGGCTTAACAACTAGTCAGTCAAATCCCCCTGGAGAGGTAATATTCCATAAAGGTTCTGTGATGTCCGACCCCTATCTGACTTAGGATACAAGCAGAATAACCCCTGCAAGTAACCTATGAGAAACCTAAGTCAAGAAACTAATAAACCATTGTATTACCGATGCACAGGCGAACAGGCGTAAGTCTGGATTACTGTATGGGCAAGGTAGCAAAGCCTGAAACCTTGAAAGTACTGCCTCTCATAGAGGTATGGATACTAGCAAGATCCCCAAATATGAATAAATCCATAGAAATGTCTCATATCCAGGGGTTATCCCTTCAACAAACTTCGCGCGACCTCGTGCTTAACTTCGGTGTGAGCGGAGCCTCCTAATATTACCAATTATACAATGGATTTCTCAACTCCTTGTCTCAGACACATATGTTGATTTAATTTCCTTGGAGAAGTTTACTCACAAAATCCTATTCCAACGCATTAAATCCTAGGCTAGTTTGTGCACCCTAAACAATAAAATCATTACGAATCAATTTTAGTTTAAAGTGTAAATTTTATTGGTTGTGATTACTCAAAAAGGTATGGAAATAAAACTCATGGTGTTATGACTCTGCATAAAAATAAAAATAGATATAATGCAAATCCTAACTTTAACTTTTCAGTGAATGATATTCTAAATAAAAACAGTTCAATCTTCAATTTTAACTCTACAACTCAGAAGTAAAATGCGTTCTTTCGCTAAATGTTCTAAGCTAATGATAAAGGTTCCAAGACGAAAATACCAACCAATGCAAAATACCTATTTTTATTATTATTTTCAATGTATTAAAAATAAAATGCATGGACTGATAAGTGACTTGATATATAACTTCTACTGTGTATAAAAGCAATCACTCGAGCATAATACCAAGTAGCTAAGAAGACATCCCAACTACCAAGGACAAATAAAAAACGGAAAATTAAGAGAAAGACACTGCCCAAAAATTCAACTCCCAACAGGTTTCCTGTCATCCCAGATAATCTCAACAGGTACCACAGAGACCTAACAAGGTTTAGTGATCCTCAAAACCTACCCAACAGTTACTAAACTAAGAAATCAAGCAAGTGGAAGTGGTATACGTGACTATTCAAGAGAAAATGGCATATATACGCCTCTTGCAGTGGGACAACTAGCGTGTATACGCGATTGTCAGGGAAAAAAGGGCATATATATTTTAAAACAAGGCTAGGCAAGGGTAAAAGGCTGAAAAACTCAAACCCATATTGAACAGACTCTGTCCAACTGTGATACGACAAGAAACACAAAGGAAAAAGAGCAATGTAAGAAGAAAAAATACTTCAACCCTTAGAAGGAAGATCTATCCCCAGTGGAGTCGCCAATTCTGTTACAAGGGAAAAACTCTCTATGGCCAAGGGTAAACCAAAACAGATAGGTATGACTTCAGAAATCAACTCAATTCCAACATGTGCTATATAAACTAATGTGAAATACAAGGAAGAAGCCTACCTCAATCCAATCGTTTGATGTCATTCCATCGTTGAGTACTTTGACCCAAAGCTTTACACCTGCAAGAAGTTCTCAACAAACAAACGATGGAAGTATATAGTGACAATATATAAAATGAGTTAGCACATCAGATAGCAAAATCCATTAATAAACATTACAAACATGCCCATGTATAATAATGATATATTTGCAAGATATCGATAGGATGAGAAAGGAGTATTTCTATTAATAATTGATCAACAAAAGTATCAACATTACAGACTTTTGTGTCGACACAGTTCGAAACCAAGAAACCAAGTTCCTTCCAATTGGGTCTCCACCACTTCCATCCTCCACCAAAGGAAATCTCATATCAAAGAGGTAATGAGGTCCTCTCGACAATAAGAAAAGAGCTTGGGGGCTGAACACTATGTTCAGACTTGAGGGACAAAGGGATGCATAGTCAATATGAAGTAATTTCTCTAGAGTAACTTTGCTCTCAAAGTTGAATGCTTTCTCCTCTTTTTCCATAGCTCAAAATTGTGCTCTTATAGCTTCAAGAATGCAACTGAAGGGCCGAGTCAGAATGTTTCTAGTATATGGAAGGCCAAATATCAGAGATCTTCTGTCGTGACATGAAAACCCAACCTCATTTTGTATTTTTTGACACAAATCCCGATATACACGAGATGTAGTGGAGCAGCAAGCGTATATGCATATTTCAAAGCAGTTAGGGAGCGTATATGTGGAAAAATATATATTTTTCGCTCTGGATTTATCAAAAAGGGGTTGATAAGTCTACATAGGGAAATGGAAAAAGGCCCTCTTTGCAAGATAACAATGGTGAGGAAAATCTTTCTATAACAACTACATCCCGCGTACATATGCTTGTTGCATGCTAGACAACCCATGTACATACGCTTGTTGCGCACTAAACAACCCACGTATTCTTGCAAAAGTTGCAAAAATTAAAAATTTGTAAGGAATTCAGTGGAATTCACTAGTTATTGGAGGTTTCCAACTAATTCACCTGCTATAGCCCATCCCCCAACCAAATAACCATCATGTTTTCATATAAAAGGAGGTGTTGGGGTCTCATTTCACAACTAATCATAAGAACAATGAAACTCTTCCCAATTTCACTTCCCTTCCTTGTCCCAACATTTTCTACCTTTTGTGAGTTACAGCCTTAGCATTCCCTTTTTAGCCCCTTCTTCTTCCATTCAATCCTTTCCCTTTCCTTGAGGTGATCAGAATATTGAGAGAAGAGGCCTATTGAAGGTGCACTTGGATCATTATAAATAGAATCATGGACTAGCTTTGTGCAACGATGGTCGACATGGATTGCAAGTTTCAATCTTTGTTTGATGAATAAAATAATATATTTTCCCTGTCCCAAATGATGATGTTTTGTGTATTTTATTTGATTTATACATAACATTTGATATCTAACCCTAATTTATGAATAGAAATAGCATGCTTGTAGTCCTTGTTTTCCTAGTTTTGGATGTAGGTCAACCTTGGGAGGACACTTGCAGTCTTTGGAACTACAGAGCTTGAGGAGATCATCACCAAGAATGGGATAAAAGGTACAATTACTAATATTCTCTTCTATTGATTTCTTTTCATTTATTTTGGTATGTTTTGGGTAGAGTAGAAACTAGATTGAGTTTTATATGGTCATTCACTTTGTCTATATCTTAAACCTTGATATAGTTAAAGGGGGGATTTTCCCGCTAGTAGAAATGGCGACCATACTGGGGATCTCTCTAGGGTTTTTTAGGGGGTTTTGGGTTGATTGATTGGTTTTGTTTTCCTTTTGAGTTTCAGTCAAGTTTATTGATTCCTTTTAGGGTTTATTTTCACCTACAAGGTGCATACCATCCTTCCCTTCCCTGTAAGTCTGCCTTGTTTTTTTATTTTTGAAAAGTCTCAGAGGTGTACGCGACCTGTTTAGGGTCTTCCCACGTACATACATGCTCTGCACAATAGACATCTTGCGTACATACACAGGTTGTTGATGCAACATCCCACGTCTATGTTTCATAAAAATATTTTTTAATAAAGACAGAGTTTGCCTCTTTCCTGATAGAAGTTCAGACTTTTCAGGACTTCCTTGAATCAGTCAGAGTCTTTGTCTATGGCCATAGCTTGGGTTGAAGTTTTGGTTTACTCGTTCCTTAGTATTATTGTGTTTTCCCTAAAATTTTTAGAGCGAGCTGTCAAGTCTTAGATCCTCCTTTTGATTTCTTGGTTGAATCCATGCGATCTATAGTGGGTTTAGGGTCCTTATCAGAGTTATTTTCAGTTTTCTCTTTTCACTGATTCTTTCTTTGAAAAAACAAAAAAAGTTTTTACTTCATTTTTTTCTTATTAAAGAAGTTCAAAAAATGAAAAAAGATTTTATGTTCTTGCATTTAGTTTGGTAAAGTAGTCAAGGTTGTTATTTGGAAAAGAAAAAAAGTCTCCATTTCAAAGTTCTTTTTGATTTCCTGAAATATAAGTAGTTTGTAGTCAAACGAAAGCAAGTTTTAGGATTTCTTCATTTACAAGATCTTGAAATATCAATTAGAAAAGTTGAAGTTACAAAGAGTTGTTTACAAGCATTGCTTTAATTTTGACATATATTTTCCTTTCAAGTGATTTAAAGTTACCTTCCTTATTTGTCTCTTCATAACACCATCAGTTTCATTACCATATCATTTGAGTAAATCAAGCCTTAAAATTAACACTTAATCTAAAATACATTAGACTTTTATGTTTGTAGGGTTCACTAACTAGTTTAGGTTTTTAGGGCCTTAAATAGTGGGAACAATATCGATCGCATTTGCCTACGGAGCTTCATGGACCTCGAATCCATTTGAGATTCTTAATTTTCTTCTGGACCACTTGCTTTCAATACCCTTGAAGGGATTCAGACTTGTTATCCTACTCATTACGATCTTCCCGACTGTCAATTGTACCTGCATGGTAACAAACTGCGAGCTAGAAACCTAGTTGCCCATATTTTACGAACTTACACAGGTGATTGCGGGGGTATATCGTGGTACCTAGGGTGGACATAGGATCACGCTTCATAGAGTATACCTAGAGGGTGCTTCTGTGTTCGATTTGCACTTGCACCAGTTATTTTCTCTAGTGTCGATTGGCGTAACCATCCTTCCCACTAGTTAGTTGATTGCTTGATTTATCTTTGGCAAACTTTTAGTGTGTGCTCTAGGCTCCCTAGTTTTCCATAGTGAGTTAGTCAAACATTAATTTGGGCCTCTGACCTAGGGTGGTAGACTACCCACTCCACCAGTCGTGAGGACTTTTCGGTCTTCCTCTTAGAAACACAGAGCTACCTCTTAATAGGCATTGTTTTTTATAACACTGGTTCGCCAAAGTCGGTGTGTGAGAGTTTTACGGACTTGAACGATCCCACAAGGGGAGAAACTGTGCATAAGATATTCATGGCTAAAGTTCCTAATGATACCAGCCAAGGAACCCCTTTAAAATGGGATTCTTGTGCTTTTCCTTTTTTCAGAAATGTTGGTGTCCCTTTTATGGCCACTTTGTACATTCCTGGGTTGAATGTGGGACTACCGGTTTGGTTGGGTACCATTCAAAATGTCCTGAATTCTCTTGACGCTTCTCAGTTAAGCACCTTATGTCATGGGAATCATGTTTATGTTCATTTTTCAACAAAGTATTCTCCTCCTTCTTCCTTCCTTGGTGAAAGTATAGCTGCTAGTAACCAAAAGTCTAAATGAAATAGAAAGAGGAAGAATAGGAAGGAGAAATCACCAACCTCTGTGAGTCATGTTGGAGATAGGTCATCAACATCTGCAAGTCATGTTGAAGACCACCACCCAACCTTTGCAGGTCATGCTGGGGGTAAACAACCAACCTCTGTAGTTCATGTTGGATATAGGTCATCGACCTCTACAATTCATGCTGGGGGAAAACAAGCAACCTCTTCTAGGCATGTTGGAGAGTTGTCAAAAAAATATGTGATTCATGTTGGGGGAAAGCACCTAGCCCTTGTAAGTCATGCTGGGGAAACATTCCAATCACTACTAGTCATACTGGTAATAGGTCTATAGCCTCAACAAGTCATGTTATTGACCAATCACTAACCTCTGCAAGTCATGTTGGAGATGTGCAACCAGCTACTACTAGTCATGCTAGGGGCATTGATTCTATTGAGAAACCTAGAAGGATAGGATGTAATCCTAAGTTCCCTTGTAATATTTGCAAGGGAGATCACCTTACTCATATATGCCCTGAACTCCCAGAGGTACAAAGATTATGGTCCCTGTCTACAAGATCTTTTGATTCTGAGTCTTCTGAGTTTTCCTCACAACCTATTCAACTAGTGGTTGAGAAAGTGGTCATGTCTATGCAATCTTCGGTCAATCCCACTCCCTTTTTGGGGTGTGATGCGCCTTTAGACCATGTTGTCTCACATCCTATTCAAAAATTGGTTGGGAAAGTGGTCACACAGATGCAATCTTCGACTGATCCCACTCTTCTCTTGGAGAGTGTCGATTCTACAAAAGTGGTCACGTCGATGCAATATTCAGTTGATCCCACTATTCTCTTAGAGAGTGATGTATCTACCGACTACGTGTTTATCATTTCTAGTTCAGTACTTTCATAACAAGGGGGAATTCCGCTCGCTTCGAGCACACCCCCTCCAAGTCCTAGGATGCTTTCTTTTGATTGGAATGACCTTGTTGAGCCTCATCTTCCTTCTTCTGCACCCTTTCAAATAAGGTTTGAAGTTAATTCAAATAACATTTACCGATGTGTTGTAGATGAAGGATCCTCCAAAATTATTTTGTCCTCCTCGGTTTTGAAATATTTGGGTTATCCCAAGCTTGTGTCTACATCGCATGAGCTATTGTCATTTGACAGACATCCTAGTGAATATTTGGGAATTCTTCCCCAGTTTCCTATATCGTTAGGTGAGAATACTATCCTTGTCAATGTTATAGTGGTACAAGGCCTATTAGATTTCAATATGCTTCTTGGACGTGATTATGTATATGCTATGAACATTGTGGTGTTTATGCTCTTCCAAGTGATGCATTTCCCTCACAATGGAAGCATTGTCACTATCGACCAACTCGTGTCTGACAATCACCATCCTAATTTGACGTTAGTTCAGTTTTCCCCTTTATATGTTCCTAGTGTATGTGTAGACTCTACCCCGCCATGGGTTAATTATGTGGCATCTTATCCTCGGTGTTCAATTGCTCCTGAGAAGGAACTTGTTCACTCATGTTTTCCTTCTCAAAATTTGGCCTCAACAATTAATCTGTTGATTTATCTAATGGGGGCATGGGAGCACTTTCTTCCCCCTTTTGGTCCAAGTGATCTCGAGTCTCTTATTGAGTCTAATGTCACTATTAGTATATCATTAAGCACTTGTTCTTGTGATTCTTCACTGATAGACTTTGCCAGTCCTGGCTAGAACCTTCCTCGTCATATGGAATATGGTCAGTTTCGACCAAAGAAGAATATGGTCACTTTCGACCCTCCTCATTTGCGTGATTTCTCGGATTTTGAATTTCCTTTGGATGAGGCTATCCTTGAAGCCATGACTATGGTTTCTATACCGTGGGAAGTCTTACATTGCGGTTTGTGTTTTCTTCCCATTTTGGAGACTTTCCAGGTTGACTATCGAAGAGACTCTTGGTCAAATCCTAACAGTGGGCTCTACTTGAAATACTACCACACATGAGTTGTAAGGCTATGCAGTACCTTGTACATATTATATAGTCCAGGTTTGTTGTTTTCAATTTTTGTATTCAGTAGCACCTCTTATTTTCTGAAGTTTCTGTATGTATTGGATTTATTAACTTCTGGATGAGTGTTATTGGCCTTATATACAGGATCTTGGAGACATTTTTTTGACATTTTTTCATCATATCGATTCGTTCTGACAGGTATTGACCTCGAAACTGGCATATAGGTTAGATTTTTCCCTACTTGCATTTATACATTATTCATTTACTGGTTCATTTGGCCTTAGGATTGACCCCATTGATGTGTGACATGAAACCTTCTCTGTTGCTTTATAAGTGTCTTAATTAGGTGGTAGAGTCTACCTCTACATGGATGCCCTGGGAAGATACTTTGCTGCATTTTGGCATCCATGCTGTTAGTTTTGTCTATAGGCTTAGGAGTCCTTGTTAGTCCTATCATGATTACATATTGAAGCCTCATTATTTTGTTAATCATCATTCTTGGACTTAACCTTGAGACTCCCTAATGAGCATGCTTTGTTGTCTTTTAAGCTCATTTTAAAATTTGAAAGCAACATCCAACGAGACTATATTTATGATTTTCGATCTCGTCTAGATTACTTGAGAAAAGTAGCCCCCCTAGAGTCTTCTTTAAGCCCTTTTTAGACTCTCTAAAGATGAAAAGATTGTCTAGAGATCTTGTTTCCCTTCACGCTTTCCAAACTCAAATTTGACAACACTTCTGTCCAGGAGTAGTTTACCCCTTTTTCATTCCGGATGGCTAATTTTATGAATAAAGGTATACTCTAGGAACTTCGGTTCACTAGAAGAGTATTCTTAGGCGTAAGTTTAACCCTTTTTCGGGTTTGAGGGACTAAATCTTTGAAAAATGAACATTCTTCTTCATTTAGTTTTATCACCTTTTTCGGGCCTTGGAGATTACGTACGAAAAAGGAACCTCCCCGGAGTCCATAGTTAAGCTATTTTTCAGACTCCCTAAAATTGAAAATATCATTGAGTGACCTTTTTCCTTCACACTCATTATTGGTCCAGAAGAACATATACTAACATGAGCTTAACCCTTTTTCTAGCCTATAGATTATAGTGGAAAAAGGTACGCCTCGAGAGATTTGTCTCGCTAGGAAAGTTCTCCTTGGTTACTTTTATACCTTTTCAGGCTAAGGAGACTAAACTCGAAAAAAGGATGTGAGTCCATAGTTAATCTCTTTTTAGACTCCTTAAAATTGAAAAGATTGTCGAGTGATCTTGTCCTTGTCACACTCATTAAAATGATTTTGAATAGACATCTTTTCGATGCAAGTTTAACCCTTTTTTGAACCAACTAGACTATCTCCAAAAAGGGTACTCCCTGGAGTCTTCTTTTGTGTTTTTTCAGACTCTCTAAAATGTGAAAAAACTACCGAGATTACCTTCTATGGGCTTGTAAAAAATTACATAGAAGGGGTCGCATTGTGTCTTGCTTAATTGCATTGCAGGTCTCATCTTTGTGTTTTTGGAATAATGTCGGCTCCATGTTACTCTCAATTGAACCTTTGAAGCATTACTTATACACAAGCCTTGCAACACTTCTTTCCTCTGCGACTTGACACCTTGACCCATGGAGGATTTTTCCCCAAGTTTCCTTATTCTGCACATGTCTCCTTTCCCTGAGCATTAGTATGTTCCATGTGCTTGGAACCCATTTTCTTGTCGTGACACTTGTTCCTCCTTTTTAACATAGAATTCTTTTATTCTTTTTCAAGATCTTTAAAAAATTGAAAAAGACAAAAAAATCAAATATTCAAAAAAGAGGGGACGGGAAATATACATTCTTTTTCGGTAGAAAACAAAGTCGCCCTTGGACAAAGAACATCCTTTTGTTTGTTCGTAAAACATTGGGATCTAATATGACCTTAGGAAGTTGTTCTCTCTACATAGAGTTATGTCCTCCTCTATTTGGTTACTCTTCCAGGAATATGGAGAGTTTGTGTTGCCTCCTACATCACGAACTTATGTCAATATCATGATGCCTAAGTCTGATCATCTTTCATGCTTTTTTCCAAGAGAATTTTTTCCCAACCTACGTCGTCCTTTCTATAGTTTGTCTCTTGACCTTCATGAGTCGGCCATCCCTAGAGTCCATTCAAGTCTATATTCAAAATCGACGAAGTTAATGACATGATCATCAAGATCCTCTTGTCTTTTCCCGATGAATTGTCGAAGAGCTCAGGGTTGTGAGTTATACACTCCCATTGTAATCCTACCTAATTTTTTAAGATCATGAAGTTGTTTCTCAAGCTATGAAGACCTCATCTCTAGCCGCAGGTGTCACTAGCTTCTTGAATATGCATACTATACTTTTATATCTTCGACTAATTTTGAGATGTAGATCCACTGTTTATTGCTCGTGGATACACTTTATGTGATTATATGACATGGATTTGTAGTCTATTTTATTGGCAACCATGGTTAAGTTCATCTAGATAATGGGTATGCCTACCTTAGAGAGACAATTGTTGTTTTGCAGACTACACCTCCCGAACTCTGGTCTCACTCGATTTTGTGCATTGGTGAAGATGTTGTAATGTATTTCAGCCATCAGTTTCTCTTCTGACCTCATACATTAGGGGGCATCTGCTATAGCCCTAAAATTCCATACTCATGCATACATGACATTGGCCCTCTTACTTGCATAATTTGCCAGATTATTGTTGAGAAGCTCTACTTAAAAAAACAATTTTAAGAGAATGTACGCACCCTGCACCACCACATCCCACATACATACACTTTTTGCATGCTAGGCAACCCATGTACATATGCTTTTCGCACACTAAACAACCCATGTATTCTTGCAAAAGTTGCCAAAATTAAAAAGTTGTAAGGAATTCAGTGGAATTCACAGGTTATTGGAGGTTTCCCAACCAATTCACCTGCTATAGCTCATCCCCCAACCGAATAACCATCCTTTTGTCATATAAAAGGAGGTGTTGGGGTCTCATTTCACAACTAAGCATAAGAACAATGAAACTCTACCCAATTTCACTTCCCTTCCTTGTCCAAGCATTTGCTACCTTTTGTGAGTTACTGCCTCAACATTCTCTCTTCAACCCCTTATTCTTCCATTCAATCCTTTCCCTTACCTTGAGGTGATCAAAAGGTTTAGAGAAGAGGCCTATTGAAGGTGCACTTGGAGCATTGTAAAGAGGAGCCCAGACCAGGTTCCCGAAATGGCAGCCGACATGGATTGTAAGTTTCAGTCTTTGTTTTATGAATAAAATAATCTCTTTTCCCCATCCCAAATTATTATGTTTTGTGTATTTACGTTTATTTATACATAGAATTTTATATTTAACACCAATTTATGAATAGAAATATCATGTTTGTAGTCCTTGTTTTCCTAGTTTTGGATGCAGGTCAGCCTTGAGAGGAGACTTGCAGTCTTTGGAACTACAGAGCTTGAGGAGATCATCACCATATGTGGGATAAAAGGGACAATTACCAATATTCTCTTCTATTTCCTTCTTTTCATTTATTTTGGTATGTTTGGGGTAGAGTAGAAAATAGATTGAGTTGTAGACAGTCATTTGCTCTGTCTATATATTAAACCATGATATAGTTAAAGGGAGGATTTTCCCACTAGCACTAGGTTTTAATTACATGTTTAATGTAATAAACTTAGTGGTAGGTTTCTGCAATTGCGAAATGATATCACTAGAATAGTTTGGAGGGAAGGCCCGAGAAACCCCTCATGTATAAATCAATGTAATGTATGCCTAGTTAGAAGTGTAAGTTTTAAACCTGTGAAGTAAAGAAATGCATATAGATTCTTAAGCAAGACAAAAATTAATCAATGGCTCATACACAAAATACACAGAGATTTTGTACCGGAAACCCTCAATCGGGAAAACATTTCTTATATTCATTATATCGAATTTCACCATTCACCATACAATATATACAATGTTTTTAGGTATTCCGTAGATACCAAAACCCTAATCCCTTAATTCAGGATTAATTTACAAATCCGCTAAAAATAGCAAAATCCACTAAAAATAGCAAAAACCGCCCAAAAACAATTTTCAGGGCACTGCCCTGAACGTTGGGCATAAACAGGGGGGGGCATACCTGCCCCC
>ML778836.1:1344881-1377876 GCA_009831015.1 Picea engelmannii
ATTTATAAATCAAATATGATATAATAAAAGAAAAAGTGGAAGAACACAAACATAGTGAGAAGTAGGTTTACAGACTAAAACATAATGTAGGGGATGAATCTCTAGTTTCCTGCTTGTTTTACCCTTTGTATTTTCTTAAGGTTACTGATCTAATAGCCTTGGTTGTAAGAGTCTCTTAAATTCCCCAAAGTGTTGATCCTAACAATAATCACATTCGTTCTCTTTTATTCCTCACACTCCTCTCCAAAACTTCTTCTTGAAAACATTTTCTGCTTCTTGAAACTATTTACTGCTTCTTGATCCTTGAATGGTTCCCCCCTGGTAAAAATTGTTTACTTTCACCTGCAAAATTTTCAGTTATATTGAGATCCATTTATAATTAGTTTTCATGTTACTTTCATTTTTACCTATTCCAACTCTTGTCGATCTTCTTTGGCACAGAAAACCATGGACCTTATTCCCCTTAAAACTTGCATTTGTTGGCCACCTGAAATTCATTTGTAGAAATCATGAAATTCAATAGCCATCAGATCAATATGTTATAGAAAAAATTTCCTCGCCCCATGAAACTTGCTTGGATGGCCTTTCCATTTCCCTATGTAGACTTGAAGTCCCCTTTTTTTACCTTCCAGAGCCACAAAAGCACATTTTTCCACATATACGCGTGTTGACTCCCAAAAGTGCAATGTAGGGTACCTTCTTGCAAATGGTTGCAACGCCTTATTATTTAATTATATTTAATAAGACACTAATAGGTGGGACCTCTTGTGTGACTGTGACAGAAAGACGACACTTATGTTTTATGTGTTTATGACTGAGTTGCGATACAAGATCTACAGTTATTGGATTTTAAATCGTTGTCCAAATAATTGATCACAGAATGTTATGGGTAATGTGACTAAAGAGGAAATGATGTTTTCCTATATGCCTCTCACAAGTATTATTATGTTGCATTTAGTTTGGCAAAGGATCTACACTCCAGTTTTTAATTTATATATAGTGTATGGTATGGTGATTACCTTGATTTCATGCTACAAGGGTTGCGCACATTGTTTAAATTAGAAGTCTAAAGGTTGGGACACAATATCCCTAGCATGTCTTGATGTATGTTACATTGGGGTTTTGAAAGAGTTGGCGCATTCGTAAGTTTGAAACATAGGAAAAATATGATGTATTTGGCTTGCATTAAATCAATTTGGAGTTAATAGTTGATGTGTTGTATGGTTAGTTGCTCGTACTGACCTTGGATGAATGTGTAAGTGTAGATATGATATGCAATAAATTCACATTGCTCTAACCTACCTCAAGCACACCACCCTAGCCATTTTGCATTTGTTCTTTTTTGGTTGTTGCTACTCCGCTTTGTTTGGCCATGGAAGAGGAATACAAACCTGGTCGATTCCCCTAGGAAAATTTTACACACAGGTATGAGGTTTCTTACTGCTCCATCCATGAAGTTTTTTCTATTCTCTTTAATTAAGTCAAGAGTTGGCTCTTCAATTTTCTCACTGACTGTGCATTTCCAAAGTTTTATGGGATTTTCGACTGTGTATGGATTATTGGTGAAGTTTGGTCTATGTGAAGTTGTATGTAAATTGTTCACATTAAAAATGATATGGGTATCTATTACTATCTATATTTGATTTATTCTTTACTTGTGAAAAAGGGTATTGTTTGGGAAGTTCTCGAGCCTACCTTTCCTCTAGTTTTCTTTTTGTGATTCCTCTTTGTCCGACAAGAACGTTATCATTGTTTGTTACCTATGTATTATTTGGAAACTATGTCTGTAATTTAATTGTGTGGCTCTTGTGGCTATTATTCCCGTGCCCTTGTATCAGCTCTGTAAATATAAATGTGGAATTATGTGTTGGTATTAAGCTTAGTAAAGGAACTGTTCGCGCTCTTTTTGGTCATGGGTTTAGTTTATTCCCACTCTTTTGTTTGGTAATACAGTATGTCACAAGGAAATATTTGGGGTCAATGGTAGCATTGAAAAACTATTTTTAAATATACGACTTGTTGTGTTTTAATTTCATATGCAAGGAGAACCTCTGTGTATGAGTTATATACGCATTAAATGAGTCTTACAAACGATAATGAAAGGGAAGTTGGAAGCATGGTTATTTGAGGTTTCAGTTGAACTATTGTTTTACACTGGGAACCCTTTTATGGACACTTTGTGGGACCTTGTAGTAATTTAAATAGTACTAGTGTTGTTATTGTAAGCCATAACCTATCCACTCCTCAATTGTTTCTTGTGATTATTGTGATTAGTATGATGTTGTGCATCCTCAACTCTGTTGTGTGCAAGATGTTTTCTTATTGTTAAATATTTCTTGGGCAATAAAATATGAATCGATTATTGTGCAATGAAATTTCTAAGGCAAATGAGCATCCTTGAAGAGAAACACCAGTTCTGAGTATTTTTTTTGGAAACAAAGTGATGAATTTCAATTTTGAAACAATAAAAGGTTTTGATTTTTAATTGACATCGAGGATGGAATTTTTTGATATATTAGAACAATATCCGTGGGATTCCCTACCATTATACCATTTTCTGAAAAAAACACTCCTCTCATTATCCCAATTACATTTTTTTCACTCCATGTTCTATTGTGACTCATTTTTAAGGAGAAGTATGTATGGAAATAAAAGAAATAATATTGAGGTTAATTGATGTTTGGTATTTTGGGAGCTGGTTATATACACAGTTGATTGTTTTTATGATTGATTGAACAATATCCATGTATCTTTCCCCTCCATGATATCATTTTATGCACAATACAAACCCCCGATACTCCCAATAACCCTATCAACCCCCTATTTGTATGGCAATTAATTGATGAAAGTTTTATGGATGGATTGCATGTGTCTTGTAGTAAATAATAGAGACAACTCTTGATTATCAAGAATTTTTCATGATTCATTGAATATTTGCTTTAGGATGAGTTTTTTTCGGTAGGGGAAGCAATGGTATAAGTAACAGAGAAAGAGGACAACAACGAGAAGAGACCTAATGCCTCACATAGTAAATATGGATTTTGATGATTGAGGTTGTTTTATGTGTTGAAGACATATTTTTTTGTATTTTGATAAAATTTTGAACAACAAACATATATTTGACATTGTTTTGGACAAAAACATCCATTTGAGCATTTTTTATTGGACAACTTGGATATAATTCTTTTTTGGGGACATGATTATATTACATTTTGTTGGTATTTATCATTTGAGCATATATATATGAAGCAAGAGTTACAAAGAGATATTTTTGAATTAAATGATTTGAATATATATTATGTCAGATAATTATAAAAGGAAATAATTGGGAGTCACAAGGGGTCCCACCTATTTAGTTATTATTTAAAGACCCTTATTTATATGTTATTATTATTTATTTGTCTCAAACTAATTATTTAAGTTAATTTGACTTAACTAAAGAAAGGTAGTTCAACTACCATAACTTATTAAGAGAGAATAAAATCGCAATCAAATGAAGAGACAAAGAGAGATAATAGAAGGAGAACTACAACCAAAAGGTTTGCTCTATATTAGTGAGATATTTTCAGTGTTCATTCACTCTGAGTTTACTAGAAAGCTTAATCCTCTTGACTACAGGAGGGTCTTATTGAAGGAAACAAGATTCAAAACTAAATCACATATTTCAGCAACTTGTTTTAAAGGTGTTTGATTTATCTTTGGGAGTATGCGTATTCTTTTTTGTTTATGAATTAAATTTCATGACTGATAAAGAATATATTGCATATTCAAGTGGAAGAATGTTGTGGAAAGTTGATCTAGATCATTAGTTTCAGTTTTATTATGTTGTTAGATTCGTTTTGTATGGTTCCCATTGAAGGCTTGTAAATTTGACTTTGGTCCCCACCCTGACATGGGTTTGTAAAAGAGAACTCAATTTTGTGTCTCAGAATGAAATAAAATCAGATTATTTTTTCTGTCTCACATATTTTTATTCATGATATATGGTTATTTATTTTTCTTTTATCTCCATGTTTACATTATTGTAAATTCTGTATACTCTCACATAACTTTGTTTAAATTTTTATTTTTACATTATTACAAATATAAATCATAAAATCATCCTTGATCCTTTGTAATTGATACTTGTGGATAGAGTGAATGTTTTGAGGCTATAAACCTTGGGTGACATTCCCAACTATCTTGTCCTATCTAGGAAATATTTGAAAATGCTTGAGTAATGTTCTTTATACCTTTTCCTCAACATGTATTTGGCGACCATACTGGGGATGGAAAAAAATTGATTATCTTTATTTCCTTGGTTTCTTGTATTTTTGTATTTACTGTTTATTGTTTTTATGTTTGTAAGATATTTTTTTTCTTTTTTCATGAATTTATTGAGTCCTATCTTGCATGATCGTGTATAAATCTAATTTGGGCACATTGTCAATGGTCAGTTGTCCTCTTTTCGAGGGTAACTTATGGGAACCTTCTCAGAACCATATTGATGATTTCCTTAGATTTTTCCAATCTATTGGGATTTATGATATACATACTTCTCCATATCTTTTTCCACTTTCCCTATGTGGTAAAACAGGAGACTGGTCTATACATATAGTATCTAGTCAATTTTTCATGGGGGAATCAATTTTTGTAAACTTTCTTATCATCTTTCCTCCTCTGCCTATATTTCATCACCTTGAATCTCTACCTGAAAGCATCCTTGATCCTCCTCGATGTGACTTTTTCTGTGGTCCTCATGAAAAATTACTTGTGGATTGTTCTTAAAGGCTAAAAATGAATATCACACAAATCCCTCTCTCTTCATGACGAGTCTACAGGAGGACAATCATGCATCTCGTAGTGCTATACTCGTAGAGAATTATAAGGATTATTGTCCTGATATTCCTACTAATCCTACTTCAGAAAATTATTTATTTGATGCATTACCCTTTAATGATGACCTTTTTGAAATATATCCTACTCAAGATCAACTTGTGTCTAATGAAGTGATATTCATGGATGAATCTCGAAGGGAGGATTCTCTTGATTTGAATAACACTATCCCTCATTTTTCTCATGACCATGTTGAAGATGATGAAAGAGGAGATTCGAGGGCTCATATAGATTCATATGTTGACTCTCCTTGTGAAAATTCCCATAAGGATAATCAAGATTTTACATTGCAGAATTCCTTCACAAACCCACTGTTTGAGTTCCAAGAGGTTGAGGAATTCAATGAAGATATACATATCTCCCTTGCATGCATGATTTCTTTTGATGATGATAAATTTAAATGGATTCCTATGCATTTGAATCCTTTATTTTCTCCCTCGGTGCATGGTAGTTATTTTCTTCACACTATCTTAAAAAACTCTCAATGATGAAAACAACTCATTTGTCTCACCACTATAACCCATACCTCGAATTTGTCACTACTTCAAGGTTTTACATAAGATCCTAAAAGGGATTCAAACACTCTTAGCCTTACATTTTTACTCCAATAATATTTATAGTTATTATTCCATATTGTTATTATTCCATGAAATTTGCATTCTATACATTTATATTAAATTCAAAAATTAAAATCTTTTTTATTTTGTATTTTCATTAAATACTCTAGGATAATATGGTACTCTTAAATGCCTCTAAGGTGTATCCATAGTTGCTAAAGAAATGTAAAACAAACTTCTCAAAATTAAGAATTTACTCTACTATACTCCTTGAAATGTGTGTATCACATGTGGTAAATACAACCTTTCCTTTACTATTCATCTAGGAAATTTAAACACAAAATGAAAGAAAATATATTTTTAACTAACAATTTTCTTTTACCTAACATGATTAAAGTAATTTTTATAATTTTTAAAACTCCAAAATAGTTAATGAATATCTATCTTATATATACCTTTGGCATTAAGGATGATCATATAAAGAATATTTTTTTCCTGAAGTTTCAAGGTAGCAATAATTAACTTATACAAAAAACAAATTAATCAACATTCACTATCACTATATATAACAAGCCACATGTGGCAATGTCCCTGTCAGATATTTGCATGAGCCTAGTCTGCTGGCAGGTTTATGCCACATGGGCTCACAAGGCCCAACATGCGCACAAGGACAACACAACGATGCACAAAAAATCTTAAGAACTGACCAAGTATGCACACCCACTGATAGAGAAATGATAAATCACAAACTAATAAAAATAATATGTTATATGTAATACATACACACACACACACACACACACATATATATAATAAAAAAAAATAAAAAAATTGAAAATTACATTTATGTAACTATATGATTATAAGTAATTTTTATAATTTTTAGAACTACAAAATAGTTAATGAATATCTATCTTATATATATCTTTGGCATTGAGGATGATCACATAAAGAAAAGTTTTGTCCTAAAGTTTCAAGGTAGCAATAATTAACTTATACAAATAAAAATTAATCAACATTCACTATTACTATATATAACAAGCCACATGTGGCAATGTCCCTGCCAGATATTTGCATGAGCCTAATCTGCTGGCAATTTTATGCCATATGGGATCACAGCGCCCAACATGTGCACAAAGACGACACAACGATGCATGAAAAATATTAAGCATTGACCAAGTATGCACACCCAATGATAGAGAAATGATTAATCACAAACTAATAAAAATAATATGTTATATGTAATATATATAATACTAATAATAAAATTGAAAATTACATTTATGTAACTATATGATTATAAGTAATTTTTATAATTTTTAGAACTACAAAATAGTTAATAAATATCTATCTTATATATATCTTTGGCATTGAGGATTATCACATAAAGAATAGTTTTGTCCTAAAGTTTCAAAGTAGCAATAATTAACTTGTACAAATAAAAATTAATCAACATTCACTATTAATATATATAACAAGCCACATGTGGAAATGTCCCTGTCAGATATTTGCATGAGCCTAATGTTGGACAACTGAGAGGGGGGGGGGTGTGAATCAGTTGCTATTATGCTTAAACAATTATGCTCATTTTAAATTCATTACAGAACACTCAATGATGATCACAATAATTTAGGTAAGCAAGCAATAGAGCATTCAACATCAATCACAGACATGAAGTATACAGAGATAGATATTCCTGAGGAAACCCATAAAGGGAGAAAACCTCTTCTTCTTAATATGATAAGTAGTCTTTATTTTCTGTACATTATCATTCTTATGAGAACCAACTCTTTGTGAGGCTACCACCTCTTTTTTACAAGCTACAACTTGCTGAAAGCACCAACTTTTTGGTTTCTCTAGCATCCACTAGAAGGAAGCACCAACTCTCTGAGTGTTCCAACACCAATTGGATGGAACCACCAACTTCCAGTCACATAGGAACCAAACTTTATAATAGAGAACAATGGTTCTCCCTTGCACCACCCTACCACCCTGGTTTCTCTAGCTGCAACCAGATGGAAGCTACAACTCCCTGTGTTCAAGCACCCACTTGAAACTTTGAGGACAACAATCCTCCCTAGCACCACCCTACCACCCTGAGATATAAATTTTTTCTTGCTGAAATTTATTACAGTGATACAAGATTTATAAATGGCTTACCAATCTCATCATTGTTCTGCTACACTTCTCTTGTCTGCCCACATCAATGTCTTCCTGCTTGCATCCTCTTGTGCTTTCTGTTTTTCTTCTCTATCTCTGCTCGCCCACCTTGGCTTTTTCTTCCTCTCTTAGATATGCATATTCTTGTTGTTGCATACAGTTGAGATTATTTTAATAGGAAAACAACAACCTTTCTTTGTCACGACATCTTTCTTTTATTCATGCCCTCATCATCCGTTACACTACAAATTACCAATGCTCAAGTCAGGAATATCAGAGCGCTCAAGAGCCATAATTCCAATGCACCAGAACAATCATTCCAATGCCCATTTAGAGAATCTCAGAATGCTCAAGAGACATAATTCTGACACCCCAGAGAAATGATTCAGTTAGTGTAATTGAATCGTAACTGATCAAACAATCAAGAGATGGAACAAAAACCCTTCGATCAGATTGTCTACTTAATTTGCGTTGTTGGATTATACATGCAAAGGTATTTTGATATTTTAGTGCGTAACTTCTGAGGTGGAGTCTGGCAGTGCTAGCTCCTTTCCCTTTATCCTATGATGATGTGACCATGGCTATGACCACGGGCCTAAACAAAAAGCTCTTCGTGACTCGCGAATTCAGGAATCTTGGTATGAGACATCTCGATTCTCCCAACTCCCGATATCTGAAGTTCCGAAGTAGAGATTAGAAGCACTAGCTCCATCCCCTAACTTTCGTTGATGTGACCTTGGGTGTTGATGTCATATGATCATGCAATTGTAGGCACAGCCAAAGTCGGTTTGAAGGGAAACCCACTTTCGCCCCACAATTCACTATGATCCACCACGTGTCCTTTCTTCAAAACTGTGGTTTTAATTGTGGCCCACCTTGAACATATGAAAGTTCGCACATCTTTAATCCATGCAATGCAATGGGACCATTGATCTCATGATCTTGACGGTCCTCCTGAACGAACTGTTTATATTTTGTCCTTCCTAAATCAATGACTGTTATTTTCCTTCTTTCCTCCTTCCATGCGCGATCCTAGATCTTGGATTAATGGTAAAGATCTCCTTCGGGTCTCTGGACTTCGAAGATTTCAAATCTCAACTTTAACTTTATCTCTATCACCTTTTTCTGGAGTTGACAATCCAGTGACCCGTGTCCCTCTCGGATCAACGGTCGAGATCTCCTTTGTGTCTCTGGACTTTAGAGATTTCAAATATCAGCTTATCATTTCTATTGACTGGATATCTTACGCAATGGAAGATCTGCTGACATCTGTCCTCTTTAATGGACAACTTTGCCTCTACTTCGAGAGTTTGAATTTTCAACCAGATCAATAGCTCTGTGTCCCTTTTCTCAATCAACGGTCGATATCTCCTTCGAGTCTCCGGACTTCTGAAATCTCAGATCTCAAACTTACGCCCTAGATCAGATGACCCAAATTCACATCAGATGATCTAACAGCTGCGATCTTCTTTGGATGGTCTGATGGTCGAGAATTTATTTCAACTCTTCGGATCTTTGCGTCTTCGGCCCTTTGGCCCTTCGGGACTTCAGCACTTTGGGACTTCAACCCTTCGCCACTTTGGGACTTCGATCCTTCATCTCTTCATGACTTCAGGCCTTCGACCCTTCAAAACTTCAGCCTTCGGGACTTCGGAGCTTTCAACACTTCGGCCCTTCGCAAATTTGGGCTTCGGGACTTCGGAGCTTTTGTAATTTGTTGATGGTGAAAACTCTGGAAGAAAATATCTGGAAGTGACGTAACATTACAAACATCACCTGTTGACTTGGCACAGGCTGAGTGGCTGCCACTTGTCACTCACTGACATGGTCTGCCACATGTCCTTGCTGATGTAGTTTGTTGATGTGGTCTACCACATGTCCATGCTGACGTAGTTTGTCACATGTCCTTGATGATGTGGTCTGTTGATGTGTTCTTCCACATGTCCATGCTAACGTGGTCTGCCACCGTGGTCTGTCACATGTTCTTATTGACATGGTCTGCTGACATAGATTTCCTTGATCTAACGGTCATCATATGTTCTCTAGATCCGAAGGTCCTTATTCATTTTGGATTTTTGGCTCTCCAGGCTTCGAGTTTTTCAAATCTCAAACTGAAAAATCTAAAGTGACATTTTTTTGGAGCTTAACCTCCTTGCATATTTATACTTGAACTAACTATTGTTCGTTGATCATGATCCTAGATCGATGGCTTGATCTGTCTGAAATGAAACTCTTCTAGCTTATCTTGTCCTTTCACTTAAAATGATCCAACGGATGATGAAAATTCACATAATTGAGAACTCAGATCATTTACCCTACTTATCCTATCCTTCCACTCGAAATGATCTGACGGTTGACCAGAATTCGGGTAATCAAATTCTCAACCCTTTTATCTTATCCTATCCTTCCACTAAAACGTGATCCTATGGCTGACAGATATTCAGGTGATTAAGATCTTAGATCTTAGCCCTTGCTTATCCTGTCCTTCACTTGATTTGATCTGACGGATGACGGATATTCGGATGATCGAATTCTCAGATTTTGATCCTGATCATGTTTCTGTACTACGCTTTACCTTCTAAGCTTTGATCGTTTCATATTGTTCGCTTCTCCTCCTGAGCTTATGATTTTCTTGTTTTCCATCTTCGTTGTTGTTCTTTCCATCAATGACAAGCACACACTACCTGTAAATAACACCAACAATCTCTCCCTTTGGCATTGATAGCAACCCTAAAAGGCTACACTATTATACTTAGACTTCCAACTATAGCATTCAGACAACACCTTTTCTCCCCCTTTGACATCAATGTCAAAGAAAACATGCTCCCCCTGAGCTATTGCAGTACTTTTCGAAGGTATCAGATATTCAACCAACACACAATCCCCCTGATAGGATGGACTCACTTAGGTGAGAGAAGGGATGACACCCAACTTCTGACGGAGATATTCAAATGGTGTCTTGGATAGGGGTTTAGTAAATATGTATGCAATTTGTGTTGTGGTTGGAATGTAATTAACCTGAACAATCTGATTGGTGACCTGCTCTCTTAGAAAATGGTATTTTATGGGGATGTGCTTGGTCTTGGAATGAAATACTGGAATCTTGGATACACTAATGGCACTTGTATTATCATAATGAAGAGGGATAGAATTAGTGTATTATACCTTCAAATCTGCAAGGGTTCGGATCATCCATAGGACTTGTGTGCAGTAAGTAGCAACAACAATGTATTATGCTTATGTAGTTGATAAGGAGATAGAACCCTACTTCTTACTTATCCATGCCACCAGAGAATCACCTAAAAAAAATGCACCTCCACTGGTGCTCTTTCTCTCATCCAAACAGTTTGCCCAATCAACATCTGAATATGCAGTTAATTGAAAATTCTGATTTCTAGGATACCAAAGACCATAATTCATTATACCCTTCAAATACTTGAATATCCTTTTAACATCTATTAAATGAATTTATTTAAGAGCTGACTGATAATGACCCACCATTCCAACAACTTGCATTATATCAGGACGGGATGTTGTGATGTACATAAGACTACCTATCATTGATAGATAAGTTCTTTGATCAACTTCAGGTCAAACATCATCTTTACTGAGCTTGCAACCAACCACCATATATGTTCTCATAGGTGTAGAATCTTCCATCTGAAACCTCTTTAACATATCTTTCAAATATTTTTCTTGGGAAATAAATATCCCTGTAGAACTCTAATTGATTCGTAAACCAAGAAAATATCACAGTTCTCCTATCATGGACATCTCAAACTCAGTCTGCATTGAATTAGAAAACCACTAATTAAAAGGGCCATTAGTGCATCCAAAAATAATGTCATCTACATAAACCAAAACAACTAATAAATCATCACCTTCAGAGTTAATGTATAGATTACTATCAACAATACCTTTCTTGAACCCTTTGTCCTATAGAAATTTGTCCAGACTATAATACCAGGATCGTGGTGCCTATTTCAGTTCATATAATTCCTTTTTCAACTTACAGACATAGTCATGATTACCTATCAGTAAAAATCCTTCAGGTTGTTCCATATATACTTATTCTTCTAGATCTCCATTAAGAAATGTTGACTTAACATCCATTTGATATACTTTAAAGTTCTAATGACATGCATAGGAAAGAAACATTATGATGGCTTCCAATATTGCCACTGGTGCAAATGTTTCATCAAAATATTGTTCTTCAATCTATGCATATCCCTTACAGACCAATCTTGCTTTGTTTTTGGCAACTTGCGCTTTCTCATTCAATTTATTCTTAAAGATCCATTTGGAACCTATGACATTTTTACCTTCAGGTCTATGAACCATCTCCCAAGTATTGTTTTTCTCGATCTGGTCAAGTTCGTCATTCATGGCCTTAACCCAATGGTCATCTTCACTGGTTTCATTAAAGTACTTAGGTTCAAACAAATATAGAAGGGAAATATGAGATTGTTCTGAGACATTATTCAACTGCTTTCTTGTCTGAACTCCTTGGTTTAGGTGACTAACTATCTGATGTTGAGGATGATTCTTCCTAATAACTCTAGAGGGTGTCTTTGTCTTGATCTCTTGGTTTGAGTCCTGTAGAGTATTTGTATATAACTCAAAGTCTTCTCCTTTTGATTCTTGGACCTGTTCATCTTCAACTTCAGTTGTGTCCTATGTAGCAGACTCAATATTGCTCACCTCTCTTACTGGGACTCCTTCATCAACCTTCAAATCAATGAAATCAACTAATTTATGCAGCCTCTTATTATAGCATTTGTATCTTTTACTATTGGTAGCATATCCTAAGAATATGTCGTCATCAGCCCTGTCATCATATTTTCCAAGGTTTTCATTATTATTCTTTATGTAGCACTTACTCCCAAAGACTTTGAAGTGCTTGATTGAAGCAGGTCTTCCATACCACAGTTCATAAGGTGTCTTGTCACTATGTGGTCTAAGGTGGGATTTGTTAAGAATATGGACTACTATGTGTATTTCTTCTACCCAGTAGGTTTGACCAATGTTCTTCTCATTCATCATTGACCTAGCCATTTACTGAACTATTTTGTTTTGCCTCACAACTACTCCATTTTTTGTGGAGTTCATGGGATTGTGTATTCTCTCTTGATCCCATGTTTATCATGGAATTCCTTGAAATCACTTGACATAAATTCTCCTCCTCTATCTTATCTTACTGCCTTTAATCTGTTTCATATGTGATTCTCAGTTAAAACTTTAAATATTTTAAATTTCTCAAATGCTTCATCTTTTTCTTTGAGAAAAGCAACCCAAGTGACTCTGGAGTAATCATCAATGATTAACATGAAGCATTTTTCCTTCCCTGTGCCTTCTTGTCTTGATGGTCTAGATAAATCCATATGAACTAATTGGAGTGGTTTCTCTATTGAAGTAGAGCTCTTGGATTTAAAATGTGTCCTGGTTAGCTTTCCTACTTGGCAGGGTTTACACACAGAATCTTGTGGCTTTGATATTCTTGGAAGATCTTTTACTGCCTCAAGATTTTTGAGCTTGATTAAGTGGTCAAATTTTATATGTCCAAGTATCCTATGCCATAACCAACTTTCATCATGTTTTATTAGATGACACTCTTCTCTATCTTCTTTCAACACATATAAATTATTATTTGTCCTTATGCATTTAGCCACCACTTGTCCTGAGTTTACAGACTTTATCTTACAATCTTTGGAAGTGAACACCACTTCACATCCTTTGTCACACATTTGAATTACACTGAGAAAATTATGTTTTAACCCATCTACAAGCAGAACATCCTGGGCTTTTCCTTTACCATTACTCAAACTCACAATCCCTTTACCCTTGATTTTACCTGGTTCATCATTTCCAAAGGTCACATTTCCTATTTTTCTTTTACTCATAGACAGAAACTTATCCTTGTCACCAGTCATGTGCTTGGAACATCCACTGTCTATATACCAGGGGTATTATTTTTTTTTGAGCTGAGAGTACTATACCACATTTTTCACCATCTTTCTTTTTCCATGTGCTGGCATTTCTAACTAAGGGTTTTATCCTTGGATTTTCTTTGTAATTCTTCAGATGGAAGTTTGCAGCTTTGTGGCCGAAGTTATGACAGTTATAGCATTCAAGCTCATTATTCAATAGGTCAAATTTATTGTTGCAACATTGTCTGCTCATTGGATGTTTAGTTCTATGTTGTAAAGATTGTTTATTTCTTTACCTCATCATTTGCATGTCTCTAAACTTAATTTGACAATTTGCAATCTTATGACCAAAATTAGAGCAGTAAAAACAGTGACCATGGAAGAAATTTTGGTACCTGAAGGATGGACTTCTTATTGGCATTTGTTGGCCCATCTTCTGATATCTTTGTTTTTTATCAAGGATCATCTTGTCTTTATTAGATTTTGGTGGCAAAGAACTCACATGGTCTGATTGTCTGCTGACTTGGAACTTGATAATCTTTACTAACTCTTTGCTTTCTGGTTGTTTTCTACTTGAACCACTTACATAGTCTAAACTAGTCTTCAACAAAGGAGATCTATGTTAGCTCAGAATGTCATTTAGTTCTATTGAGGCTTTAATTCTTGGAATATTTTGGAGATACAATGCTTCAAACTTCTCCATCTCTTTTATGGTTTTTACTACCTCTTCTTCTAGGGCTTCACGTCTTGCCTTCTTCTCTGATAATTGTTGTTTCAGAATGTCCTCTATTTTGTTTGCCTCTTCTAATTACACTTTTAGCAAGGAAAAGTAGTCATCAGGTTTTTTACTGTCTTTCTTGAACTGTATCAACAATTGGTTTTTCTTTTTCTTCTTAAATCTGAGTCTAGAAATTTCTTCTAGGGCACTAATCAATTCTCCTTCCAAGTCAACCACAACTTCTTCATCATTAACATCACTTCCTGTGCTTTTATAATCATAATATTATTTTTCCATAAGCATAAAGTCATTAACTTTATCTTCACAAGATGAGTCACTATCTGTGTCACCTGAAGAGTCATCATTGTTTACACGTAAACTTTTATTTTTACCAAATCTCTTGGATTTGTACTTCTCGTCACCTTGAGAGTTCTAGTCCTCCTTCTTGTGTGCACAATTAGATGCAAAGTGACCTATATTTCCACATTTAAAACATTTGAAGGGAAACTTGCCTTAGTACTTTCCTGATCCTTTTTTTAGTCTTCTCACAAATTTGTCTTCAATTTCATCAGGCTCAGAATCCTCCTTCTTATCCTCATTCTTATCTGCTTTAAATGATTCTTCTCTGGTGGTGGATTTATCTTTACTTATCCTCATTTCATATTCAATCAACGTTCCTAGAATTTGATCAAAAGACAAATATTTTAGATCATTAATTTCTTCTATAGCAAAGACCTTTCGGTTGAACCTATCTGGCAGAGATCTCAAAATTTTCTGAACTAAAGAGACTTCCTCAATTTTTTCACCAAGTGCTTTCATTGCATTTACTAGTTCTTCAACTCTTAGAAAGTACTTCCCAACAATTTAATCCTCTTTCATCTTTAGCTTCTCAAACTATAATATGTAGGTTTGGAGCTTGGCATCCTTTACCTTCTCATTACCCTCATAACTACTAATGATTTTGTCCCACATTTCTTTGGCAGACTCTAAGTGCATAATTTTTACAAATTCTGCTTCTGTAAGCCCACTTAGAATGGCATTCATATCCATAGCATTGAAGATAAACTATATCTTGTAATACATAGAGGCTAATACAACTAGCTTTACATAACCGATCTCTACCACATCCCAGACATCTGCACCTAAAGACATTATGAAGTTTCTCATCCTATCTTTCCAGAAGGAAAAGTTTGTTCCATTGAACAAGGGGGCCTTATTAGTTGAAGTTCCTTCATGGCTAGTCATGTTTAAGCTCTAGGATCTACCCTTAGATAAAAGGAACCCACTCTGATACCAATTGTTGGACAACTAAGAGGGGGGTTGAATCAGTTGTTATTGTGCTTAAAAAATTATGTTCATTTTAAACTCATTACAGAACACTTAATGATGATCATAATAATCTAGGGAAGTAAGCAATGGAGCATTCAACATCAATCACACACATGAAGTATACAGAGAAAGATATTCCTGAGGAAACCCATAAAGGGAGAAAACCTCTTCTTCTTAATATGATAAGTAGTATTTATTTTATGTACATTATCATTCTTATGAGAACCAACTCTTTGTGAGGCTACCACCTCTGTTTTACAAGCTGCAACTTACTAAGAGCACCAACTCTCTGGTTTATCTATCACCCACTTGAAGGAAGCACCAACTTCCTGAGTGTTCTAGCACCAACTAGATGGAAGTAGCAACTTCCAATCACACAGGAACCAACCTGTATAACAGAGAACAATGGTTCTCCCTTGCACCACCCTACCACCATGGTTTCTCTGGATACAACCAGATTGAAGCTACAACTCCCTGTGTTCAAGCACCCACTTGAAACTCTGAGGACAACAATCCTCCCTAGAACCACCCTACCACCCTGAGATATAAATCTTTGCTTGATGAAATTTATTACAATGATACATAATTTATCATTGGCTTACCAGTCTCATCACTATTCTGCTACACTGCTCTTCTTTGCTTGCATCAGTGACTTCCTACTCACATTCTCTTGCACTTTATGTTCTTCTGCTCTATCTTTGCTCACCCACCTCGGCTTTCTCTTCCTCTCTCAAATATGCATATTCTTGTTGTCACATACAATTGAGCTTATTTTTACAGAAAAACAACAAACTTTCTTTGTCGCAGCATATTTCTTTTATTCATGCCCTCATCATCTGTTACACTCCAAATTACCAATGCTCAAATCGGGAATCTCAGAGCGCTCAAGAGCCATAATTCCAATGCACCAGAACAATCATTCCAATGCCCATGTTGGGAATCTCAGAATGCTGAAGAGCCATAATTCTGACACCCCAAAGAAATGATTCAGTTAGTGTAACTAAATCATAACTGATCAAACAATCAAGAGATGAAACAACAACCCTTCGATCAGATTGTCTACTTAATCTACGTCATTGGATTATACACGTAGAGGCATCTTGATATTTCAATGCATAACTTTTGAGGTGGTGCCTGGCAACACTAACTCCTTTCCCTTTATACTTCGACAATGTGACCATGGTTGTGACCACATGCCTAACCAAAAAGCACTTCTTGACTCATGACTTCAGGAATCTTGGTATGAGACATCTCGATTCTCCCAACTCCCAGTCTTTGAATTTCTGAAGTGGATCTTAGCATCACTAGATCCTTCCCCTAACTTTCGCTGATGTGACCTTGGGCGTTGATGTCATGTGACCGCATTATTGTGGGCGCAGCCAAAGGTGGTTTGAGGGAAACCCAATTTTCTCCCCACAATTCACTACAAGCCACCACGTGTCCTTTCTTCAAAACCATGGTTTCAATTGTGGCCCACCTTCAACATATTAAAGTTTGTGCATGTTCAATCCCTGCAATGCGATGAGACCGTTGATCTCACGATCTTGATGGTGCTCTTGAATAGACGGTTCAGATCTTGTCCTTCCTAAATCAACGATTGTTATCTGACTTATTTCCTCCTTCCATGCGTGATCTGAGATATTAGATTAACGATCAAGATCTCCTTCGGGTCTTTGGACTTTGGAGATTTCAAACATCAACTTTAGCTTTATCTCTATCACCTTTTTCCAGGAGTTGACAATCCAGTGACGTGTGTCCCTCTCAGATCAATGGTCGAAATCTCCTTCATGTCTCCAGACTTCGGAGATTTCAAATCTCAACTTCTCATTTTTTCTAACTGGATATCTTTTGAAATGGAAGATTTGCTAACATATATCTTCTTTAATAGATGACTCTACCTATACTTCAGGAGTTTTAATTTTCAACCAGATCAATGGCTCTGCGTGCCTTTTCTCGATCAATGGTTGATATATCCTTCGGGTCTCTGGACTTTTGAAATCTCAGATCTCAAAATTACGCTCTGGATGAGATGACCCAGATTCACTTCGGACGATTTGATGGTTGAGATCTTCTTCAGATGATTTGACAGTCGAGAATTTATTTAGGCTCTTCATAGCTTTGTCCCTTCGAGACTTCGACACTTCAGCCTTCGGCCCTTCAACACATCAGGACTTCGGTCCTTCATCTCTTAGAGTCTTCGCAACTTTGGCCGTTCGCCAATTCATCCTTCGGGACTTCAGATCTTTCGACACTTTGGCCTTTCGGCCCTTTACAACTTCGGCCTTCGGGACTTCAGAGCTTTTTTCATTTGTTGATGGTGAAAACTACTGAAGCAAGTCTCCTGAAGTGACATAACATTACAAACATCACCTGTTGACTTGGCATGGGTCAAGTGGATGCCATGTGTCACTCGCTGATGTGGTCTACTACATGTCCTTGCTGATGTGGTATGCTATCGTGGTCTGCCACATGTCCATGCTAATGTGGTCTGCCACCGTGGTCAAATCTCAAACTGAAAAATCTAAAGTGAGATTTTTTCGGAGCTTAACCTCCTTGCATCTTTATACCTAAACTAGCTATTGTTCGTCGATCATGATCCTCGATCGATGGCTCGATTTGTCTGCGATGCAAATCTTCTAGCTTATCTTGTCCTTCCACTTAGAATGATCCAATGGATGATGAAAATTCACATAAATGAGATCTCATATATTTTACCCTGCTTATCCTATCCTTCCACTTGAAATGATCCAATGGCTGACGGGAGTTCGGGTAATCAAATTCTCAACCCTTTCATCTTATCATGTCCTTCCACTAAAAAGTGATCCGACAACTGACGGATATTCGGGTGATCGAGATCTTAGATCTTAGCCCTTTATTATCATGTCCTTAACTTGATTTGATCTGACGGTTGACAGATATTCGGATGATCAAATTCTCATATTTTGATCCTGATCATGTTTATGTACTACGCTTTGCCTTCTGAGTTTTGATCATTGCATATTGTTCTCTTCTCCTCCTGAGCTTATGCTTTTCCCGTTTTCCATCGTTGCTATTGTTCTTGCCATCAATGAGAAGCACGCGCTGCCTGTAAAGCATGCCAACACCTAATATGCTAGCAGGTTTTTTCCACATGGGCTCACAGGGCCCAACATGCGCACAAGGAAGTCACAACGATGTGCAAAAAATCTTAGGCACTGACCAAGTATGCACACCCACTAATAGATAAATGATAAATCACAAAATAATAAAAATAAAGAAATGTTGAGTGTAGTCCTTGAGCACTCCTATTGAAACAAAAACACTACACTTGACCACTTGAACTAAAAGATGCAAACCAAAAGGCTTATGAAATAATTCCCTTTTCAATTTCTATCCCCAAGCTAGGCCTATTTTTTCCCTTAATTTCCTTACATGTTTCCCTACTCCTCCTCAATACCCGTGAAAAATAAAGAAACCATGAGTGGAGTCCTTGAGCATTCCTAGTGAAGAAAAAAAACTACACTTCACCAAAATAAAAGATGAAAACCAAAAGGCTTATGAAATAATTCCTTTTACAATTTCTATCTGCCAATCTAGGCTTATTTTTTCCCTTAATTTCCTTACATGTTTCCCTGCTCCTCCTCAATACTCGTGAAAATGAAAATTGAAACCCCAATTAAAACAATCATATTCAAGCGGCACACTGCCCCCCAAACTTCATGCCTTCTACTATAAATAAACCCTTCCATTCCATTCGGTTTTAAATACAACGTCAATTCAAGACATGGTCGATTCCATTAATTTCCATGAACAAATGGCTTGGATTGATGGCATGCCACCTTTGGATGATAATTAAGATGAGAATATCAACTCGAAAATCTATTTATCTTTTGCATTATGAACCAACTACTCTGCTCAGGATAAACACTAATAATCAATATAAATCATCATTTTTAAAAAATAATTACTTAATAATATAATTTTTATAAATATTTATGTGGATGTTTACTGTATTTAATTGCAACTAGGTTATTTATAAGATGATGTCTTTCACACATCTTTTGAATTAATCTCATTGAAAACATTTTAGAAGAGTTTCGTCAGACTTTTAAAATCATTTTTTTCATTGAACTTTTTACCAGATTATCTCGTTAACTTCCATAGTTGCATCCTTTCATGTGGAGAAATAAACCTTCTGTAATACATCACACTTTTGATGGTGCCATGCATTTAAAGTATCAACTTTAATAAATAAAATGAATATATTTTTTCATGGAAACATGGTTACCCTAATTTAACTGGTAAATAAGTAATAAATGAATTTATATCCATTGCCTTTTTATGCTTTTGTTCTAGAGAAAATCACAAAAAAGGAAGGTTATATATTCATCCACTCCCTACATGCTTTAAACACCATTTATATCCATTGCCTTTCTTTTCTTTTGGTCTTTTTAAAAGGAAAATCTTGCATTGGACACAATGGATCGACTTGTCAGTGTCCTTCTAAATATAGTGTACTACCATTAACGTAATCTTCCTATTATCAATACCTACCGCTTTAATCTAATGTTCCATGAAAATGAAAAATTGGTACTGCAAAAAATTTCAAGAAATACAGAAATACAATTAAAACAACACAATTACCATATATATTGATTGTTTGAAATGGAATCATTCCCACTTCAACTAAACAAAAATTCAATACCAGGTAGTTTCTGAAATAATTCCTACTTACCTGAAAGAAAAGATTTCAAATTTCATTCAGTATAAGTATGAACACACATGGAATCTTTCTATCGATGGTATGCTAGTCAATTTTGAATTGAAATTGCTTCTCCTTAAAATTTGTGTGTGAAATTGCTTCTCGTTAAAATTTGTGTATAGAGAAAGAGCATTTAAAGCCGGATTTATAAATATTGAAAGCATATGAAACAACATTTAAATCCAAATTGATTGAACATTGACAACGATGCAACTTAAAAAAAAAACGAAACAATTTTTAAAGCCGAATTTATTGAAAGGGAAAGAAAGTAAAAACTCAAAGATCGATATCTTTTTCTTTCCTGTCTTTCGATCTTCTCAAGATCAAGAATGTTTCTTTTGGATGGATTCAAAGAGAAGCGACTACTTCCCTCTCTCTGCAGTGGAAGGATAACACACCCCTTTTTATTCATCTCCCTCCCTGACAATGGGACGGATTGCTATTATACTTTCTCCAAGGAAATCTCAATTACTTTGCCTCATTGCTGATTTGAATTATCTTTATAATAAATTTGTTTTGTGATTTATAGAAGTGTAATCTAGAACAAGATCATTTTCTCATTATTATTGGCACTTGTATACATTGATGAAAATAATTGAACCTAATTGAACCTTTAACGAGTTGCACATAACCTGTCCTACTTTAAGTTCCATTATTAGAACACAATCAACATAAATTAAGGAACAAAATATCAAACCTGGTAGTCAGTGTCCTCTCTAGCCAGATTAGGGACCTACCTACATAGAAAACCATTTACACACAACATGCATGATGTTTTATTCTATTTCTTCTTTCTTTCCCAGAACAAAACTTGCTTATCTCCTTGGGTGGAGTGGTTGAAAGTGCAATCTGTGGTTTTCTACTGTTATTGTTAGAATTACATGATCATCACCTCACCTGAGAAACAATGAGAGATTTACTTGGTTTGAGGACACACATGTTTGGGAATTTGAAGCTTGACCAAGGTTTGATTCCTATTTAAAATTTGGATTGTATTTCATTTTTAAATTTTAACGTTAAAAAGTAAACGTAATCTGATGTTTCGAGCCTCCTTAGTGAGACACCTCTTCGTTCCTATGAGGATTTCTCTAATGACATCTCAGAGTGTTTTTCATTACCACAGTATCAAAATTGTCCTTGAAGTTTCTACCTTTAACTTGAATAATTATTTTATACATCTGCTATAAAATAAAATCACTGTGGGAAGATGTTAGTTTTCACTGTGTAGCAAAGACCATGAATATGATTTGAAGAACATGATTTTGCGCCTTAAGATGGTGTGGATCTGTAAAGAAATCTTTTGGTATACCGTAGATGCAAAAGTTGACATTTCTATGTTTGCATAATAGACAAACAAGCATCATTCAAGAAAGAAAGGCCCATTTTGCAGTCTTATTATAAATATAAAATATTAAAATTTTATACAATACAAGTTTTATAAGTTTTTTTTAGTAAATTCTACAACATCAAAATTCCACTTTACCGCTTTATACCTATGATAAATCTAACTAAATTTTAAAATTTTTCTTTCGAATAATCACAAAAGTTTTGAGAATAACAAATTATGATTCTTAATGATATAATTTTACCAAAAAACTTCATAGACTCAGTCATCCTCACAGATGAGCACCTCTGACACCCATTAATAAAAATATTATCTTACGAAGGAGTAGCAACAATTATTATTATTGATCACAGAGTTTTACTTACAAGTTTTTATCGAACAACATGCCTTTTATTCAAAAATATCGTCATCGTATTCTGGAAAATAAAAAACATTTATGCAAATATGAATATAAGGAGTGACCCATTGTGACACCCAATTTTGAAAAATTCCAAAGTTTAATTGTAATTGTGATTGTGCATGCAAACATATGAGTTCATGGAGGAAAACAAATAGACCGACATGCTAACAAGAGAAAGGAGCTGCCTCTTGGCCTACTATTGACTCTTAAAGGCTTTGCCCATCATCCCCCTTCGTCTTTTCTTTCATCCTCAGACGAATCCACCTATTCACCATCTATTTATTTTTGGTTTTACCATTTTTCCAACTATTGTGTAGCCATCGTCCATAACTTTATGACACACATACAAACCCATATTTTATTATTATATATTGTTTCTCTCAGATTTTGCATTTTCATGGTCTTGAAAATATACTCGTTGCATTTACCAATCCGATTATTTTGAAAATCGGGCGCTGACTCAAATTGTGCGAGTGAATAAAGATAAAGGTGTATAGACATTTAATTCAATCAAACTACCTTAACCACTGACAAAAGTCCACAAACTACTGCAAGAATTGACCATATACCACTATCAAACATGCATTTTCTTAAACACAATTCAGTACATTAGTAATCTTACATTTTCTTAGATGCAGGATGTATTATAACACACAAGGCAAACTGTACCAACAAAGCCACCAAATATCCCAACTCATTTAAAAATATATATATTTGAAGAAAAGAGATCAAGACAAGGACAACCACGTGACATGAGTCGACAATACAAGGAATTTATCACAAACCACCATAAAACAAATGCTTTCAACCTATTCAATAAAATAAAATGGTTAACAACCACATCCAAAACCTGGTAAATATTCATGTTCCATCAAAAAAAATCCAAATATTAAAACAACTTGAACTCACTTCGGCGTTTCCTTTTCCCCGCTTCATGGTTATTCTAGTTTAAAGTTAGGGTGCTATCCGAGGATGACTTTCAAATAGTTAATCTCCCTGAAAATAACAATAAAAGACAACAAAAGCTGGAGCACTCCTCAACACAGGCCATGATATTTCACACGGGTGTGCTCTCCTGTGGTACTAGAAAAATATGTAACCCTTAATGCATGTGTAACTCAGTAAATCCCTAGAATTATTGCCCAACTTGCTATCCAAAAATACGCCCAATGAGTGTTTGTTGATGTGTTGTCCTCACTCATGAATGCATCTAAGAAAGAAGTCCTTACATCTTTATCTATTCCTCATATCATCGATGCATATCTATTGTTAAATCACTAAATGCCCTTTGGCTGCTGAATGAATGTTGATTTAATGTTGTCATAAGGGTTGTCATATTAGTCTAATTAATGCCTTCAATATGGTTAAGAATGGCATGTACTATTCTATCGCATAGTCTAAATATTTGACTTTTTGGAGTTTTTTCCAGCATAGTCTAAACATTCTACCTTTTGTCTTTTTCCAGTCATTTTTTCTATTTGATTTTGCTCAAAATCCCGTGAGGAATGGTTGGATCTGTAGATTTGAGTGGCTAAGTTTTTATAATTGGAGTGCCCTAGGGGTTTTTCAACATGCTGAATCCATTTATGCATTCATAAATGAAATTTAAACAACAAAAAATATTGGTTTTGTCCAAATTTACATCGCTGGATTTTGGCCAAAAAACCTAAATGGTAGAAAGTTTAGCCAACGTCGTTTTTACAGCCATATTTTCAGATCAATTTTTCTTGAAATCCCATCAAAAATTGTTGGAAGTCTAGAATTTAGTGATTGATTCTATATAATTTGAGTGCCCAGAGGATTTTCAGGGTGTTGAATTCATTTATGCATTCAAAAATGCAATTTAAACAACAAAAAATGGTGATCTCACCAAGATTTGTTTCACGAGATTCTGGTGAAAAAGTTCAAAAGGTCAAATGTTTAGACAACTCCCTATTATATAGGGAAAAGAAGACCAAGATTATATCATGGAAATAACTTGTCACTTTCCACCCATTTCAGAGAATAAACCAAGTCGTCTTATCCGTATCATTTGGTGAAGCGCTCGGGGCTATGTTGCGCTTCAGGTTGTGCCTAGAGCGTTGCAAATGAAAAATATTTATCTTTTTATTGAGTTAGAGGTTGAGTGGCTAGCGCTAAATCAGTTTTAATAATTTCATTTGGAGAAGACCCAGATATATGTCTATTGCCTTACCTTATAAGATTGAATAAATTTTTTAAACTCTAATTCTTTATAATCTACTTTATATTTATTACATCAATTTTTTTTATTAGAAAAAACAAAAATAAAACTACATCCATCTTACAAATATGTGTTATAACACTGACAATACAATTTATTTCCATCACTTTAACAAAATTACATATCGTACAGTTCTAAAATGACAAAAAAAAACGTAAATCATCGAGGAAAGACGCTACTAAGACAACAGTTTGCAACTAAAAGTGCCTCACTCACGTTCCATTGTGTTAAAATAATCATACTTGTGAACACAAACTTGTTGAATCAATTACCATTTTTCATTGGTTCAGTTTTCATATATGGCCCTAAAATGTAAACATAACTCCTCATGATTTGTTTGTAATAAATTGATAACACCAATAATAACATAGTGTAGAACTAAATGTGGCATTTCAAATTTTATTTTGGAAATATTCATTGAAGAGTATCTCACTACAAATTTATACATATGTGGGTCTTATAATATTGTCATTGAAAATTGAATTGTTTGCAATTGTGTATTTAAAAATGATAAAAGATAACCAAGATTGAAATTTTAAAAACAATTCGTAAGAAAAAAAAAGTAGTTTTAATAATGTGACCTTATTTATTTGATATAGTCGATATATACTCGGCTAAGAAGGCACTAGATGGAGTAAGTGAAATGTCCTAATCTATTTGATATTTTCACGAGAGCTCGTACATTCTGTCGTTTTATAAATTATTATAAGTCAAGTTTGTGGTCATCACGCCTGGATGAAACAAGTCAAGTTTGTGGTCATCACGCCTTTGATGAGATAGAACAAGAAGTTACATGCACTAATGTGTGAACATTTATTGATGTAGACTTTGAATGATGTTATGACGGGAGTACCCTAATACCCTATTTGTTTGACTTCCTTTAGCCCTTTTCAAATCACTTCTATCATGCCTCAAAGCTTGACTACTACATGTGATCTCACTCGAAATGGATTTCCATTTCCATTAAGATCTCTCGAGAGTTATTTTAGTCAGTTAGACTGGTTCAGACATTTGGAAAGTGATACCATGTCTGTTTGAAGGAAGGATTAATCACAGTTCCAACTTATGCTACAAAAGATGCAGACACACTTGATACCTCCCAACACTCCTCGGTGAATCTTTGTTTACTTATGTGGTCTATTTTATGATGTGGGATTGATCCACAAGGGGGTTACTATGCATTTTGGTACTTTAAAAAACAATAAAAGAGAAAAATAAAAAGCCCCTTCAAAGTATTTAAATTGTATAGTTCTTCTCAAGGTAGTTCTTCTCAAGGTTAATAGATCATACTTGCTGTTTTTGTATACAAACACTTCATTTGTTCCTGTAGCTATGACTCATAATTATAAAATTCTTCTATTTATTGGACAATAATACATAGAGTTCATCCATTTAACAAAGGTGATCTTGAATCACAAGATGATTGCATATGTCGAGGACACTAAAATTGATGAAATTTACATTGTTTATGTCATTGATGTAGAAAGTAGAGAATTGATTGACAATCAATTAATGTGAATTATCGAATTTTTTTTCTTTGAAACTACTGGTACTTGGTGATGTTTTCTCTCTTGGATCCCTGGTAACTCGGTGGATATGCCTATGTTTCCTATGTAGTAAGTCATATGTTCGACCCTTAATTGATGCTATAAATATCTCAGACAATATCGGGACATGAATCTTGATATGCAAACCATGGATTTGGACCTATTGGAAATGTTTTAAACCACTTATTTACAAATTCTAGATCAATCTACAACCGTTTTATACAATTTCTTCTACAAAATGCAAGCCCAAGGAAAAATAAATAACTAGAATAAAAAATTGAAGGACTTTACACAAACTAAGCTCTTAGTGTCTTCAAACCCTGCTATGTAAATCCTGAACCCAATTTCAAGAATTTAAGCTTCATTTAGAACTGTTTGGATTGGGCTCTTTTTCGTGCAAGAGGATAGATATGACTATATATGTATATATATATATATATATATAATTATAATTTAGAAATGACCGATCCAGGTATCAAATACGTTAGACTATGGAGATTTATCAGTTAACAAAGACCTGGATTGCTAGGGAATAACACCATCTTAATTGAAGATAATAAGTGGAGAATCAACACATGGCCATATATATATATATATATATATATATATATATATATATATATATATATCTTTTTTTTTTTTTTTGGTTCAATTCCTAGTAGAGGGAGTAAATCTGAAAATTTTAACTTTAGGAATAATTTCTATAACAAAATTTTGATTGGTGTGTGACCATGAGTTCATAATTTGGTTACATTTGATGGTGGCATGACATACATTATGACCACAAATACAAAGATATATATATATATATGTGTGTGTGTGTGTGTGTGTGTGTTGGGGTAAGCAGGGTAAGAGGGTCCATAGGTCCTAAAGGTTGATCTTATGGCTCTGATACCAAATGTAACACCTCTCCATGAGAGACTATGAATTAATAAGTGACAATTTATTAACATATGCATTAAGATTATTGATGTAAACAAATATTTTTCTTTTTATGCAAAAATTTAGAAACATAATGAACACATGCTAACAAAATACCTCCTCCTTGGTTTTTTGAAGCTGATCATATGTAATGTAGTCTTTCTAGTAATAGGAAGATGCTTCCAAGCATTCGTTTCCTGCTCTCCCATAGTGAAACAACAAAATTATCCTCCCATTCAACTAGGAACCTAGCCAACTTCCTAGCTCCAAGAAACCTTTCTTGGACCTTCGTGCCCATGACTCCAAGAACAAAAAAGCACATATGCTATAAGAAGACTATCACATGGAATATATCTTCCAAGAATTATGCAACTTTTCATCAAGCTCACACCTCCCCTCCATCACTACTTCCTCTTCATATTTATCAATTTCCCATACCCCCCTTCCCCAAGTCTCCTCAACCACCCTCATTATTAGCCATCAACCTCCCTTATCTATATTTTTCTAGGAAAATTTAAAATAAAGCTAAAATATAAATGAATTTCATAAAATAACAATAAATAAAATGCAAAGTCTTTCTTCTCATGCTAGCTTATAAATGCAATTTGACAATTTTCCCCAAAATCTACATGAAAACCCACCATACTCATTTAATTCATCATACCAACCATCAATCAAATTCAAAGTAGATATTTAAAGCTATTATATATTTTTGTATGCAATATAATTTACATAGTTATTAAACCATTCAATTAAATAGTTAATAATCTATTTTAATAATAAATACATTAATTAATTGTAATAGTGTACATGTGTAGGGTATGTGTGTGTAGCTAGCGAACACATAGTTTACACATGTACCAAAGGTAAATAACCACTGCCTCTAATGCATAGTTCATGTATGATCACACCAAGGCATGCAAGACAGCATATCAAGTAAATGCATCATTTAATAATCTTAATGAACAAAAATATAATAATTCATCGATAACTGATTATCACACTTAAAATATAAAAACAGAATCAAAAGAGGGTTTTAAACGTGGTAGGAACCAAGTGAGTAAACAATAGTGACACATCTAATCCCAAATCAATATTTTCAACTAACATTAAAGCATCCTTCCTTCCTAACCTAATTTCATCTTCCATCCTATCCTTTTCTCTACTGAACTATGTTGGAGCATCAACTGTATTGACCTAACTCCATATAGAACCCATAAACATAAGTTCCATACATCTCGATCAAGATTCCCTAGCAGGAAACTAGAAGTCACCATCACACATCTAGTGGAGTGTGACTTCACACAACCCTGCCATGACTCTAAGTTTTAGAGGATAAACGGTGGGAAATACCCCCACCCCTCCTCAAAGAACTGGGGTCAACACCCTAAATCAAGCCATATCGTGCAACTAATTTTCTTAGAGTCACATCATCAAACAACCAATCCAGGCAAGTTGTGCATCCTGTCAAAACCACACTTACCACAAATCATAACAATATTTTGAATCATAAATTAAATAATAAGTACAACTTATAGCATACACTATTTTCTTGATGTCTATGACATCCAAGTTACCTCAACACTATAGTCATTTGGATATCACATAGCTCATCAACCTGTATGTTAGTTCACCAACAACTCATATCCATGCACTTATGTCACACATTTCATATAAGAATCCATTTTTTCATTGGCATTCAATTAAGAAATGTGTGTTTGTTTACATCATGCCTTGCATATATTCACTACTTCTTGTGCATTGAAATCTGACGATGGTACGCTGGTTGGTCGATACAATTCCGTTATCACTCCAACGAAACATGTCTAGTAGTTTCGTCGATGTATATTGGTTAGATAATCCAACAAACATATTTCCATATGATAGCCGACACTGTGTCATCGGTATACCACTCGCCCTAAGGACCAAAACCTTATCGAAATCAACCATTATTTTTGGCACACATGCATTGAAATTCCGACGTAACTACACACCGAATATCCTACAGAGAAACAATATATACAATGTATGTTTGTTAGAATGTGTGTTAGATATCCTTAGAAAAAGTACGTCGAATATCCGATAGCCAAACAACATATTCAACGGTAGTGCCATACCTCCAACGAATATATCTGTCGGATAGTGCATTTGGTATCTGATGAAAAGGTACGTCAAATATGCGACAACCAAACAACATATCCAATGGAGGTGCCATACCTCCGATGGATATGTTTGTCGAACAGTTCATTGGATATTCGACAAACCTATATATATTAAAAAAACATAATGAGTTTTGTCAATAGACTATCGATGTTTTAGACCCAAATCAGGATCCATCTTCAAGACATTGAGCCCGGGTTAAAATGATGGGAAGAGCTGGTATTAAATACTGGAAGTGAGGGCAAACCTAGGTGTCAACTAGGTTTTTCGTAAAATTATTTAATAAAATTAATTCTTTGTTTAAGTTTTTTAGGGTTTCCTATTTTTGTTATTTTAGGTTTAATGTTTATTCTAAATTATTATTAATTCAATGTTTTTATCTTAATTTTAATTAACTATGTTCTAGGTATTATATTAATTAAAGAGTAGGGTTTAATTATTACGTATTATGTAAAAAATTAAGTTTTTTAGGGTTTACCATTATGTTATTAAGGTTGAGGTTTATTCTAAATATTTATTAATTCAAGGTTTTAAATTTTAATTTTAATCAATTATGTTCATAAGTTCTAGGTATTAAGTTATTTAAAGAGTCTTATTAAGCTATCTTAAACTAGGTTAATCTTAATTTTTAATGTTATAAATATGAGCAATTCTGTTCATAAGATTTTTAATATTCTTTAATAAGATTGTTTATTTAATAAGTGTTTTTATTTGGGTGTGATTTATAATTAGGTGGGGTTATTAATGAATTTATCAATTTATAGTATTAAGATTGTATAAATAATTATCAATGATTATTATTGTTTATATGGATCAAAGGGAACCAGTTTTCGCTTAGTTCTAACCCACTATATTTGTTTAGGTTACTAGTATGTTTTCGGATTTCAATAGCTTCTCTAATACACTGTTTAAAGAGGTGATTTTCTTTGGCGGGGATTTAGGTGTCTTCTAGTTGAACATGGTGTCTTGTTTTAAGGGAGTGTTCAGCCAGGGAAGAGGTGCATATGAATTCATTCTTAATGTCAGCTCCATGCTCTTTTATCCCAATCTGGAAGGAGTGACCAGTTTCACCAATGTATCATTTTCCGCATGAGCACTCTATTTTGTAGATTCCTTTGCCATTGTGAGGGTCAAGTTTGTCTTTCACGGATATCATACTATGTTTGATGGTTTCAAGTGGTTTGAAGGAGGTATTTATCTCTTTTTTGCTAAGGAATTTGCAATCCTATCACTCACTCCTTGGATGTAAGGAAGGCAGGCACCTCTATTAGGGTTCTGGTCTTTAGGGACACTAGGGTTATCACGAGTTTTTTCTAGGGATCTGTTTATTGCATTGTTAATGTATTTGTGTTTATATCCTATGTTCTTAAAAGTCTTGGTAAGGTGATCTGTTTCTTTATCTAGTTGTGCTTCATCGAAGATTTTTATGTCTCTAGTGGATAAATTTTTTAGGACACCTAGTTTTTGGTTGGGGTGGTGATGGGAGTTTACGTGGAGATAGTTCTCAGTGTGGGTCTTCTTTCTATAAACTACATGTCATATATCCCTATTACTTTTCCTCTTGATAAGAACATCTAGAAAGGGGATGATGTCATTCTCTTTGAGTTCCATTGTGAATTTTATTTCTTCGGATATGTTTTTTAGGCGTTGAAAGAAATTATGTAATTCTATTTTCTTGTGGGGCCAGAGAACATTGGTGTCATCAAAAAATATTTTCCACCTTAATGGTTTTAGGGGAAATGAGTCCAAGGCTCTCTTTTCAAAATTTTCCATGAAAAGGTTGGAAACAATGGGGGACAGTGGGGAGCCCATTTCTATGTTGTTGGTTTGTTCATAGAATTCTCCTTGGTAACTAAAGAAAGTGGAGCGCAAGCATACCTCGACTAGGTTAGTTGTTTCAAGATCAATGACTTCTTTGACAATTTGGATAGCTTCATCTAAGGGGATTTTAGTGAAAAGGGAGACTACAAAAAAGCTTATAAGGGTGTCTTGAGGCCTTACCTTTTCATTTTTAATGATATTAATAAATTCATTGGAGTCTTTAATGAAAGAGTCTGTGTGTCCTACCAAGGGGATAAGGATCTTGTCTATGTGTTTAGCTAGCTCATAGGTTGGTGAACCTATGGTATTCACTATGGGTCTAAGAGGAATATCTTATTTGTGAATTTTTGGTAGACCATAGGTCCTTGGGGTGATCTCGTTGATGGGGGTTAAACATTTTTTAGTTCTCTCGTCTAGGTTGGAACTATTGATGGCTTTATTTACTTGCCTTAGAATCTTCTTAATGAGATTGCAATTAAGTTTCCTATAGCTACAACTCCGGGCTAGGTGTTCATTCATTTTTCTATTGTAATCACTATGGTTCATAAAAAAAATAACGCCTCCTTTGTCTGCCTTGAGAATCACCAAATTTTCATTGTTTCTTAGGTTCTTTAGGGCTACACGTTCCTCTTTACTCATATTTCTTCTTGGAGGTTTGGCTTTGCATAGGATGACTGAGCAATCTTGTCATATTAGTTCTTTGTCTTCATCACTGAGGTTTTGTATTCAATCCTCTATGCAACATATAATGTTATCAATGGTGATGGAGGTCAGGGAGACAACGAAATTTAATCCTTTCTCCAATACACCCAACTCAACTTTGTTTAACACGCGCACAAAGAGGTTTACTACAGTCTTTGCGCTGGTGTCACAACTATCATTTTTTCTATTGAGTAACCATTCCATCTTGGAGGAATGTATGTTCTGATCTTGTAAGTAAGTACTATCCTCTTTCATGGCTGCACTGGCGTCCACTGTTTTCCATAGTTCGGGTGTCACGACCTGCGCTAGTTTCATGTGGAGTTTAAGCACGTTTTTGGATAGGTGTTCCAGAATACACTTGTTCTTCCCAATTTTGCCTCTAACAATGAATAACTCTATTCTAGAGAAGTCTGCGCTATTCCATTTGTTCTTGGCTCTATGCTGGATTTGAGGGAATTTGGGTAGCACGTTTTCATCCCTACATTTCTTGAGAAATTCTAGATCTTCCACTCTTCTCTTTATCTTAACCTTGAGATTTTATAAAACACGAATTTCGTCCAGAGTCTCCCTACCATACATGGAAATGATCTGATTAATGAGAATTTTGTGGTTGGGATTTTCAGTGTTGATTGGACTAGCCACAATTTTGTCAATAGACTGTCAACGTTTTAGACCCAAATCAGGATCCATATTTAGGACATTGAGCCTGGGTTAAAATGATGGGAAGAGCTGGTATTAAATATTGCAAGTGAGGGGAAGCCTAGGTATCGGCTAGGTTTTTAGTAAAATTATTTAATAAAATTAATTCTTTGTTTAATCTTTTTAGGGTTTCCTATTTTTGTTATTTTAGGTTTAATGTTTATTGTAAATTATTATTAATTCAATGTTTTTATCTTAATTTTAATTAACTATGTTATAGGTATTATATTAATTAAAGAGTAGGGTTTAATTATTAGGTATTATGTAAAATATTGAGTTTTTTAGGGTTTACCATTATGTTATTAAGGTTGAGGTTTATTCTAAATATTTATTAACTCAAGGTTTTAAATCATTTTAACCCAATCTCAATGTTCTGAAGATGGATCTCGATTTGGGTCCAAAACGTCGACAATCTATTGACAAAACTGTGGCTAGTCTGAACAACACTAAAAATCCCAACCACAGAAATCTCATTAATAAAACATAATGATATTAATGGCCTGTAACTTTTGTGTGCCTATTGACCAGTGCTAAGGAGAGAAATTTTTTATAGATTATGCCATTGATTTTGATATTTATTATGTAAATATGAGGAGGAAGGTTCTCTACTGATCTTATCCTTACCCATGCCTAATTGGCTCATGGAATCTCACCAAGAATGAAGGACCAATGATGTCGTGATTCACCTCATCCAAAAGATTCAATAGAACAGTAATCCACCACACATGGCAACAAGATACCTTGAAGTATAAAGCATGCATTTTTTTAATTTAGAATTTTAATTTGAAACCATGGGTGTTGGAGGAGTTACATTCATCTCCTACCACAAATAACTCTATCATTCACAACAC